>LYUA01000274.1:627722-639403 GCA_002093875.1 Calopteryx splendens | reverse complement strand
ATCCACGTAGAGCCGCCTCCCCCTCCCTGACTTCGGAAACTTTTAACGCTCCCCGGCCGTATCGAGGAGGCTAACTTCCTGACACCTGTCTCTTCCACTGATGAGACTACAAAGCCGCCAGCAATCTCCCAGGGCGTTGCCGCTTTGGCATTTTGTCGTACTTCTCTCTCTCTCTCCCTTCCCCACCCTCCCTTCTCTCTCCCTCTCATTCCCGAGGACCCTTTCCCAATCCGTGGGGGGAGGCATTGGAGTGCCAGAGTAAGAATCTTTCGACTGGAGATTCATATTGTATAATCTACTTTGTCTCCCCATATCGTCCCTCTTCGTTCTCGGACCTCGTCCTCTGCCCCATGTCCTCTCCTCCCCATCTCCAGCTCCTCCCCCCACTCCCGTTCCCCCTTCTGACCTTCTCCTCGGTCCCACCGAGTCTTTCGATCTCCCACGATCTTCCCACCCATGCCTTTTCACAAGGGAGTGAGAGAGAGAGAGAGGAGGGTGGGTAGGAGGTAGAACTCAAATGTTATTTTTTATCTCTCGGCCACAATGCCGCAAGACTGCGAGGCAGCGGCGCGCTGGGCCCCGGAGTTGTGTGTGGTGGTCCGGTTGGCATTTTAATATGGGTTCCATTGGGCCGGGATGGGGGGATTATATCGTACAACGGCCGGGACCTTTCGTGTCAGCTATCGCGGATCGAGATGTCCCCCTCCGAGAGGTCATAATGTTTTTTCTTCGACATGGAGTACGCGATTTTTCATTCGAAACGTTGACAATCGTCCGGGGTATCGCGTGCATAAATATCTCCACTTACATTCCGTCGCTCCCTCTTGGTTTTTCTCTTATTTCTGGAATATGAGGCCCCGCCGGTGGTCCACGGAGCATTCTATGTCGTTCTCAAGGGTGAGTTGTCGAAGGTACCCTAACCTGACGCCCGAGGCTCTTATGACTGCAATTGATATCGAAGAAACTCGCAGTGGAGGAGATATTTTAACGGAATCATTTGTCCAAGGACTGTGGGAAATAAATTACGGAAAGATTTTGTGTTCATCTGTATTTTTGCTTTAAGTAATTCCAATGCCTTCATTGGAATATATTGAATAATCAACTCCATTTATTTGAGTGACGTTAAAGATTGCTAGTCATTTCATTAGTGTTTAATGTGTTCCACATTTTGCAGTGGAATTTGATATTGATTTATCAATATTCCTACCGAAGAACTATATGATCAACCCGAATGTTGGATTTGTAGGTGTAATTAAAACTCTCCACTGTCCACTGAAATATCCGATGCGTAAACTCTCTTTCTCTAGTAAGTGAATATTTGTCCCTGAGAATTATTAGTGTATGTCAATTTCAGTTTTATTACTTAATCTTCTAAACCTGCTGCGCACCCTTTTTCATTTATTGTCGCTTGCAGAAATGCACATGAGATAGAATAGTCAGTATCACAGTTTTAATAGTAGTATAATTGTGAATGTACCGTGAAAATATCGTGAATGTTTTATAGGCATATGGAGGTTTCGTGAAGGCTAAAAAAAATCTTGATTTGCTAATCAGCTCCGGCATTGTCGATTGTATTGCCATAAACATTGATTGGCGTGGAAATGCGTGGATATGCGTGGATACTTCATATTGATCCTTTCTCTCTCCCATTACGTAGACAAAGGATTCCCATAAGCTCCGTAATGCATTCATTCATGGAGTATTATTCAGAAGGATCATAAAAAAACTCGTACCTCGTTCACTTTCTGTTCTACTTAATGATATAATAATTTACAAACTTCTCCCCTCTCTTGTTCACTCCTCGGATTGATCCCAGAATTGAACTAAATTCAGAGGAAATCAGTCCGGTTGATAAAAAATAGTAATAATAGGACCCAAATGTTCACGCAATTTTTGAATTTGGAACAGTTACCCATATAATATAGTAAGAGATCGACGCTAGATTTAGAATTTTAAAAGGGTATAAATAGTGTGATTTTACTAGTGACATGGAACAGGTACTCTGCATAGGCAAGTTGGCTAATGGTGGTTGAATTGGGTAAATAGCGTGTCGTACCGATAGATTGAAGAATTCTTTTCTCCCTCTCATGTTTTATCAACCACAACACGAGGATCAGAAATGATAACAATTTTAATCATTCTCTCCATTTACTGACAACTTTCCTCCTTTCCTTTTATAGACGCCTGTTTTCCTTAACCCTCCAGTCAGATGTCTTCGGGGTGGCTTCCGGGGCATTGTTCAGGTGTAGGAGCGTTATTGACTGGTTATATGAAAACATGTTTTTAATATACAGAGTCTATGTCGTTAAGAACACAGTGGAGGCATGATATTGTAGATAAATAGTTTCTTTTATTTTTCGATCACCCCTGATTTATAAAATTTCATGCGTTCCGTATTCGGATGTCAACGACATTTTATTTGATTAATTGGCATTACAAGTGATCACATGTAAAACTAAAAATACGCCATGGGATCTTTCCACTGAAGTTGGTTCCGTGGATCAGTAAAACTATTTCAATTTAAGTAAACGTACCTGCTTTTATGCGCTGAGCTGACAAAACTCTGGGGTGCGTGGGTCACAGATTGTTTTCAAAACGATAGCATGATGGTTATTGATAATAACCTGAATAGCACGCTAAAAGAATGATTTGGCGAGGTTGGTACCACGATCATTGTCCAAAGTGATCAGATCAAAATTCCAGCAAAGCGGAAGAATGCGTGCAAAGGCCTTCAGGAAGTGAAAGCATCAGTCCACCTATAGGTCACTCTCTGGAAAGTGGGGTGCCGCGAAGTGAGAATTTAATGTAATTGTCGGTTATTCTCAATGCCTTTCATTTCGAAAGCGGGGATAAGGCTGGAATATCCGTCACAAAGAACGAAAATTCGTGGTGACAGTGAAAGTGCATAATTAATTCCAAGGTTGTTTCTTCATGATTCAGCCGCAGCATATGAACGTTAAATGTTATCAACTCCATCCATCAATGCTCTATCAAAATGCTGGCTCGCCTGTGCCGAAAGGGAAATGGGAATGTCGGTCGGAATACTGACAACCTAGAGCTTGGGAAACTAATCTAATAAGAGATGACACATACCGCTCATCATGCACAATGCAAATAACTGATGTCGTGGAGCAAAGAGTGGAAACTTCACTCGCCTAACAATCCTATGAAAGTCATTGGATCACGGGGATGGCTCGTGTTATCCGTCCTTTGAAAAAGCGTTACTTTTCCACATGTGGAAGTGTATAGTTTAATTATTTTTTGATTGAAAGGTTTATGATAATCAATTCTATCGAAGCGCCATCATCAGGGGTAAAATATTCAGTTTTGAAAAGTGAATTGTACGAGTATTATTTGTCGTTACAAGGTTGTGCATGATACCACCCAATTCTAAGATATTATTTTGCTGTGTCCTGATGGATTTATCTTTCATGCTCATTAAATGTTGTATAACAATTTAACTCCTCCTCGTAGAGTGTTAGGTATTATGTGAGTTGACTTTTTCGTGTGTACCACTGAAACACGTGTGCAATTTTTTATCCCGTCAAGTTAAGATAATTTATTTAAGAAATGGGTCATATACCTCCTATTTTTTCATGAAGTATCAACAGTTCATAAGATCTAGCGGAAACTCCCACGTCTTGTGTACTCCAGTAGAGCATTTAGTCGAAGAAAAGGCTGTCTGTCAGTTATTTTTAGTGGCACTCGATAGAAAAAAACGTTTCCAGTACCGTGAAGCCGATGCTCTCAAGCAGTGCTCACCCCACACCTACGTCCTCCATCGGTTTCTTTCCTATTTCCCCACCCCCATCGCCCGGAAAGCCATCCACCCATTGCCTCCAACCAGTCTCCCTTAAACCCCCTTCCCAGGCTCAACCCTGGTCCTGACCGTGGGAATGGTGCAAGGTATTTAGGAGCCCCGGGCGTCTTAGGATTCCATCTAGCCCAAACCCTAAAATGAATGAATTATCTTGCTTTTCAAAGGTGCTATATGTTAGTGATGGGATAGCATTACGCCAATAAGGAAATTAAGGCGTAGACAAATCACCGTTGGTTTTACCTAAATTGCACTGTTACTTCCCAATATCGTTCTAATATTCCTATTAACACGGAACAATTATCGATAAATTGAACTATTGCGCAGGAGCTTCCGCTCATAATTAATTAATTTATTATACGCACAGCAACTGAAAATTAGTCTAGTGAAAACCATTTAAAAATCAGTTCTGCAACAAATTTTGAACAGTTCTTCAAAAAAGACATTGATTGTCTTTTACGTTTACGGGTTGGTCCGCTCGCTGATTTAGAAAGCTCAGGAAAATATATGTAAATATGATATTCTTTAATTTTATCCAGAATGTAGCTATTTCGATTAGGCGTTTGATGCATGCTGTTAAATAGAAACCTTTTAAAATCATCTAGATAATTTTGGAATGCAACTTCATGATGTAAACGTATAGGCGTGTTATGAAGTGGTTGGCCAAAAACTGCTGCTGTCTTGAGTGTGTTGAACGCTCTGATTAGCGAAAGATATTTGATGCAAGAATACCGACTGGTTTCGGTCAATTGAAATTTGAATCGGTGCGAGAAAACTCGAAGGGCGAAGCTGGTTGCTCTAGCCGGTTCCCAATGCTATTTTCCCAATTCTCATGGTAGAAAATCAGGGTCGCCAGGGTGAGGTACTTGGTTCTCGCATCCAACGATCCACTCGGTAATTGGCAATCACGTGGATATTTTTTTTCCTCCTGGAAGAGGACACGAATATTATCAACCCATTGTTTGCCAAAAATATTCCCAGCATAACTCAGGTCCTCCTCAAATCCACGAGCGGCCACTGCTCATGCCATCACGGACACAGACCACAGGCACTCACGGCCCCTCGGCCCATCCTCAACCAACCCCACCTCAAGCTCCGAGGCGTATCTTTGCCATTTGGACAGGAGCTCGGACCTCGGAGCAGATATGATCTCACCCCGGTAACCTCTGGTTCCTCTCAGAAGGAGAAGAAGAGTTGAGTTGGGGGGAGGGGGGGATTGTGTGGGTGGGATGAATAAAGGGCGGCATAAGGGGAGGAGGGGGTTGGGTTGTGCCTTTAACCCGAGCCGCAGCCTGGTGGGGATAGGTGGAGGATAGCCGTTTCGCCCACCGGGTGCCTACCGAGATGCCATCTCCCATCGTGTCGGGGAGAATGCCGAAAGATCTCTGGAGACGCCCTCCATCATATAGAGGGGGGGAGGGGGTAGCGGGTCGGCCTTGGGGTGAGGTCGGGTCACTCTGGCGACCGAACGGGATGCGGCTCCCGACACGGAGAGACTGGGAGATATCTTTCATTCTCGTTGCTTGGGTATTTCTCCCAGAGACGTCCCATTTCGTCCCAAGGGGAAGTGTTCCTCTGTTTAATGTCTTCCATTCGGTGGCCTAAGTTCGCATTAGCGTTCGATACGAGACAATCGTGAGGAAAATTCCAAGGGATGCGTAGACAATATTTTGGGGATGCGAGCATAGATAAATCGTATTTCATGGTCACGTGTCTTTGATATGTGGCAAGAGAGAGGCTTACTTGGTATTATCCCCTGTGCTTAATTAGTATTATCTCCTGTGCACTCGTTTCAGCAAAAAAATGAAATCCTAAATGCCTTTTCAATCAAGGTCATTATAAGAATAATTATGGAACGAAAGGGAATGGTTCCTGGGCCCATTACAGCTAGAGTAAATGTATTAGTATCGGTATAAATTGAAACGCCTTTTTCCGTCCCTATATTATTCTAGTTTCCGACACGTTCTAAACGTTACAAATGATCTCAACAGTCCTGCGCCTTAAATATAAGTATGTATATTTGCTTATTAATATTTTTCGTTATTGCTTGAGTATTGAGGACGAATTATTTTAAGGTACGAAACAGATTCTCATGGTGTACAGGAAACATGATGCTGTGCATATTTTCGTAATGCTAAGAATCCCTATCTCAACTCCAGTGAACACTGAATAGCTATTACACGAAATTAGGTGAAAATCAGATCTGGGGCTGGAATTATCTATGTACCTTGTCTCCTTCATCAATGAGTTTTTAGAGGATTACTTATTGTTGTTTCTAAGGTTGTTCGTAAAGGTCGTTGTAGCATGAGAGTTACTTTCATTTCTCTCACTTTAGAATTTTGCCGTTAGTTAATATACTTATGTTTCATTATCCTTGGCTTTCTAACTCAATCTTAAAGGTAGGAAATCAATTTCATTGTAGCCTATATTTTTTCAAATTATTTTTGTTGTTACTATTGTATATTTTACACCCATAGGTACTTTATTCATATTCGATAAAAAAGAAGGAAAAGGTGTTACTTTAATATTAATAGTTTATATTGTTGAATTTTTTACTAAATTTAAGTGTATTTATCTTGTGTATTTTGCCAAATGGCGGATTTAGATATTTAGTTTAAATTAAATTGGAATAATAATTTATTAAAAGAAAAAAACTGTATAAATAAGGTAGCATTAAATTGATGTTTAATTTAATTTTCGGTACCAAGTACTCAAGAGATTCCTCTTTAATGAAAGGGAAAATATTTATTTCGTGAAATCAGGCAAACTGTTTCGGAATGGGTGTTTACATAAAAATTCACTTTGATGGATACAAGGCATCCTATGCAAATCGAACGTTGAAAATCTAATTTGAAAGTTAATGAAAAATTGGCGGGTAAATTAAAGTTCATGCTCAAATTGACCCTAATAGAAGTTATTTGGTAACTTATTGTTTCAACATCTCCCCGCAGGTGGAGAACAATACCTCGGTAACGGGAGGCTTCCAAATATATATGTACATGAAAATATTTTTATTCGTAATTTTTTCCCTGTGTCTCTCGTTTAATTTGACTCGTTCCCCATGAAAAATACCCATACTGTTTTCCGTGGAAATGATTTATCAGGAAACGTACAAATGTGGGCCGCATTTCCTGAAGATGTGATAAATATATCACCCGGGGAAGAAATATTTTGTGCGCACACACTCGGGCTTACATTCAGTCGGCGTCCCTGTCATCGTTACGGCGGTCTTGTCGCGGTGAGATTTTACGTCGCACGCTTTTTAGGCGCCAAGGTAGAGATTGAATACTAGCTGAATAGATCCTCGGTCTCATTGGCTCGAGAGAAATCGCCGACGCCGCCTCCGTTACCTTTTCATGGTTCATTCGGTAACACCCGTGGCCGTGGGTGACCATTACGGGATTCGGTTGGCGTCCGAGTCGCTGACATCCTCCCCCATCGGGGACCGTAGACATTGAAAACCTCCTCCACGAGGCGCTCGCTCTCCGTTCTTCGATCCCCGGCGACGTATGAATGCATCGGTGTGCTATTATCGGAGGGTGAGTTATTTTTCCTCCCTCTCCCACCCTTCCTCCCTCCCTCCTGCCTCGTTTTTCTTTCGGGGGCATTTCGCATGACGGCCTCGGCAAATGAGCGTGACTGATTATCTTCGCCTGGGTTTTATGCCTGCGGTTCTGCGCAGAGAGCCTTGAATTTTTTCCGAATCCACTCATTCATTGGATGTTTTTTTTAATTCCGTAGTCGGACAAAATTTATTTCATTTTCACATTGAGGTCGCACATGCTTGCATTAACTTATTTAAAAAATTCCGTGGGATATAAGTTGCAAAAACTTGGCCGAATGGGTGAGGCTTTTAGTCATGGCAATTTGTATAAAAAATAAGTGAAATGCGAGCATTTTGTTTTAACTTGTGAAAGGGAATGCAATTTTAACTGGACTAATATATCTGTAAATATCCTTTGTATACCTAGTGATAGAAACTCTTTGCTTTAAGTATGTAATAGGTATAATATTTTCAGTGGATGTAGGCGATTGTATATATTTTTTAATTGTTTCACTAAGCTCTGAATAATTACTTATGGCCTTAGAATGTTAAGAAATTTGGTTATTTTTATATCACATTAGCGAAGGTCTATGAATAGTAGATACGAATATAATTGTTTATTTTAAAACTGTAAGGATTTCTGTATCGTGAACTTTGAGCATTGTAAATGAATAACTATAAATGCCTCTATTTTATTGTTAGTTTGTTAAACCCATGTGGCTTATTAATGACTATTATTTTAGTACCATGTATGGATCCTCTATTTGTTATTACTTTGCTCATTTTTAAAACTAATATTTATTTTAAATATTTTTACATAATTAGAAATAAAGAGAATGGGAAGCCTAAATCACAGGCTTAGGCTTTTGTAAAGTAAAGTGTCATGTTTGAAAAATATTTTTTTGCATTACCTTATCTAGAAATAATAATAATTGAACTATGCAGTAGTCATTGTGTTTTCTTTGTATTTATAAAAAAATTTCCTCTTGCTGTTGTTTGTGAAATTTGGAGAGGGTATAAGGTCATCAAATGTGATAGCATTTTTTTATTATTAGGGCAAGTCATTCTTTTTTATTGCCCCAGCCGAGTTTCATTTGCGCAGTAGTATAAAGGGAAATCATATGATATTCGCTTTAATTTTTTATAAATGACACCCAGTGAAATTGATGACCCGCGCTAAAGAGTTTCGGAACTCTTAAGAATCCCCGAAAGCCTATAAGATAATTTAAATTTAGTGAGGGTCGGAGATTGAATGTTTCACAGCGTGAAACCAAGTTTGAGAAGCGTGGAGAACGCGCCTGTACACGGTTGTCACATTACGCGGCCTCGTATGCTTGCACCGGGGATTATGAAGGCCCTTTTTCCAGAATGCTCACTTCTTCCATTAATTCCAATTAGTTTTAGTTATCAAGGTAAAAAGTCCCCCTGGGCTCAACTAAATATTAACGCAGTGACATGTGTTATTAAATTCTTCCCCTACCCTTATGCGGAATCGATTTTAATAATTCACTTCAAGCGAATTAAACTTTTTGTTTACACTCATAACATTGATTTATATAGCATTTCGCTCATCATGCGTTGTGTAGTCAAGCAACCTTTTGCATTTGAAAATGAATTTGATGTATATGTATGACTAACCTAGATATAAATTTGCTGTAAAAGATGAGGTTTTAGTATTTACCGTGGTCTTGCTGATACGTCAGTAAATTTTATTCGAAGCTCGAATGAAACCTCTTAGATCCTTTTCAAAGGATCTCATTAGGAACAGATTATCTTTATTGCTAGTTACCTTTTATGGATTGCAAAGTATCTTTTTTCTACAAGTACAGTCAGTATTGGAATCGCTCGAAGGATTTCATATGACTATCTGTAGAACGTGTTACCACAATATCATCCGTTGTCGTCCCACATCTGTGGGTTTTAATCCGGGGAAGTATGAAATTATGTAGAACTGCGTAACTTACAAACCGTATAGCATCTATGCTTCAAAACGTAAATGTTATCAATAACATTAAAAGTGAACCGTTTCCTTTTAGAAATGTATTAATACACATTATTTACGAAATATATGGACATAACATAAATCTCCCGATAAACAAAATGGAAAAATATGCCTCTTGCTAACATTCTACGTCTATATTAGTTTCTGCTAAAGTTTCCTTATCCATCATGCTCTTAGGTAAAATTATAATCTTGATGTATGCATCTGAAAATTATCCATTGTTAAGTTTTCAAATTAAGGTGTAGGCACATGTTACAGAACTTTGTAATGTGGATGACATCTAAAAAAATCCCTGTCATTAACAATGCGTCGCATCAACAGATTCCTATATTTGAGTTTCATATATATTGACAATTCCTATATAGGTATGAGTACTTCAACTGGTTCCCTGGAAGTAATTAAAACTTGTAGCAATACGTAATTTACCAGCGGTAACGTTTTCTGGAAACCGTGTAGAAGCTCATTTAATTGAAAAGGTTTGAAGGCTTAGGTGTAAAGTATTTCCCACATTCCTGCTTGTTATGTGTCATTTCATTTAATACTCTTTGCGCCATATCCAACTTCTGTTATTTCATTAGTTTTTTCACCCCAGTATAATGATGTGCCTATGTTGGCTTCAGGATGGAATTTTATTGGAGTCGATCCATGCTAAAATAATAAATTGTTAATCCTTCTTTCTTCATTCACCTTCAATGCATCGTTCTCAGGCATTATATGTTTATATTCTAGTAAATGAATACTTTAAAGTAAAAACGATGTAGTTATTCGGAAGCCAACGGTGGAGAAGCAATATGAAAATTTCGGATAAATTAATTTTAATGCCACCACGTAGGCACGTGTATAACTGCCAGGAAAATGGCAGCAGGAGTAAGTTTCTGTGCGATAACATTCTTCCCTCTGGATTGAATGAATAAAAAAAGAAGTTTATCAGCATTAGAAATGCATTAAAGACTCGAGGCAAGTCTCTATGTATTCTGTTTTCCGCCTAAACGTATCAACAAAATCTGCCACCAACGAGTTCAAGTGTACTACCCATGCGAAAGCACATTCGATGAGGAATTTCTGGGACGGCTGAGAATGGCGGCACCCATTGCATTCTACATTAGAATTGGTGAGAATAAAGCTTTTGCTTCACCATTTTGGGTATCCAAGATGAGTTCGCGATGTAATGAGACCCCACTGGTGGGCTGCGCCCTGGTGGGTCTCCTGTGTAAACTTCGTGATGCTGCATGATATGAATTTTTGCTGCATTACTGGCTGGGCGAAATAGGTTGGTAGGCACCCCAAGGGAATCGAACACTAACCCTCACAGTCGGACGCGGGGTCATTAATAACCATTTTCTTCCCCATAAATAATTAATGAGGTCATAATGATGAAAACACAGGGCTGTTCTCGCTTGAGCTCTCCCCATCCTTCTCCTTAATTATTCGCCCAAATTTTTATCATATTATACCTTTTACCAGGCAGCGTGTAATTCCTACAGAATAACAATTGACGTGTTGAATTTCCTTAAAACTTCAAAAATTCCCTTCCAGATGACTTCCGTATAGGTTTCATACTTTTCCTCTTTCAAAGGCCCTATTGCCCGTTGTGTGGAATGGAAATGAGATCGGAGTCTAATTGAGGGGAACGTATGGAAATTGGTTTTCCATGGGAACTCTTTTCGATTTCATAATCACTTTGCCGAGAAATGGCGTAGATTAAAAAAAACACCTTTGATGTACGTCACATGACGTTAAGTTGGGGCAGTTTGGTGGCAAATCCTCGCTATCCATGTGGAGCTAAGCCCTGGTAATAATTTTATCACCATTGGAACGTAAAGCTGCATTGATTGGCAATGTTGCTTTCTCGTTCGGAAATTGTTAAGCCTTCTTCCTCAAGAGGGGGGATTGAAATGAATAAAATATAATCCAATTCCCCCGATCAAGTGCACTCAGAAGTTGAAAGTGACGTTTTTGGTCATTCTTTTCCGAGTCCCGAGATAAATAGCGGCACTATCCCTTTTTAATGCTTTGGACGGAAATGAAATTCCTTATGGACGGTGGGGGAAAAAAAATCGTCGTTTCCCTCTGTCCCCACGAGCGGCGGGGAGGATATGTGCTGTGGGGGGGGGATCCACGTTACCTCGCGCAGATATCGAAGGCTGCGTCCAATTCGGCGGAGAATTCCGAACCATTCGCCTCTCTTTGTTGTTCCCTATGCGGCGGAATCAAAAGATAATTAAGTGTTCATTAATTTCACTCAACCGGCACGCGAGAAATCAATAATTGAAAGAATGGGAGAAAAAAAAAGGAATTCTATTTTTTACATCCCCCAC
>LYUA01000274.1:571885-582967 GCA_002093875.1 Calopteryx splendens | reverse complement strand
CGATTAATGTTGCCCCGGGCGACTCGGCCCCCGTCTGCTTTATGTGACAGCCTGCCCATCCGGAAAGAGTATCTAGGGGGTTTGGGGCTCAAAGCGATCGGGGTTGAGGGAGGGAAACTGGCTGGTATCGAGAGAACCAGGGGGCGGAGTGCAGGGAGCGGGAAGGGGGGTCACGGCAGTCCCCGCCGGGTTTTTTTTTAAGTCGCAGAGAAGGGGAGAGGACTGAGGGTTTGTTAGGAGAAGTGGGTCCATGGAGGAGCGGGGCGGAAGGGAGGGGGATGATCTGCGTGGGCGGGGTTGGGAGAGAGGGAATGCATGGTATTTGACCGCCCGAGCCAAAAGCATCATATGCCTCTTCACCTAACCTCCCGTGCGCCGCCGGCCACAATTGCAGGGGCTCCACGCACCCCTTCACCCGTGACCCCCCACCATGGTGTCTGCGCTTCAAAACCCTCCGGCGACCAACCCATCACCGACTCACCCTCGCTTGAGTTTTCCATTTTACCAGGGTGGAATTTAAGGGACCGTTTGGGGGAGGTTAGGTGCCCGAGACCGCGTCCGTGCCGACCCCTCTCGGCCTCGGCCGGTGCTCACGGTATCCGTGTCCCGAGGGCCGCGAGCATGGGGCTCACCGAGAGTCCACTCGGGCTTCGGTGATGCGTGGATGGGCGAGAGGTGGGGGGACGTGTGTTTTCGGGATTCGGTTGAATTTGTCAGGGTCATCTTTTGGGGCGTTTTCCTGCCCTTGGTAAGGGTTGCAGCGGGAGCCCAAGCCTTGTTTGCAGTGTTCTCTTCGTAATTGAATTCCGTCTGTCCTCGGTCCCCACCCCCTTCCCCCCCTGTGAGTGGGTGGATATAATAAGTGAGAGGGTATCGGCTGGTCGGATGGAGAGCATGGGCATTGAGGCTTGTGTTACGTCCGCATTTAGTTGCCTTGGTCTTTCCGGCCTCTCCATGGCACGAGTCCCGAAGCATCGATGAGGAGATGCCTCGGTTGGAATCCCTCCAACAGGGTTTGATTGCGTTTTGAGGTGTGCGGGCGGTGAGTGAGGACGGGGAGACTTTTTATCGGAAATGACGCTCGTCGCGTGGGTCGGCGATCGTTTTAAGGGTTCCTGCGATCGAAGGGCACCGCTCACATTTGAAAACTGACTGAATTTGTGGAGCTCTCTCTTCACTCGGTGCTGTTGTCGTTGAGTGGGGCCATACAATTTTTGAAACTGCGGCTTAAAAATATTATCCTCCGTTCTCAACTTCCCATAGGATTGTAACCCTGATTTAGGTGGATTCTTATATTTTCCATGTTTTTTGGCGATGCTGTTTTAAGCGATCGATTATAATAGGCAGGTTTTCGAAGCTTGAGCATCAATTTTCATTATCGCCCATGGCCAGTGAGCAGTCAGTCTGGAATCCATTATCCCCCATGTCTTGGAGGTGTAATCCTTTAAGATCACTTCATAGTCCCGCCGGCGTCGACCTGTTTAGCGTGTTTGTGCTTTCGTTTCCCTTTTCCCTCGCTTTGCATTTTTGCTGAAACTTTATCCGTCCCCTTTACAATTATCTCTGTGTTTGTGAGATGAGCCCACAAAGGATAACATTTAAAGGGGCACTGATATATAGAGCCAATTGCATTCAGTAGAAGAAAAAAAGGTAGGGTAGGTACCAACCTTTGTCGTCGCCACGTCCAAATGCATAATAAAATTGTATCCACTTCTACATAGCGGTAGTTATTTCTTTGTTTTGAAATCTATTGAACACAAAATACTCCTGTATTTTTTTTGGATTTCCCGAAAATGTTTCGGTTAGTTAGAAGGGGAACACAGCCTTCTGAAGCAGGGCGATTATACAAAAAATCTGAAAGAGAATATGTGCTCAACTTTGTTGATAACTCAATTTTTCCGATGAATTTATACCGTTCAAACTAAAACACGAACTAATTATTCTCGATTTCCAATCTGCGAAGGTACACTGCATAAATTAAAGTGAGACATGGGTGGATATGGAAATTTCCCACATGACAGCGTATTTTAATATCATTGTAGATGATTCCACTAAAACCATACCGTCGCATATACGAGTATTAGTTATTTAACCTTAAAGATGTTTGCAGGCGTCATTTCGAGATCATCGTTCCCTATCTGCCATTCCCCTTCCCTCCTTAGCAACTGACGTGAGTCAATTTCGTCAATATTACCTCCCTATTCGCATTTGTCAAAATATTGAGGAAATAGATATGCTATGTGAAAGGCGCCTGGAAGGATATGCTGCCAGTCAACTGTATCATTTTTCATGTCTTTTATGCTGTGAATGTTGTGAAATTAGAATAAAATATTGAGAACTAATTGCTTTACGTCAGCAAATTGTCCACTCCTTGGGCATGAAATGTTTGTCATTCCTTGGAAATCTATTAAATCAGTATGAAACCATTTAATGGAATAAATGCTTTTAGAATGAGATAAATTATGGCATTAGATGCGTGACAAGGTTAGCTGAGACAAGATATTCACTGACGATATATCTAATTCCGACAACACAATTGGCCATTTGAACTGTGGGCAGAATGACATTGTTCATACCTATGTATGCTTTCATGCGTTAAATTTCATTTACTGAGGCATTGAAATTTAATCTACGGATCCTAAACGATTAATTTGCAAAACAACTCTTGAATGACACTTCCCCGCTTTTGATTTTGGGAGAATAAAGGTGAAATGCAGCATAGGTTTTTCTCCTGAACTACTATTCTCTGCTCACACTAGTCGGTGTTTAAACTCCTTTTGAAATGATGGTCCTCATTTGACTATGACCGTTTATAGGGTTGAATGGGAGGAAATGAAAGTGAAAACAATTGGTAATCATCACTTCTGATCGAAAAAAATATTGTGATGGATTAGTTGTTTTTTTTTCTTATCGCTCGTATATCCTTCATTGGTTACGACTTAATGCGGAGAAGGAGCTGAAACGGACCCTCTCCCCCTCCCCTCACTACCACTCATTCTCTCCTTTGGTCGTTCAAATATTGGGTCATACCCTTGGTGCACCTGTATTTGAAGCAGGTGTATTCGCAATCTGAAAGGCAAGAGCAAATATGGGTGCATGGCTGGATGTACATATTTGCTGTAAAGCTGAGCCCTAAAGCCTAAAGCTCGACCTGGCGATTGTCTCCGTCGCACACGGCCGGGATTAAGCCCTGGTCCGTGCGAGCGCCGCGCCGGGGTGGGAGACGCCGGTTTCAAAGAGCCCCCCGCTCGCTGCCGGATGATAAAAGACCGCCTCGCGCTCATTCCCCACACAGGCATCGAGTCGCTGCAGCAGCATTGCGAGGGTATTAAAAAGGCATTCGTCGGTGACGGTCTTTAGATTCGTTTGCTCTCGTTGCACGATTAGGCCCAGGAATCTCTTGTCAGAATACCATTCATTGCTCGCACAGTCGGTTAGAATTAAAGGCTAATCATGTACCATGCATTACCCCAGGAATGAGAATACTTGGAGGAGGGCGAGAACTAAGGCGTCGATATTATCTTTTTATGACGTGATAGATTGGAGCTGTGAAGGTAGGGATGGAATAGTTATTAATAAATATGTCCCCAAGGCGGCCCTGACGACAAGATTGGACCCTCTGGGTTAAAATATTGAAACGGATTGCGGAAATATTATAGTTGATTTCCATTTTGCTACATAATTACGGTGAGCTCAAAGAACGTAAAACTGTTTTTACGTAGCAGATAATTTCTTTTCTCGAGTTACAAATGAGCATACAGAATGGATCTATTTCTCAACGTTGAGTGCATTTTTTATACAGTAGTGATTAACTTTTAATCAAAAATATGAATGAGTTCCACATAATTGAGTATGATCATGACATTAATTTGTTTCCGTAATTTTATCAGAATAATCGTCGAGAGATTGTCGGACGTCATTGAGAAGAGGACATACGAAGATGACATACAAATTTCGTATTATTCTTATACAAGGGACTGAAAAGGGATTGATATTTACTAGTGGTTTACAAGATGCTGTGTCAGAGAAAATAAAAATATTTAGTGTACGGCTTTCGCGATGCGAAGGGTTTCGATCATTAGTCATAATGGGGGTTCATTCTTATTTGGTAGCTTATAGAAGCTTAAGTCTTATTGGTAGCTTGAAAGGCCTTCCATTAACAAGAGCTCTATTATTAGATATGAAAGAGAAGATTTCATGTGAGTTTTATTTTTCCATTTATTCTCATATTTGAACAAGCGTATTCCATAATTTAAAAGAAATCTAGAAGAAAATCTTCAAAGAACGCTACTGCATATCAAAATACGTGCAATTGATAGTGCTGGAAGACATCAAGTTTCAAACCCTGCATACAATGTTAGAAAATTTTTAATAAATAGTTAGCGGAAACATGGAGAAGGATATATTCACAGTTAACGACCATTTTTAGTCCCTTGGAGACGATAGAGATGCTTTAAAGTAGCATCATTCGAGCTACATGATTAAGTCAAAAATGGTGGGTCTTGCGATTTTTTTAAATTAGAGCAATTCTCTTTCTTGACTCACGCTCACAAGGGATGGAGTTAATTATGGTCACATGAATACCAAGGAAGGATTATCTCTATCGACAATTTTCATGGCTCATTATTTTATTTGATGCTATTTACTGTATTTTAAACAGAACACTTGCTGTCAAGATCACATTCACGAGGACCGTGAGTTTCTTTAGACTTTATATTTTAACATAAAATAAAATACAAATATCAGTTCTTATTACTATGTTTTATACAATTAACCACAATAATCAACCCGAAGTTATAATTTAAAACTTTTTATTCAATTTAACCACAAAAAGAATTAATATTGTTAGCTCTTCTCTGCCTTAGTATATGCGTGAAACTTTCTGTGAGGTTAATACGGCTAATTAGAGGAATGTACTAATTTCCCTGGTAACTGTACAGCATTAGAATGGTAAAGAATAGACTTGAGTCCCACTCATCCTAATTTGTGGAATTGGATAGGAAGTAGATATCGCTTTTCGTTCTCCGTTAGTGTTACTCCACACTGTTAGCTGTTCCCCGTAATGAAATGCTACGTTTTACAACTCCCCGTTCATCCACTTCTATTAATTGTGTGCCGGAATTAAAGCACTCCATTCAATTTCAAATCAGAATCAAAGAGAATAGTTGCTATCACTATTCTATTTGAGACCTTCCTTTAAGCTTTTGATCGCGTAATTTGGCACTACTTTTGATACCACACCTTTTGAATCATGGTGACCATCTTGATGAAGGCGATATTCTATCCTTCATTTGTTCTGCCTAACCAAGCCGTATTATAATTTCCGTTTAGGAATGATATTTAAGATTCATCCACTCCACACGGCGGTCTTCGCCGAAGTGCTCTGATCATATCCGTTCTACTCATGAATTCATCCCCTCAAAGCATTGGGCACCCTCACGTGAAGATCTCATCCTCTCAACCACCCTCACTCTCTGGCGCCCACTCCCCTTAACTCGGCGCACACGAAGTCGCATGTGACTTGGGTGTCCATCTAACTATCCACACTCTCAATACCGCAGTTAAACGGTTCAACAGATGGAAAATATGGCTCTAAATGCGGTGCAATGGTTGATTTCAGTATCCATTTGAAAATGAGTCTTTCGGAACGCGAGAAAAGCGCTAGGAGTCCTGAGGGTGTTTATCTCCACAATTACCTGTTTTTCCAGTCACGAATTGAATTCTGTGTATTGAATGTCCTATGCGCTGTGACAGTCTAAAAATTACTCTATTAAAAAAATTATTATTTAATCAGAGTTTGTTAGATGGTGAATTACAGTATCAGAGTTATGTAGGAATGTATTCGAAAGTCGTTTTTTTTCGGCAATAATTTACCTCATTCGATTGAGTGGTATAAATCTCCATCCACTCCTGACCCTGGAAGCCACCACAAAGGGCGTTTTGCAGTGTGTTACGTCACCAGCTTAGGATAATTTGTCTTTCCCATTAGATAAAAAAATAATTCCTGGTGTTTCTGATTGTCGTACGTGAAGTTTTTTTTATTTTTGTGATCACAAGTTTTTCGAGATAAAAATCCCTGTTTCTGGCTGTCAGCAGGTATTTTCCTTTGATTTATCTTTGTTGCTTCTCCCAATAATGCTATTCTGGGCTACAGTTATTCCTTATGAGTGAGGATTAAACTTGTAACATTTCTTTCCAATAATTTAGGCCGTGCGTAAATTCTTCGTAATTCAAGTGGCCCCAGCTCAGGTTCTCCAATAATAAGTGTGACGCAATCTGTTCGTTCGTAACGATTTTTAAAGGAACTTGCAGCTTTTCTTGGAATCGAGTTATTTTTAGAAAGTAGGTCCATCTTGCGGTATCCCGTGTGCTCGATGCGTATGCAAGATGAGATCCAACCAGCGCAAAATTACTCCTCTCGTTCGGTAAAGTTTTATTCAAATATCTCCTCGATTCTCCTTCTAGGAATCCACGTTTTTAATACAGATCTGCAAATTTTTCGTGCGTGTTTTCAAGATGCTGAGAGGGATTTCAGCATGACTACCGAGTAACTTCCTTGGTCTACTTTGCATATGCTTAGAGACTTTAGGTTTATGGGTGGTTAAATCTCTTACTTGCTGTTCCGCAGTTGTGCCCATTGCAAATGCCTTGCCGTTATATTTTGACTTTTTGAGTGTGTCGTGTTCAAAATTAAGAAGGGTATTTCGAATGACTCATGACGAAGTCAGTACTAAATTTTCCGTGATCTCTGAGCCTAACGTGGCAATCCTCCAGCTTTTTACTTCCTTAATACTCCTATGCTGATATTATTCCATCTTCCTGGAAAATTAGTAGCGTATTTACACTCTCTTGAATTCTTATAACATACATTCATACGATATTTTACCACACTCCTCCCAACGTATTAGCAATTTTAAGCTCATGTGATGTGTTTTTACATCCTTTAGAAATTATCCCTTCCAAATAAACTTATTAGGACGTATAAGACCCTCATTGACTCACAATATGTTCTAGAAAGATTAGGATGGCGTATGTGAGTGCGATTAAATGTTCCCTCTGATGCGTAGATTATCAAGGCAGGAGATGTTTCAAAGTTTCAATTCAAACATATATTCATTTTGGTACAAAAATAATTTTTAGTGTATTTTTTTAGACTGTTATTGATATTAGAAATTGAAGATCGCTGATTTAGGATTTGTAGATCCAAAAAAATTCGTGCCCGATGGAATGGTTATCATTCTCGAGGCCCCCGTAGTTCATTCGATACCTAAACGGTTCGATTGACCAAAGGAATGGAAGAAATTTTCAGTCGTCTTCACCTCAAACCGGCGCCATTTATTCCATGCTCGAATTCCTTTACGCCAGTCGGAACTGTGTGGCCATAGTATTTATCCTGGTAGGAGCAAGGAAATTCCTCCTTTTCACTAATAGCAGAAGCCTCGTGCATTTCAACGTAAATGACCCCATTCACCATGAGTGTGCTTTTAATTTTATAGTTGGCCTTTCGCCATATTTTTTTCAATTTAACTTAATGTTGAGTAATATATTCTAAGCGAAACACAATAGAAAGAGTCCTATGAGAAATTGTCTTAAAGAAAGCACATTGGAATAGGCACGATATCATATATCATACGTTGGATACCGATACGTTAAGTTAAACAAATATTCATGTGCCCAAAACAATCCTTCCGTCAAAAGTTCAAACCTCAAAATAGTGCTGTTATGAGTTTGAAAAACTATCCACATTTAGAAGCAGTAGTATTATTTCTTGAGAAACCGTCATTTCTTGCACGAACAGGAACTTCTCCAAGAGTATTTTTTCATGTGTTGCTTTCTTATTGTTAAGATTTGTTATTTTTTTCTAATCGAAATCAAATGCATGCATGGAATTTTCATTTGGTGCATAAGTTATACTGTTTACGTTGACAACATGTCTTGTCAACTTCTGAAATGATTGAAATTAAGTGTACGAATTGCCAGTTCAACTACTTTCATTTCAATAATAACATTACGAAACATTACATCAAGAAATCGCTACTCGTAACCTCTAGAACGCAGTTTTACTTTATTTTTTAATTGCATTTCAAGGTTTAATTTCGTTACTACATAAATGAGTTTAATCCTATTTTCAAATACTTAACAATGTTGACTGATTTAATCCCGGTTTGCATACATTCTCTGACGGATTCTTGCTCTCTAATTAATGCTATGACGTCATAGTTCCATGATAATGCAACAAAATAAATGTTAAACTTGTTTTTATTCAACCCGAAACTCGTTTATAGGGATCATATGGGATCTAGATGGGATATAGATGCAGATAAAAATGCTAATGCTTCTTGGTAGATACTATGAATAACAGGTTTACACAATAATGTTTATATTAAATCGCCTGGATTGATTTAAAGGGAGAAACGCTATATTTTTATTGAAATAAGCTCAATTTACTACGAAATGCTAAATAATGTTTGCAGTCCAGTTACTAGATAGTAGGTACAGCTCAGGGTCAAAAATCACGTACCGTTTCACGATACGTTCGCATGTCCACTAGCTTTTCTGAGATCTTGTTATACCATTGTTTCAATTGCGGCCTATAATAAGTTTATATGTCATGGTTTGACTATTTAAATTTTTTTGTCGATAAAATAACCCTTTCACGGACTGCGAAATAGGGTACAATGTCCGATTTCTGAATGGGTGAAACATCAAACTCATTAAAAGTCATTAGCATAACGTTGTGATTTATGGTGGCAATTCAAGGAGTGATTGAATGGTTAGGAAATAGGTTAATACAGTTTAATGAAGGCCGAACGAAAGAGCAAGATTAACCAAGAAGTGAGCGCCCTTCTGTTTTCTATGAAGATTTGGTGAGAAAAATTGATGAGAGTGTTCGCGAGAATCCGTGTTTCACGATTTCCTTGCAACGTGATGATTTTCCCAGAATTTCAAGAGCTCGTCATCATTCAAGATGGAAGGTTTGTCATCATTGAAGTGGCGTAGAGAATAAACAAACTGGCCTCCAGAGGCGAGAAATGTCTCTATACCGTATTAATTATGTCAGAAAATAGTTTATGATATGCTATTTCAGGTAAAAATAAATCGAATCAAATATTCCATCGGCCAAGTTTTTTTTACAAATAAGGTATATACCTAAAACGTGCCTCGAATCATGCATATCAAATCTGTTAACACTCTCTGTGTTTTGAATTCTTTTGATGTTAAAAAACTAAGTGGTCACTGTGTCTCTTTCAGTTTCTTATTCTAGTTATAAATTTTCCTTATAATTTTATGCTAAGGAGACGTGGCTAGCTTATGATCGGATAGTTTTCAAAATTACTCAGTCAGAAATCGATGACATTCTCGATCAGTTTTAAAATAATATTTCCCTCTTTTACCTCACACACTAGCATAATGTTGATATCATCTGTTTCATATTTTTGCCAACTTTTGAGATCACAGGCACCAAATATACATTCGTAGGTACGTTTTCCTTTACATTTGTTACCTAATAGTGTCCACTAAATTCATTTTGTTCTGACTTATACCTCTCGAGTCATGATATGAGTAATTCTTCGAGACTATAATCAACAGTTTATGACTTGATACATATGGAAAGAGCTGAGACATGCATAGAGAGCATAAAGCCGAACCGTCGAGCAGGGTAAATTTATTGTTTCCCCCTCCACGTAAATTTCACCCAAGGTAAACGAACGAGGGAGTAACATCATCTGATTAATCCATCTGTCCATCCGTTTCCCTTGTTTAATGCCCGGGAACAAGCAATAATAAAGAGACAAAGTTCTTTTTGGAGACAAGGGATATTTAGGAGTGGGACCCCGTTCAGTCGTTACATATTGTGTTCGAGGGGAGTTTTGGTAATTTTCGGCATCCGTTATGGGACTACCAAAAAGCTGGAATCACTCTTATCGAGCGGTATCCCAAACGAGAAAGAATTCCTTTGACGAGCTCGAGGAATGATTCTGGTAGTCGTTTCAAAGACTTCCAAGGGCCTCACAAGTCGTCGTCGTACGCGGACAAAAAAGTGGATGGGAAACCCAACCATTGACTATGTCCTTTGCTTACTGGTAAGGGAATAATTAGCAGAAGAACGGGGCATGAATCATGGATTTTATGTCCTCCTTCCATGGAGCAAAAACAAAAGGTCTGGCTGCCATCGGGGCCGAGAAGAATTCCCTCCTTCCCTACCCCACCCCCACCCTTCCACTTTCTAATGGACTGCGGCTCAAGTGAGCTCACCCTACCCTCCCCCTCCGCCCTCACAGACCCTCCCCATCCCCTCCCCAGACCCACCCGCTCCCCACCGGAATCTAAATTGGATTTCTTGGATGACAACCTAAGCTGACTGTCCGAATAAAAAGGAGCCCGCGGGGGTGGGGGCTTGAGGGGGGGGATGGAGATGGGAACGGCGGTGTCACCAGGAACCCCCCCGCCCTCCCCCCACTTCACTTGAGGAAGCTTTCCCTCGCAAGATAATGTAACTAAGGGTCGGTCGCGGGTTCACTGGGAAGATCAAGGTTCCACGCTTCGACGTGTCATGGTTGACCGCTCACCGCTTCCCTCCTCGCGAAATCGCTTTATGCTTTTATTCACTTTAAAATCGTGGCGAAATTATTTTGGTGTAATCTTTACGATGAAAAAAAAAACAATTGGAAATGAATTCTTGGCAAGTGCAGGTGTACTCGCTGTGTAAATCTGCGACGGCGTGTCTTGTCTTTATTTATCTATAGATAACATAGCATATAGCTGCTGTCTTCATTTTTGTTGCCCGAGTCTGTACTTTTTTTGCCCTTATTCCTTGACCTTTCGACATGGCAAATTCGTGTTTCAATGCTTCACTTGGCGTCGCAACCCGAATCGACCATGTACCCAGAAGCACGGGTCGGTGGCTTGGACGTAACTCTCAGCCGTCGAGTGCTTCGGACATACACAACGAAAATCTCAACATAGCCCCACGGAGGTAGACGGCTGCTGTCCGAGTCGGAGCAGTTCAAGTGGGGGGGGGAGGGGATGCGCCTCTCCCCCGCTGCCGAGAAAATTCTCCGGAAATTCTTCTCCGCCGAG
>LYUA01000274.1:333947-345756 GCA_002093875.1 Calopteryx splendens | reverse complement strand
CCAACGTGATATCGCCTTCTTACTTCTTGTTTGACCGATTTGCTCCATGCCCCCGGGGGCAACTCCCTCAACCCTCCCCGCACACCCTTTCACCCAGACGGGTCCAGGTTCTCACCACGCCCTCGCCGACCTCACCATCACTCCCGGGCAAAGGGGTGGACGATTTGATTGTGGAACCGGGATTTCTCCTCGGGAAGTATTGGGCTAAAACAGGTTCACTTGAAGGGATTCGAGTATATTTCTTTTCTCTTTCTCCCTCCTTGCCCTCCCAGTCACCCCATCGTCTTCTTTCGGGGGTCTCCAGTCCCTTGACGTCACCTCCCCGATACCCCCAGCCCCCTCCCCCCATGGGGTTTGTGAGGGGCTGTCTTCTCGGGCTCCCTCCCCGCCTAGTCCCCTTCACACGCCAGCATATCGTCCGTCCCGACTCCCCCAATCCTCCTATTCCTCCTCCGTCCCCAACCCTGACTGTCTTCCGGAAGTGACGTGCGATTCTCCACCGGGCGCGGTCGTGCGAGGGTCGCGAAATTGAGTCCTTTTCTGTCGTTTTTTTGGGGGGGTGGGCTGTGGAGGGTTCAGTGCGGTGCGGGATTGTGAGTTGGAGGGCTTCCTGATGCCCTTGGGTTTTCTTTTCGGGGGTTGGCGAAAGTGGAACCCCGAGGGGACGAGGGGTGGCAGGGGGCCGGGTAGGAAGGGGGTTGAGGGGCGTGGCGTACGAGACGGAGCGGACCTCCTCGATCTCTCGTTGAGTGAGGTTTCTGCTCCGAAATATGTCACGTGGTGTCGGTCCGACTCTTCGATCTCGTCCTTGGGGGAGGAAGGAGGGGGATTGGGGTGGAAGGGTCCGACCGAGGGTGAGATTAAGGGCACAAAGAATGACCTCTGTCATCCCATTCTAATCTGGAAGTCTGGGGGGTGGTGTTGGCGGCTACGGGGTTTGGCTCTAGGGCGCACAGTTTCCACACGAGCGGCGTCTTTGTCACTTCGCTAATGACCACGGTCCGCTGTCCCGGCTCGCCCTCGAGTTTCGCCCATGTTCCCCCGTCCCCTTCACCCACCTCCCCTCCCACTCATCCCCCCGCCCCTCTCCTCAAAATGCGTAATGCGAAATTAACGAGGATTTACTATCACGCGCATTACATTGTGTTGGCACCGCTTGCTTAGTGTTACTTTCGTCGAATCCCCTAGTCGTTACACGGGAATTTATTTCTCATCTCTCTCTCTCGGCCTCCCTTCGTGAAAAATTTGTTCAATTACCACCCCTCGGGCATCTCTTTTCCTGTTCGAGTGGGTGAATGACCAGATTTTCTCGTGCTTGGAGAGGTAAATGTGATAAACAATATCGGATTGCCATTTCTAAACTCCGCCGTTTCATCATAGCGATTTTTTAAATTTCTTTGGACATCACATAATTGAGAACACAGGGATATTTGTAGGGCTCTCGTTAAGATTTGTTCCCACCTCTTATCGCATCGACGTTTTCCGCAGAACACATTAAGAGTAGTCACTGCTCTGCAGTATTAAAGATACCCGCTTATGGCGAGGGGACACGGAAAATCCGTTCGTGTGTTTGAAAGGAAAGGCACGCTGTAAAGAAAAGAATGTTGCAGTTCGATGGTTGACGAGAAAGGGGAGATTCCCAAGTTATTCCATCACAACAAGATAACCATTCTATCGCTTTTAGTTGATCATTAATCAACAGTTCATAGTTTAGTTCCAATGATTTCCCAAATTTAATGAGACCAAAACATACCGTGTTTAAAAAGGTGACATTTGAAATGAATCTTTCAAACAAGGAATGCAAAGTGACATTTGAAATGAATGTCTATGAAAATCTATTAAAATCATATGCATTCACTCATATCTTGGCTTTCTAAACCAAAGTGTTTTTAAAGGCTCTCTCTAAACATTCTCCAAATTCCCCTGACTTTCTATTTCCTGCCAAGGACCCTGGTTGGTAAGTGCGATCGGTGAGTTGACAATTGTACATTACACCGGCACAGTTAAGTGTAGTGCCCTTTGCCCAACTGAGAAGTTTGCTTGATATAAGGGTTAAAAGTCAAGTTCTTTGGATGATAAAGGTTATGTTGTCATTATTGTTCTTAAATATTTCTTTGTTTTTTGTTAATTACGTGTTCACGTTTGAAAGAAAAATCCGGAAGGAATTGCTTTTTAAATCTCGCTCAGAGGGGCACATTCATTTCGTCTGAAGAGGGTGAGTTGGAAAATAAAATTCGTTCACCATTCGTATTATCCATCATATTTTCACCGAGAGAAGTTGCCTTCCACTTTGAACAACATTAAGCCGAGATCGTAGTTTTTCAAAAGATTTACTGCCTCTTCTTCATTTTATTTTAAATTAATCCGAATATCAGGGTCAGAAATCTTGGGATTTTGACGGGTGCCCTTAAAATTCTCCCTCTGTTTTTTTACGATGGGGGCTCCAGAGTGAATAACCTTTAAAAACAGTCTTTAAGATGTATTTCCTTCCATCGTGGTGGGGTGAAATGGAAGGTACAGTTAAAAACGAAATAAATGTGGAAATAAGTGTCATTGTCACATTCATACGACTCCATAATCCGTCATACCCGAGAGAAAATAATGGCTACAGAGGATCGGCATTAAAGATTGGGCTGGAAGTAGATTCCGCACTAGTTTTTCGCCCATGCGTAAAAACAAACTGATCGGTGGAGCCAAGGATACGACAAAGAAAGTCCAAAGGGACATCACGAAAATAAATTCCGGCTGGAGTGAAGTTATGCAGGGAACGGGGATAATGTAGAATAATATATATTTATTGTTTTTTCCTCCCTTCGTCTCATTTTGCCGAGAAAGATCTTCTTCCCTCGTTTTGGGCCATATATAACCTTCCACATTCCCTTTTTTTTCTCTTTTACCAAAATTAGCTTTCCCCCTTTGATTCGATTTATATTTGCTAAATCTGCTTGTCCATGGGTTTATGCATCCTACCCTCTTCTTTATCTTATTCAGCATTCCCTCCTTGCGTATAAGTTTCCAAAGGAAGTAACTTCAGCCTTCTTTTCTTAGCGATCGGATGCCTTTTCCCGTCGTTCCGCGGCGAAAGGTTATAGGCGGAAAAAAATGTCAGATGCTATTAAAAAAGAATGACATTCATGCAAAGATTTTATCTCTTCCATTTTTAATCATTGTACGTACAACCACCTTTAACTTTTTCATTCCAATAGATTTTTACGGACCGTTAAGAGATACTACTAAAAACTCCGGGAATGCGACAGAGAAGGATATTTTAAAGAGTTTTAGAGTCGAAATTATCTGTTTCTTTAATGATCGTTTTTATACTTTAGTGCTTAAAAGTTCCATTCCTCCGAGCCGACTCGCTTATCTCGGAGAGCCAGCGCCCTGATTGCAGCACCAAGTATTGCAATGAAAAAACTTGAGTATTTTTTGGTCCAAGGAATTATTTCTAAATTTATATGCTTGTTGTTTTTCCCATAGTTTTAATGGCAACATTAGGGGTGTACATCCTGTCATTCGCAATGACTTATCTACCGTAAATATTTCTTAGAAAGGGGCTTTTTTATTCGCTGGCGCAAGGAACGACTTTTTGTTACGGCAGTGATACATCATTTGTATTGTCGTACGCACTATCTGCATGAGATAATCAATTCTCTCGCCTGTCGCAGGGTATTAGGTTTCCCTCAGTGTATTACAATTTTTGAAGGCTTCATAAAGCATAGCAATATGACGTGTATTCATATATAGACCTATCGGTGAATTCATTATCTCGTGAAATATTTAGTGAAATTAGAGCTAGTGAAAAAATATTTTAAATATTTAGTGAAATATAGTTTTTTAAATCTCACTTCAAAGCTGATTAAATTCATGAAAGGGCATGTTGACTTTGCCGGTTTATAATTCGATCAAAAGATACGCCCAAGTTTTAATCCACACTTTTATGTTTTTTTTGTGAAAATAAGCCCTTCATTGTCACGTTTAGAAACATAGCAATTAGCCATTTAATACATAATCCAGAGAGAATACCTATACGTTGATCTAAAGCACCAGCAATCGCTCGCCATAGTCCGTCGAAGCTAGTTACTCAATATGTCTATCCAGTCTGTGCTCAAATGAGAATCGGAACTCTTTACTCCCGGTCTGGCTTGGCTTGGGTGCGGTATTTTCACAAAGAGTTTCCTGTCGATTAATACCTGCTTCAAAGAAAAAAATGCAAC
Organism: Calopteryx splendens; assembly: GCA_002093875.1. Classification (NCBI taxonomy): domain Eukaryota; kingdom Metazoa; phylum Arthropoda; class Insecta; order Odonata; family Calopterygidae; genus Calopteryx; species Calopteryx splendens. Next base: position 341,542 of record LYUA01000274.1, on the reverse strand, counting down.
CATGAGCGAATCTCTTTCGCTCATAGTAGTTTATTTTTCCCCTGGTTTCAAATAGAAGAAGGACACGTTTCCTCTTGGAGACTCCCTCTCCACCAATGCGCAAACGCTGTATGGAAGTTTTGTTGGAGATATGCGCCATCTTCTACCCATACTTCATCGACGGAAAGAGGCACGAATGCGCCACTAATTAAATTTCGAGGAAGAATCCCTGACGCAGCGGGATAAGTTTGGGCAAGCGAACCCAGCTTATCCTGCGATGCAAGTTTTCCTTCGAAATAATGTCGAGTTTTCATTCCATTAGGTGATCGTGCGCCTTGGTTTAGTGCTCGGATTGGCGAAAATTTTGTGAATCCACTGTGCGTACATATATTAGAGATATGTGGAGTTCCCCTCCGTTGCTCCATCTCGGCTTTCAACCTTCTTCCCTTTCGCCCAGCCCAACTGCCCACACCATCTCCATCCCCAACCTAATTCCAAACCCTCAACCGCCCCCTATCCGTGCCCCCGTTACCCTTTCCTTTGTCCTCCCTCACACTCTCTTCTTTCTCTCATCACTCCCAACTAACCTTCCTTACTTTCTTAGTCTTCCCTCAATCCCACACACCTGCATCCTCCCCCCTCTTTCCAGAGAGGCCCCCGGCGTAATTTGCGCCATCGTTGGACTCCTGCGTCCAAAGGATTAAGTCTTTGCTTCCCGAACTGGAGATCAATGGTTCTTGCAACGCCTTTGGCTCGTGTCAGCGTCGTGCATTTTCATCACTCGCTCTAGAACAGTGCGGCGGCATTAGTACATAGTCCCTTAAAGGGCTAAGAGGACGGCGGGCTTAAGTAATTAATCCGAGGCGCCCACCGCCCGCTCCGCCACCCCCTCACATTCTCGGCTCCTTTTCAGCGCGGATTTAAAGCTCGCGTCGAGGTCAATTCCAACCCTTGCTGGCGTGTTTCTCTTCTGCCTTTTCCCTTCAAAATCCCTGCGTCTACTCCCCGTATCTCTCCTCCCCCCTTAACTCTCACGTCACCTCTGCCTCCTTCTCATTCGCAGTGGCACCTTCATCCTCCGGTGCCCCGCCCCTCCTAGCCCCATGTACTTACGCTTCCCTCCGAAAATTTTATTCTAATACACCATCGTTACCATTGTCGTTGTAAATTCCTGTAAGTCTATGATTAGGAATCACAAATGGTTCGACTAAAAAAAGTCATTTAGCTTCATGTTCGTGAAGTGGCTTCGAAGAAGTCACACCAGTCGAGTAGTAATAAACATTTGATTTCTATAAATGTTCGTGTTCCAAAAAAGCAAGGAAATGATAGCATTCGTGCTTAATATCCTTGTAATATATCCATACGCGCCGTGCGTATTTTACTTCTGTATTTCAAGGGTTCATTTCAATTAATCTGGATTATTATAAGAACTAATTCCGTAATCTCTCTCCGACAGCAGGCTAAATTGTAGATCCTATCTCTTACATAATTCATTAGTTCGTCTTATAAAGACAGCGTTAAAGAAATAATATTTTACGCTAAGGAATTTAGTTAATATCCTCAATTTTGTCTTATTTTACTGCAATCCCTTCTTGCAGCTTCTTCTACATGCTTAGAGTACCTTATCATTCTTAAATATTTTATAGCATGTACGAACTTTACAAATTCGCCAAGTTTTATTTTATAGGTATTTTCAAGATGCTAGCTACCCATGTATTTTTACGAGTCTGTATTCAATTTATTATTATAATTTAAAGACTTATGAGAATATTTACCTCCTTACTGTTTACAATGAATTCATTCATTCATCGACAAAAAATATACTTTGGATGGTTTTACTATGCTTCCTTATTAATTTTCGAGTTTCTAGGATGCATATAAACCTAATTTACAATACCATGTGGACTATATGTCGTTGAATGTTCCATTCCATTTTGGAGTAGGTTATTAATGCAAAGCTGGTTTCGCAAGTCGAGGGTAGAAGTCGCTACAAAATATTATATACGTTTTTGAACTACACAGATTCAGGACATTGCTGGCGAGTTTATTTCCCTGAGCCTAGATTCAGTTTTCCACGAGGTTGTATTTACCTCAAAACCGTACTACTTAGATTTTTAGATGGAATTGTCTAAAGACATTAACAGAATTTGAACCCGAGTACCCTGGCTAGTAAGCATACGGTCTCCTCTATACCAACTCACCCATGTCGGTGTAGGTATGCTATAAACACCTTTTTGAACACTGTGCCCTTATATTTAGTTAAACCGTTTACGTAGTAAAAAGCTAATCATGAAAGATTTCTGTTAAAACTTTTTATGCGAAAACCTTTTTTTTGGTATATATTTTACTTTCTTTGGAATGAAAGTTCACAGTTCTCTCAGGCGAGTTTTCTTCATTTCATAATGTTCCAATGTATGTATGTCCCCATACTTACAGGAAAAGATGGCAATAAGAACTCCAGGGGCCCTAAAATGGAGTATATACAAAGCGATATGTAACAATTTCCTACTGTAGTATGCGTATTCTAGATTCAAAGGACGATAAAGGGAATGGCAGTCAAAATTTATTATTTTTCATGCTTCACACCTTCGACCCACTACTATTAAATTTCTCACCGCTACATTAGAGAATTTCATCAACATTTGGATGACTCTTCCTCGTCCATCAATTTTCTCTATTCCTGGAAATCAGTATTATGAGATTGCATGAGAGATATTACGAAATATGAATACGCCTAAAGATTTTTGAAAATCTTTTGGTGTGTTCATTATTGGGGTGAAAATGTCATGGCTGTAGATGGAAACGTTCATGTTCGGATGTGTAATCGCGTTGTTTTATTGCTGTTGGGTAGATATATAAGAAGGGGAGCCAAGGGACCCAGAGAATTGGGGAAAAAACGTCGAAACTAGGAAAAGACATAATATTTGACTAGGGTGTTATAACGTCTCAAGTGGTAGCCTTATTCAAATATCCGCGGAAGAGCTGAACTGGATTGATAATCTCCCGGGTAGGATCCGTTCGAAGGGAAAAAAAACTCCTCTTCAGTTCCTCACTCCTCCCGTCTCCTTGTGCGCGGAGTGGCTCATCTTCGATGGCACTTCTCAAATCTTCCACGGGGGAATGCAAAAGTGGAATAAAAAGACAGTCTAAAGTTTCATGTCATTGGTTGGCTTCTGACGTCAACATCATTGACAAAAGTTTTGAGTGGATTGGCTGACGCTGGGTCTCAAGAGATGCATGGTGAAAAAAAATCCCGCGTGCATGTTTTTATAATGGCTCTCAGCATTTCTGCTCGAATGCCCAAAGAGATGCGTCGGAAATAAAATGCCATATAGAAATAGCATCAGTTGGCACCGCCACTTTCAGAGGGACATTAAAAAAAATGTTTAGTTTGTCAAATTTGTCCCTACAAAATTAAACTCACTTATTTTGATCTTAATTTTTGAAGTGCCATGTTGAAGATATCGCTAATTAGTTTATCAATTTCGTCAAAAAATAAAATGAATGAATCTCTCAAGTTTTAACTGAAGGAAAAGCGGACGAGGAGCCGAAGTATAGATTTTGACAAGTAAATTAATGAGTTGGTTCTTGATTACGTGCATTTCAACTCAGCCTGGTGATATTTTGATAAAGTTTTAAAAATATAATAAATATTCTCAAAGTATATAAAAATGTTATTTTTACTATAAATTATACGTATTTTTGCACATACTAATGATACAATAACATTTTCCGTTACACATATAGTATCATATTACATGAAGACATTTTATTTTGAGATCGTAAATTAGGAAGTAAAATCTATACTTTTCAATGATCTTATTTTTTTTTCTTATTGAACACTTTTGAATTCACTGTGCTTCTTTCGGCACTGACTTATGAGAACAGAATGCGCAGTGAAGTTTGGTGCAAGGGGGCTATGGAAACCTTTTCTTGTCAACCGGTTTGTTGAAAGGCATTCAACTTTACGTATTGACCTTTTACACCTATAGGTGGTAAAAATAGCCTCTTTTCGTTTATCATGTCAATGATTGACCCTGGCCCTTCTATGTTATCCACCCCTTAAGTCATCTCTTTCTGCTGCACGTAGTTAGAGAGTTTAAGATCCTGTGAAAATCCGTCTGGAATAGAGATGTAGCTGTATTTATTACGTCTTTAGGAAATCGCAACACCAACATTTCTTTTCTAAATCAATTCGTTATTTTTTCGCATACATAATTTTTTCTGGACAATTAATAAATATAATTTCATATATTTGGCTGTGGAATGATCCTCAAACAATTTATTTTAAATTTAAATTTGCGCCCCCCTGTGAGTTTGGTAATTCAAGTTAGATATACCTATGTCTTAAATATATGAAAAAAATTTATAACATTAAAATAGTCACATCTGTAGATTCATACGTTTTTAATTCAGTCAGTAATGCTGTGTCTACACCTTTCAGGCTCTTCTCATTCGCTGGTAAACTGTAATTTTATTAAATTACATCCGTTAATAAATTACTCCAATGCAGTGGAACATAATGACTTCGGTTAAATGGGAAGGGAAAATCCTTTCAGCTAATCAGGCTGCCCCCTACTCCCACTGCGGCAATATGGGGTTCGATTGAACAAGGCGACTGTTTCTCTTGATACTTGTACTAAATACTAGATCATAGATTGAATTGGCTCGGTGGAAGATTTTTTTAAATCTTTAGGTGTGTTCATTATTGGGGAACCTTCGCCGGCATAATGGGTTCGTCGGCTTTCAAAGGATGTTTCGCCATATAGGTTACCACCTAAGTGTGAGGGAAGTTTCTATATTAAGTGTTTCACTTGAGATGTTTGACGGGGATATTAATATCGACCGACATTTTGTAAATGGGGAGGCCTGACGGCAGTGCGATAGTACCTATTATCAGTTTTCATTTATTTGTACATTCAGCGAATTATTTGGTTTACTGTAGCTTTAAAGGAGAATTTAATAAGTTTGTGCCGCTTTGACAAGGCATGAAATCTTTAATGTAGTTCATGAAAATGGGGGTATCGTACTGTTGAAACTTCATATTATACATTATTTAATGGGCATTGTCAGCTACTGTCATGAAATAAGATATACATAAGTTATGTAATAAATTTTATTTCTAAATAAACGCATAAAATGTTTATGAATTTAGTTTTTTAGTAGTTCTCACTTGATGAAGTGGATGGAACTCGTTTTAACTTATCCGAAATTTCAATTTATTCTTTTATCTTTACCTTGTATCGAATTAATCACTAAAATAATGTTAGCAGCAGTAATATTTTCTGGTAATGGCAATAGAAAATGTACTGACCTTTAAATAGTAAATCGATTTGCCTTCAAACGTCATTGACTTCATTGCGATTGGATATCGTTCCTAGATTGATGGAAGCATTAGTTTACTCATTCTTAAATTCTTGACCAGTTTTGAATACCGAATATTAACGAAAGCAGCCAATAAATCCTCCCTAATACTTTGCGTCCTCCTACCTTATGGTCCTGCACAGGGTGGACATCCTGCAGCTTAACTCCTCTAAGTTTAGTGCTTGAGGTCGAAGTCCTTTTTATCTACGGCCATTTCGAGCTACTGGCCTCTTTTAGAATTTTAATCACTTTCAACTTCGTTCGGATAACATTCCTCTCGCTCTCAGACATTTCCCGTTGCAATTCCATTCACGTAGTATCTCCGCGTCATCGGCGGTTTAGCTCTCCAATCAAAGAAAAGACTGATAATTATCTGAAAGTTTGTGGGCACATTACTTGGCCGTAATCTATGGAAACTTCGATTGTACACAAAGAGCCTGGGGGCGTGATTCCCATTTGCTTTGATTTCTAGTCTGGGAAGGGAAAGGCGATTCGCTCGAAGAAATAGAGTCCATACAACCATTCGAGTAGCCCTTGGCTGAAAGAACAACTTTCGCCGAAATAGGCTCAGGAATTGTGGGGATTCAGGCTTCATATATATATTCACAGGAAGAGCAGATTAGTGGGAGGACGGAGAAAGAAGCGGTTCGAATGGAGTGGTGGGACGAGTTTAGACGCATATAGAGGCTTCGGATCGATGGACTTCAATGCGCGTTGGGTTTTCTAGAGCCTCGGACCTCAATTTCGTTAATGATCATCATGGTGAGTGAAAGCTAACACTATAAATTAGCTGATTCACTTATGCATTTAAACATCAATCGATTTACTCAAAATCCTACAGTGCTATGGATTGAGCATCAGATTGATTAGTAATTTGTAGCATATATGTGAGAATCTTCACTAAAAGTAGAGTCTAGGAAGCAAAAATAAATTCAATGAATTTTTATGCATTAATATCTCATAGTTTTTAAATCCTTAATTTTGAAAAACAGAAAAATATAATGGAGTGGTACGGGTTACTTTCAATGATCTTCGATTACACTTACAATTCGTGCGGGTATTAAGCAATGGTTATTTTTTTTGGCTTTAATCAAATCAAAAGCAGCATGTATGACTCATGGAGATGGAATGATTGTATGTTGCTGTTCAGTTCTATAGAGGGTATTTCGAGGATTACTCTGTTATGTGATTGTATCTTTTCTCATTTTAAATAGGTACTAAATTGTGGACACTGGTGTCTTAACTTTAGAAATAATTTAGAGTATGACTACTCTAAATGCATGTACTACTAAGAGATAATTATGACATTTTCTTGGGTTTCCACTCCGATGAAATAATCAAGCATCTGTGAGCAAGATCTAATCATATTAGGGATGATGATGGCATCTCCATTCAAAAGGATACTTTTTGTTTTAGGTGTAATAATAATATGGCCCGAAAGATTCATCATCACGAAGGCAGCGTAGAGCATGGGGCAATTAATTGTATGATGAATATAAAGATTGTGTGATTGTATAATTCCAAAGTACATTGGAATAAAGGCATGGTTTTTATCCGTGAAAAATCACGTACATGTCTAATTTGAAACTAATACGGCAAAACCTCTTCCCAATGTAAATTATTTGGAAACGATTTCGATCAATAGAATCGAGAAATAAGTCATCGGGGGAATTAAAGCTTCTGCGGAAAAACGGATCAGCCACCGAGTCATTTAACTATTAAGGTTTCTTCTCCAAGGCCACGCCACTCGATCCAAAATCCACGAAGAAACATGCAGAGACGTTCTGCGTCGACCAACCCACGAGTATTGTAGCAGGGAAAGACATCGGCAACCCGAGTAGGATTGAAGGACTAGCGTCCCACATAGAGCATTCCCCCAGGACGATTCTCATGGAAGACTGGGTCGTCTATAAACGGAGCGCTGCTGCCGGGAATGAGGGGGAGAGTTGACGACCGAAGGGAGTGAAGGAGAGGGAAACCGAAGATTGTGGCGATAGGGGGACGGGTGGAGGAGGATCTCTCGGAATCTCCGCGACGATATTTAAGAGAAGTCGGCGTGCGCGGTCTTAACTCCGCGGGGGGCATTCCTGCCTCATTCCCGGATCCATTTACGAGGGGGCGGCGGCGTCGGCTGGGTTGGCCGTTGCCCCGCGTCGCACCTGCCCCGCCGTCGTCTCACCGCATCCGAGGATGCCACGGCACCACCCTCACTCGCCCACCCACTCTCACTCGCCCTCCCAACCCCCCCCCCC
>LYUA01000274.1:320943-333871 GCA_002093875.1 Calopteryx splendens | reverse complement strand
CCACCCCTCCCATTCCCCACGCCACACGATCATAAATAGTGCCGCCATCCTCCTCGCCCGCGACTCGTCGCTTTCCTCCGAAGCGTCCTTGTTCCCGAATGGGCGAGTTCCACTGAACGGAGAGCCCTCTCCCTTAAACTCATGCCTCCCCCTATTCTCCCAACTGACCTTCCGGCCTCAATTTACGACGGTTGCCGAGGGATGGACATGTAGGATTCTGGAATTCAGTAGGTTGTGCACTTACTTACCTCTCGTCCATTGCAGAGAGCTCATTGGGATTTAAATGCTCCACAGCTCAATGAAATACGGGATTGCACTTTCTCCATGTTCACAAAACTCTTTAAGGTCACGCTTCTTTGAAATATATTAATATGATATCAAAACATATTAAATAATGTATATAATAATTTTAAATAATTATATATAATAATTAATAAAAATAGTTTATAGAATAATTAATAGTATAGGATCATAGTAAGAGAAATGGCATAGGATACGCAAGAAACTAATTTCCAAATATTTTTTTTCAACGACCCAGGTTTCTACAGCATACGGCCAATTTCAAGGAAAATAGATATTTCCATGGATCGGTGAATTAAAAATTTTCTGTGGATTTTAGATAGTGTTTTTTTCCTTGTATAATATTATTCCAGAAATTGACACCTGAAAATATTACGTTAGTTAGTCGTATACTTTATGGAAGTTTTGTTGAATCCACAATTAGAAGCTAACCAAAAGTAGTTAAAAATAATATTTAATGCATAAACATACTATTTACCTTTATTGCGCGTTTTTCATTTTTAGTGCAAGATTTGCTGGGAAAATATCTTCTTAATTTTAATGAATTGATGTTCCACCTATTGTTGTTCCTCCAATTTGTTATTGCACATATTTTACGAGGTGCTTTTTAAGAAGTGAGCACTTTTTTGAATAACAGCTACACACCTGATATTTTTTAAATTTCATTTTTATACGAAAGTACATGCCTAAAAATATTTTTTTACATACTTCTTCTTCTACTCCGCCGCTGATGAGGCACTTGTCATATCTGTTTTAATAGTTTTGCAATGTGTAAGCAAATAAGAGATTCCACCGAATGTGAAATACGGTCTGCTATCCGATATCTGAATGCGTGAAGGTCAAACCCGCTGAAATTCTTCTGCACATCGTTGAGATTTATGGTAATAGAGTGTGAGAGTGATGTAGTTAGAACTTGGGTATGACAGTTTATCGAAGACAGAAGGAATGTGCATGATGGACCAAGGAGTGTCTCACTATTTTCTTACTATGCGATTAATTTCCCGACATTTTCAGAGGGCTTTCCATCATTCAAGAAGAATGGTTTGTCGTTTTGGAAAGGGAATAAACAAACTGGTGTCCAGATACAAGTACTTAAATAAAATTGAAAATGCCGAAAATAGTTAAGAGTCACGCTCTTGTGTTTAAAAATAAATTTAAACAATAATACCAAGCATTAAATGTTTTAATACCAAAATGGTACTTAGGTTTTGACACGCCTCGTATTAAACACGATTTGTATTTCAACGTAAAATGGTGGTAAACATCTTCAGGTGGGTTAACATAAAGACACAATCTTGGATGCGTCAATCCAGTACCATGAATAGTTTCCTTGAAACAACTGGTTCATCCTCTTACATTGACCAATATAAACGTAGCTCTCAAACTTAACAAAGAGTAGTGTTATACATTAAAACCTTAAAATTTCCTCGTTAAGGTTATTTGGGCAAATGGAATCACCGTGTTGATAAGTGGCAGTGACCCGTTACCGGCCGCGTTTGATGATTAAAGAGCTAATAGCGTAGTGACCATGAAGCCACTTTCGAATTATTTGCACAAAAGCGAGCGAATATGTCGGGCATTGGCGTTGTTTTCACTTTCAAGTGCACTATGGGTTGCATCCGTGCAGGGAAAAATAGGTATGCCTAATGGAAAATGTGTACTAATCGGAATCTGCATCCATCATGAGAGAATAACAACAATGACTAATTTTAATTTCTTAATAGTGTTTTGTATTGAGCGTAGCGTAAAGTATTTCTGAATTTTTGACCACAGTCAATTCCAATTATAATATTGCGATTTATCATTGAAATTTCATTTTCCTCATCCTAGAACGTAAACGGTTTTCTTCATGACTCTCCGTAAATTTGGCTTTACGCCGAAAAGGTTAAAATCTCAGAGCTTCTTCGTTATTTTTCACACACGCTTAAACAAAATCATTCAGTTTAGGTAAAAATGTTATAATTTATTTTCGTGATGGACCATATCATATGAGTAGGAAGAGCAAATGAGAGGTCCGCTTCGCTCGTGACCTTGAGAAGAGTTCTAAAATAAACGGCAAGAGGAAGAATTTTTCTTTCCTCTCGACCTTCTCGGATAAACTATAAGATAGTCTCCAAATCTTAAGTTGTGTGGCTTTCCTGTCTCTCGTTTCCAGCCAGTATCTAAATCCTAGAAGGCTTTTGCTTTTTAGTTAGATCCAGTGTCTTTGGCTGAAAATCTTAGGTTACCTATTTTCCCTGTCAAACTCTGGCGAAAACCTTATATAAAATATTTTCGTCCTTTTCGAAAGCATCCGCGAAGAGTGAATATGCCTTTTTGTATCCGTCGACCCAAAGCGGCCGGTTCTGTGCGTTACGGTTACACAATATCCTCAATTATGCCTAACTCATGCGTCAGTAGTTTCTTTGGTGGGAATCCATAAATAAAAACGAACTTTGGTGGGTCCTTGGAGCTCTTTGTGTCGATAAAGCTCTTCACTGCGGAAAGGTCATGAGTCAACGCATGCATGTGGCGCACGCTATAGCCGTAAGGAGAGATCGGGTAGTCTCCCGCTATGTTGGGAATTGAATATTTCTCAATCAGAAATACGTATTACTAGGATTAGGAGGTTATTCCTCGAGTCATCTCTCAGACGGGAATATTTCACTGCGTATCCAGCAGAGAAGTGCTGAAGAATTTATTAATAGGAAAATCCAAAACGAGATATTTCTATTCGTGTTTGGATATGCATTTGGACATAATTTATCGTCAGTATCACTCTTTATAGCTTCGTATTTAAAAATGTCAATGTGTCACTATTTCTGAATTAAAGTTCAGTAATTTAGGATTCATTTGTAGGTATTCATCCGAATTATCATTGGGGTTGCAGCTTTAAACTTCTATCAAAAAGCTCTATTTACTGTGCAATAGCATAATGAAATCTTATTTTTGACGCAAAAACGTTGCCAAAATAATGAGTAGTTATAATAATACAAACCTAATTCATTTTGCTTCATTTCACTTAGTTCAAGTCGAGGCATCAACCCTTAGCTAGTTTTCGAGGGTCAGAGTTATGCTGGTAATCAACTCACCCAAACGTGAAACCTCGGAAAAGGGTAGAAAGGAATGTGCTTTTGCCCGAATCACTGAGAAGTTCTGATTCATCCCTATGCCTCAGGCTTTGTTCGAATGGAAAGCACCCCTATTGAATCAAAGTCCATCTGTCGGTCAAAGATAAAGCACTCAGCCTTACCACTTTAAATGAATAAGTATCTTGTATTAGAAAAGCGACTGTATTAGTTATTTATTCTCATAGTTGTAAGTCGACAAAAAATTTAAAAAATGCATGGTTAGTGCAGTTTCTCTTCAGAAGTAATTCAATCAAAGCTATAAAATTTTAAGGTAGCGAATTTGAAAAAAGAATATCTTAAGCATGTAAATTGTAAGTCAGTGTTCCCACTTTAATAGATATTACCAAATTGTAATAAAATGGGAAGTTCACCTTTCTCCATCTGCATATTTATTTATAAGACTGCTTCGAATTCCTTTTACCAATTTTGGAGATGATTTCCTGGATAAAACTAGCGTAATATGAGGCCTACGATTGCTAAATACATGTGATGAAGATTATGACGCCATGAAGAAGGATATTTAAGCGCATACTTCACGTTAAATTGTTTTAAACACACATTTTAATTTTGAGCAACGAACCACACTCGGGTGCATGCTAGCTAGTAAACTTTAAAGTTAGCTATGGTGGCTGTCAGATCGAAATTGAATGAATCTCAAACAGGTAATAAAATGTTTTTATGAAGAAGTACACTGTTACTACCTATATCTATGCCTGACTACGTGCCATTATCTAGTGTGTGTGCAATTTGTGAGGCTAAATTATAGGTTAAATCTCTTACATAAATTAGAAGCAGGTATTTTTTTTACGATGCTCGTATATATTAATAGTCCAGCGGTACTGTGTTAGGAGTCATCACGAAAATTAGGCCAGCGAGATACATAAAATGTAGAACGGATAGGATTAAAATATCATTTTTTCCGCAGTCGATAAGGGATCAGAATATTTGCCAAAGGCTCCTCAATGTACCTAAATAATATTTTACGCTAAGCAGCCTAATTATTATTCTCTACTATATCGAATTTAATTTCAATACCCTCTAGTAGCATCCTTCGTGCGTAGTGATCTTTTATACAATGATATTTTGGAGCATCTAATGCTGTTGGTAGAATGTGCTTCCATCGCTTAAATTGTATAAATTCTCCAAATTTCACTAGCATTCCAATAACGCATAATTTTATTGGTGCATACCTGGCGTGAAATCACCTCCTGACGTACACACTAGGAGCAGGTTATTTTAATTTGTTTCCCGATTCTTACTTGGGACCCATGTCATGAACACTTCTGCCTTCTCCGACCGTCGGATGGGACATTACATTTTGGACCCCTTGTCACTTTTCGTTAAGAGTAGGCTAATACCCTAGAGCCAGGCTTCTCTAAACACTTTCTCAATTCCCTGAAAATCCTTCCTCCACCGTATTACCACCATATCCTAATGATGAAAATCACCTCACCTCTCGGTTGCCACCCTTCCTAACAACGACTAGTATTACAACGATTCCAGCTCAAATTTTAATGTATGGACTCCCTCAAGAAACATTACATCAGTACTTTCTTGGTGACGTAAAATGTACAAACTAAAAGGCTGCAAAGTAGAGCTACAAAAGGCTCCTTGAAAGCCTTGACTTGGCCGGTGACTCAACCCCTGGAAACGTCATCGCCCGCCCCCTACCATTTCATCCCTCGCTTCCCATGGGCCCCTCGTCCCCCGTCGGCGCTCTCACAGACACGAATACCCAAGAGTTCTTTTACACCCGGGGATCGATCGCGTCATTTGCATAATTCCCCCATAAATAATTAATTTTAACTCGAGTCGAATGCAAGAGAGGGAGGATGCACCATCCATCCCCCTCCTCAAAACACACCCTTTGATTTCCTCTCAGGCCCTTTCCCTTCCGCACCCTCAAGCCGCTCAATTCCCGAGAAGAAGCAGTCACCGCGGCGGACGTTGCACTCCTAAGCAGTCACCGCCGCTCCCCCCTGCCCCACCTCCTGCCCCCACCCCTTCCCGGCTCGAATCTCCAGCCCCAGCTCTTTCAAGCTGTGAGCATTATCGTCTTCTTTACATCTCTGTCCTTACTTGTCGGTGCATCGTCTTTGCTGGTTGTCGCACCCGTCTCCTTTAGGATTTTATGTTTCGTCACGTTTCTGTTATCGATTATAGTTTAATATAGCTCAATAGACGAAAATCATTTATTAATAGTTTAATATTTAAAATTAAAATCTTAATGTGCAACTCATTCTTTAATATGTTTTTAGAATTGAGATACATGGAATACCTTTCCCAAGATGTGTACCATCTTTCGGGTACCAGGTCATCATGGGAAATCACAGGAGGTTCAGGGAAAGGACCTGGCCACCCTACGTGTGAATTTCACATACTGGGCTTAGTACTAGATGAGTCATAATCTAATCTACCAAACCGACCTTCGGGTTGATTACTGTGATTTGATATTATGTAATATAATACCTAGTTAAAATTTTGGACTCCGAAAAACTTTTTTTCCTGAAACTAACTTGAAACTGGAGTTAATCTTCTTCTAAATAACGTTCATCCTTCACACATTTTCACCGGTGATAGTAATTCCTCCTGTCACTTTTAATGCAAGTCATGTGATAGCAATGTTATTACGCAAGAACGTTATAAAAACAAAAGAAAACAAATATTAAAAATCCAGTGCAGTAGTTTGCGCGAAAATAGTTTTACTGTAATAGAGATCGTTAGGATGATATCTAAATGTGAATTCTCGTACGAATATTTGTTAGGACTTAGTTGATCCGGCGTGAAATTCTACTCAGTTTGTAACAACATAACAAAATTTTAGCCAGAATAACTTCGGTTGGAAATAATAACTAAAATTTTGAATATTTGCCTTTCCCTCTACGCTCTAATTACAAATAGCATACTATCATTAATGTTTATGCCTTTATTCACACTGTATGATTTGTTGAAACTTGATCGATCGAATGCAGTGATCTTGGAAACATTGGACTGCGGAATAGAAGCATATCCAGCTTTTAATTAATACTTTATTTTCCAAATGTGCATTCCCTCTAGGCTTTCTCTCACTTCTCTGTCTAGCGTATTTTCGCGCCGGTTATAAAACTCACATCGTATCACACGAGAAGTTTGAAATCGAAGAAGACTTCATTTCTACCGTTCCGCAAACAACAGCCCATTCGCTAGGGGGAAACTGTGATGGAGCACCTCATTCAATAGAGTCAACCCGTTTCCATCACGTTCCCCGTAACGAGATCGCCTCGAAAATTGGAAGTAGGAATGCTTCTGCGGGCGGGAACGACTCCTCCTCCCGTCGTTACCACCCCCGACAAGGGCATTCTTCCTTGTCGTCCCGATCCACCCGGAGCCTCGAGGGCCCCCATCTTGGACGTGTATTTCATTTTGGCGCACCCTCGCGGCGCTACCGCTCGGGGTAAGGAGGCATCCGCCACAATCCCCGAAGATCGCCGACTACGTCCAATCACATCCCCGGCGGCGATACGCCAAATTGTCCGCAAACGACCTGGGAATTGGACAGCGTGGGGACAGAGACTGGACGACTGCCTTAACCCGTATACTCCCCCTTTCATTCCGTGCGCAGCCAAGTAATCAGGATTCGGTCACGCTCTCGAGGACGTGGAGATGAGAAAAAGGAGGGAATAAATATGGAACAAGAAGTCTCGACGGGTAGGGTTCCCCATTGGTTCCCGATTTTTTCCCCGGAGTCGACAGAGGAGTCTGGCCATCTTTGGTGGGACGGTCGGGAAGGACCTCTCTCCTTCTCACACTCCGTGCATAGGTGGTGAGAATCGAGGAGAGTCCCGTAGACGAGGCAAACGAGCTCGGGCCAATCGCCCCGACCTCCCTCGTCCCCTGTGACTCTCCTTCGACCTTTCCCCTCCCCGTGGTTCAAGTCTATGACGACCCGACCCCCACCGTTCTCCTCCCATGAGGCGCTCATTTCGACATTTTTTTTCCTCGCCAATTGCAGTGTAGTTTCCTGTTCGAGGGGAAGCTAAAGGCATCAATTGGGTTTGTCAATTGCAACTTAGGGCGTTACACCTATTCTAGTGATTCAAATATAGTTTGCATCTTATGATTGAGAGGGTTCAAGGGACAATGGAGAGTTATCCAAAATGGGAGAAGAATAATGGAATCGATGTGGAAATCTCAGTGATGCGGTCCAAATTCAATCCAACGGCATTTAAACGTTCAAACGTGTTTCGCTGGAAACAATGTGCAGTACGCAAGAAAAATTAAATCATAAAATCTCGCCCTTTCGGAAGCCGGTTGTAATCCTAGTTGGACACCTAGCTTTTTTCAGTGTTCAGGTGCAATATTCGTTGGGGTATTCGATTTCTACTATTGCGCTTACAGGCAAAAATAATTCTTTAAAAAATCCATTTTTTCTATTTCTCTAGGTATACAATTCCGAGTGACATTAAACAATAATCTGTCGATTTAGTGTATATAAGCTACATTATTACTATAGTAATTCTGTTCATAAAGTTAAATGATGTGGTAGAGGTAGGATTT
This sequence comes from Calopteryx splendens, assembly GCA_002093875.1. NCBI lineage: Eukaryota > Metazoa > Arthropoda > Insecta > Odonata > Calopterygidae > Calopteryx > Calopteryx splendens. Next base: position 325,925 of record LYUA01000274.1, on the reverse strand, counting down.
TGGGGGAAAGGAGGAAGGGTGGAAAGAATTCCGGCGTCGGTTATAGCCTACTCTAAATGCAAAGTGCCTAGGAGTCCAAAATTTAACGTCACATCAGACGGACGGAGTAGGTGCTCGACACACGTTATCCAAGTAGGAATAGAGATACCACTGAAATGTCCCCATCTCCGCCGGGATTCAAATATTGCGCCTTTAGGATGGGAAGCCAATTGAATAACTACCGCACCAATCCCATCCCCAAGTTCAAAATTATCTTATATTCGGAAGCCTCTTTCCTCGTCCGTACCACCACCCGCACTTTCCAACCGCCTTACCCTTTCCGTGTACTGTTTCTCGTTTGTAAAATAAGGTCTCTCTTCTAGTCAGGTGCTGCTGATTACTACCTGAATGGGGTACGCAGGATTTGTGTAAAATAAATTTAGCAAGGATGTGTACTGTTTTGTCATAAAAATAATTAAAAATTATAATTTTCGTGTCAATATGCATAGATATTTTATTTGTACGGAGTGTATATTCTAATTTTAGGAGGTATGGGAATAATTGATGTGAAAGCAACTCATTTTTACAGATATTTTTCCTGAAATAACGTAAAATACGTAACTCTTTCTGAAAAATGGTCGATTAAAAAAATGAACTCATTATTTTTAATATTCATTGAACATTGTCGCACCTGCATATTTTTTTTCTACTCTTAAACAAATGCTATGACCATATGCAAACATATAATATGCTTAACAAGATTTTCTAGTTTTTTTTAAATATAGGTAGCAGGTTTTATCTTTTGAACGGAAAACTATTTGACCATGTTTTAGTTGTGAGTTCCATTGCTTCTAGATTCCGCCTTCCCTGGTGTATGTGCAGAGGAAATATAATGTTTATTTATCACTGTGGGTGGTTTTATTTTATTTCCACAGTCATATTGTGTATCGGAAAATAAATGGAGTCGGGGAAAACAGTTTTTTTTGAGCATTTTATGCGCGGCATATGGAGAGAAGAGCGAATGATCGCAAATGGATAAAATATATTGGAATCAATGTCTGGATACGTTTGCCCTGTGCGTGCAGCATCCCATTACTATATAATTTATTAGGAAGACATGTGGGGATACGCCATTCACATCCACTACCTTGCCATTCTTCCCTCTTATGGCTGCGAGAAACGTCATTGGAAGATGTGTGTACTCTGCTGAATACACCTATCCACTCTGGCTCCCTCCCGCTTGCCTTCCCTCGCCACCCATTCCGCCCACTCGCCCTTATCCGACTTTCCCTCATTTTCCCTTGCACATCCCGCCACTTTCCTTGTGCTCCTGTCGTTCGCCGGTCCGCCCATCTCTCTCTCCGACCCGAAAACTTCACACTCTCGTTCATACATTCCTTCGCAGTCAACTCGAATTTTTTTTTACAAACACTCACCTCCAACGAAAAGTCTGATATTTTCCCCGAAGTGTTTTTTCTGTCATACCCCCTGTTGTAAATGTTGTAATGTGTTCCACGGGACTTTTCATTCCTTGCCAGATACAGGAATTGGATGTTTATTCATTTTCGATTGCTTACATATTCGATTATTTCCTTTGGAACCCATTCACAACATTTACGCAAGCTCTTCCAGCTTTCCATAGCATACTATTCTGTTAGTGTTATTGTATTCCATTAAGGAATTATTTACTTATAGCCTTGATGAATATGAATGTTTAATGATTTCTAATCAGAATTGTTGTTTCTTCTTTTTTGCAGGTAAGGCAAAAATTTGTCGTGCTTTTGAAGCAGTTGAATCGGTAAATACCCAGTATGCTTACTAACATAGGAAGTATTCTTCAGAAAAAAAGTGAGTTTAACCATTGAGTAGAAATAGTATTTTTGATTCATATTCTGTTTTAATAGTGCCAAATCTTTGGGTAATCTTTCGGAGTTAGTCCTAGCAACAAGGTTAATAAAATATCAAATCGCTAAATCCCCCTACTGGAGGCAACGTTGCTTGGTGGATTAATTGATGACTTTAATGGAAACAGTGTCTTCATAAAGGGCATTACTTAGGAAGATTTGTACGCACAAATAATACTGAGTAAGATGATCAACCGCAATAGGTAGGGTAACCAAACGAATGATGATCAAACTAATACTATCTCTCCAAAATAAAGGGAGTGCTCGCGAGTAATATCTTTTAATATCCTAAACTACTTGTAGCAGTATGTGACATCGCAGCTAATTCAGTTATACATCTACATCATCGACATAATATCCTGCAAGCCACCACTGGGGTTGTGGCAGGGGGTAAGTTCACACCAGGCATGCAAGACAAGACCTGCAAAGACATAACTCAGAAAAAATTATATTGAGAAACAGGTTTAGACTAATCGACTTTACAGAGCTTAATAATCGTCTCGTGTTTCCGGTTAATTAATATTTCGTCAACGAGTTTCTTCGAGTTTACAAAATAGAAAGCCGTAGAAATAAAAAAAATTCTTATTGCGATCATTCGGAACCTGGATGTATTACTTGTTTTTGGTACTATTCGAGGGAAATCCGAATTTGGTAACTTGAGGTATATGCAATAGAAACGCATTACAGTTAAATATATTACACGAACTCAATTCTCGTTGATTATTCCGTAGATATGGGTTAATGTATAAAAAAAACGTTACATCCGTTGAAAATATTTGCTGCTTTATTTGCTGGAATTGGATGGGATTATTACGCCCAGGAACCTTTTTTCATTCCTGCCGATTAATCTTCCCTTTTACATATTTTCATCCATTTCCCGGGTCCCACTGAGATATCCTCAAATTGTCCCATCTTTCGGCCCCATTAAAGCCCGGGTAATTTCGCCGCCAATTCAGATATCATCTCTGGTCAAGGATGCGCCTCCATGGGTTTCATTGTTGTTGCTGACAATCCAGAATATATGGGAATATATGATCCCGTGGAGTGCTTGGTTGGGGTGGGTAAAATCCCTAACTGATCGGTGCTTACTCGCAGCGTACACGCTGTCGCCACCACCTGATCCACCTGGTTTACGTCCACGCCGCGATCTGAGGTCCAAGCTCTATAGGGTCATTTACTGCCAACTGAGTCGGATAAAGTGTATCTAACGCTGAGCTTTGAGCCTAAAGTTCCTGAGACCCACCAGACGGCGTACGCAGATTTGGCACTTACACTTATGAGCTTGTAAGTTTTCTAGTGAACTAAATTCGAGAAAAATATTAATCTTAACAAATTAAATGAAATGGACATATTGAGCATCTTTCGACATGCGTGCTCTAGTTAATCACATGGCGATCAAATAAAATGAGATTCTATGCAGCGTTTTATCATGCTTAGCCTTGAACGTTGACGGTCGTTCCACGGACCATCAGCCGCTTCGGCCTCAAAGGCAGGATGATACCTTCCGCGTTGTCAAGATGATCGGTAAAGCCTTCATGTATTACTATTCCGCTCGGAAGGTAATTCAATAGTGCGTTCCCCACGGGGTTCCCTCGGTCGCCACGTAGTGTGTGAACGAATGAAATGGAATTTGAAAGTGTAATCGCTCAATTGCGTCATTTTTTTCCAAATCTGCGCATAGTTTTTTTTCGAAATTTGTATCAGGTTTGTCAAACAATTGATAAAAAAATAATCACACCGGCTTTTTATCAGAATTCTATTTCGTGATAGTAATTATTTCGGGATGGTTTAAATAATGAAGGTTTCAAATTAATTTGAATATGTTCGGAAACGAATATCAAAATTTAACGGGATGGGAAACATGATATAACGTATAAACAGGATGGGATCGAAATAAACATCTCTGTGGAAGTCCAACGCTTGGGAGCCATTATTACCTACAACCCTTCATGAGGCACACACATTAGAAGTTAATAATGAGGATTCCGCTGCTAAGAAACTGGGCTTCTAAAGACTAGTTGCAGGCAAAATATGTAAAACTTCTGGATGGGCACTATCCCGAATTACTTTGGTCAATTGAAGACCATACGGAAAATATTAGGGACCAATCTGAGACCAATTTCATAAGAAATTTCATCAAATTGGAAGAAGATCATCTGCTCTTACGAGAAGAAATTGGGTGAGCCTGGGTTGCTGAGGGGATAAAGAAAGGAATTCCTCAACACTCGAAGAGAGCATCCCAGAGTAAGGAATTTATAAGGAAACTGCCACTTCCACTGCCACAACGGTCACTTCCATAACTGGCGGCATTATTAGAGCCTCAAATTATACAAGCAGATCAGACCCAGCGGATACAATAATAGAAGTGACTACAGCAACGGCAGATTTAAATAGTGGCTCTTAATTTGCGGCCACAGGAAAAAAAAACTCAATCGTAATCGCGAAACATTATTGTAATCGGTCAACTTTTATGCGAATATTTCGCATTTGTCCGTGATCACGCAATTAAAAACCGGCTCCCTAATTCCTGCTGTCATAAGCCCCCATGTCACGCCTGGGGTTATGACGTCGATCCGCGGTCACGCCATTATTTGGGTCCTCGGGTCTCCATTGCAAAACTGTCGTCCGCAACGAGTCTCGAACTCACGACCACAGGTCAGCTGTGGGATTGGTTGAACCCCGTTGTCTGGGGCCGAAGGATTCGTTAGCATCGATGCGTGGGGAGTTATCTGGCCGCGGACTCGATAACCCGCCATGCACCTGCATTCCGCTTATTTTGTGCCTCGGTGCACGATACCGTTTGCGCCGCGGGGCATGACGGACGGATTGCCGGGTGGAAGGATATAGACGTCGTGCGTGTTTGAGCGCTTGTGTGTGTGTGTAGTGTATGTGCGGCTTTGCATCTATTCCCCGATAGCAGTCAGTTCCACCTACTCCTTCCCACGATGCGCACAAAATATGTGTGTGGTTGAGGGCGAGTGCGTGCGTCCGCTACACTCGCATTGAGCAGATAGCATCTTCTTCACCTCCGGTTAGAGTAGGACGTGGTGGGTTGTGGGGGCGGTGGGAGGTCGGCAGGAGGGTCGGTGGAGCGTAGGG
>LYUA01000274.1:264194-278724 GCA_002093875.1 Calopteryx splendens | reverse complement strand
CGTCCCGACGCACATAAATCGCAATCCCATGGGAGCAGTTGATTCGATGGCCAGTCGGCGGTAATTAAGGAAGACGCGTATCGAATGGCTTATAATCTGACGAGGGAGCAATATTTCAACATCCCCACCGCATAAATGCGTCGTCTTCGTGTTGTGTTTCCCTTACTTATTTATTTTTCGCCCTCTCCCTCCCACACTCCTCGCCAGCACCGTAATGTCGACGGGATTGGAGTGTGGGGGGTGTGGGTTTGAGGGTTCGGATGTGGACGCCGTACCATTTATCCGCCCGATTCAATCCGTTCGGCCTCTTGGTGATACAATCAAGAGCATGTGAATGCATTCGGACATTTTTACTGGAAATTGAGGCCTCTGCGAATTTGCCTGGGGAATGCGCGGCGTTTTTCAATTTTTATTCTTGTGAGATTGAACCGGTGGCACTGGGTTGCTACGGATCGAAAGCTTCATCTGATAATAGCGTAGTGTGCGCCCAAATAAGTCGATCTCTGTGCAGCATATCACTTGTGTTCACGAACGAACGTAAATTCTTCTGATTTATTTGCTGTTAAAGTAGCGATAGTTGCCTAAGGCCCTCGTTTGCTTTGTTCATTGTAACTATTTATAACGGCTGGTAAATATTGTAATGTTGGCTTTATGATAAAGTAAGTGTGGTTAGAGTGTAGTGCATGGTGCTAGGCTAGGCAATTTAAGAAAAGGCTCCAAGGAGGAATGGAAAGTCAAAACTCAATAAATAGTTTCCCCCAGGTTTACCTTTGTGGAACAATTAACAGTCCATTGCTAATTGAAAACACCGTCTAATTTCCTTTACACATCCACAGACTAGCACTATGTTGGTAATTAATGGGTATTTTATTTAACAAATGGCTTCAACAGGAGATTGACGACGTCGCCCTATCCACACTCCTTGAAAATGTTTTCTTCTGCATAGTGAATGAAACATTGTGATATCTCGAAATGCAACCCTGATTAAAATCGTAAACATCTAGCTGGTACACTTACAACTTTTCAATGAATGCCCTATTTCAGTCTTGAAACTCTAATATGTACGTGGCGTACCTTTGGTTGCAACATTCACCGAAATCCTAAGAGCATATTGCCTATTACCTTCTCTGCTGTAAGATAGAATTAATGAGGTCAACGACATTCTCGCCCTTTAATTGATTTTATTCTGTGGTATCAGGTACTTTGATACTTTCATGATATGATAATACATTTTAAGCCTTCTGATAGCGCCGTAAATTGCTATTTGCACTGTAAATTTGATCATTTGAGGCTAAATGTAGCAGATGGAGTCTGGTATCATGTTCATCATATTCCGGCGGTTTTCTGCTGGAAAAACTCTTTCAGTGAAATTAGTGAAAAGCTACTTTCTTCGCTGTTTGAATGATGAGATAGGATATGAATTGCCAACTGTTAAGGTAATCCTCACAAGGGTAATTTGATATATTGACCAACACGTTTACCCCCACCCCCTTCAGTGAAAATTTTGTCCGATTAAAATAACCAGTTCCTACTTTGAGCACACACCACTGTAACACTTTCCTTTGCCCTTGAGGTAAAACTTTCTCGCACAGAAGATTGCGTCTTTTACGGCATAAAATCGCCCCCCTGATTTCGACCTTCATGCGCTCTTGTGTTGGAAAACGCTTTGAGCTCGAAACTGCATCATGGGCAAAATTTCCTGCAGTCAGCATTTCCCCGAGGGTTTCCGATGCCTACCTTATCCCATTATAATCAGTTTCTGGAAGACTCCCTGTATAAGTTACGCAGTGGTCGTTTTGAAACGATTTTCACGTTTGCATACTTCGCGTTGCCTTGGTATTTTGAAGTCGTAAATTTATTTCACTCCAAGTTGGGTTTGCGCTCTTTCACCCTGATGAAACTTAAGTGATGCGGGAACAAATATGAAATCCCCTTACCATCAAAATCCCTGATAATTTTTAGGTGATGAATTATATCGCCGTGAGCACAGCAGAATTTCGGTTGCGTGGAAACTTTTCCCGAACGGGTATTTTTAGCATGTAAAGTAGCTGACAGCGTGAATATATTGCACACAACGGCAACACCTATCTGGTGTAAACTGAGAACATTAATCACAGTCTACTATAAATTCATATTCGGCCTACAGAATGTAACATTGAAAGCCACTTTTAGTTTGGTGAGTGGATATTCAGCCAAATTAAGACAGTGAGTGGCTCAGTGTATTTTTTTTCGAACTTGAAGTAGGAATGTTTACGCAATGCGAATGTGGCCCATCTTTAGTTCTGGCTGGTTAAATATGCAAGGATTGATTTCATGAAACGAAACAGTATTAAATGTTATGCCACGGAGATCCATATTACTTTAGGTGTCACAAGTACGCCTACATATTGGGGGACGTCGATTAAGGATGGTGAATCCAATTTTAGCGATTTGATTTGAAAACAAGCATTGCCTAGGCACTATAATGAATTACTAAGGGATTTCCAAAGACTGTAGCATATTTTTGTCAATTATTGTAGCGGTAATCTTAAAGGGAAATGAGTATATATGCACGCAGCAAGAAATATTCTTGAACGTTCAACTTCCATTCATCCGCTCCGTACGAAAGAGTGGAAAATTTTCCCCCTCGATTTATTTACTCCTCACCTATTTTAATATAATATAAGCTTTGATTACACAACTTGAGAGCAACCTCTAAATACGTTATACGGATCTTATTAATACTACATTAATTTATGTACACCAGTATTAAACGATTTATTTTGAGACTTCTGAAGCTCCCAAAGCTTCAACAGATTCCCGGCTTCCAAATATTATCCAATGATTAATTACTAAGATTAACCAATCATCGTCCACAAGGGACTGACGTATAAATTTGCCGAAACCGTAAGCTTATTGGCTTATAAAGTCTTTCCTCAATTTGCTTTAATGCAAAGAGTATAAGTGACTATGGGGACGTTTGGACGTATTCCCTGCACATCAGAGCTGATAACGGGAAAATATTTCATACGCGATAGGATGGCACTGAGTCAAGCCGTGATTTCTATTTTTCAATTACTACCAACAAAAGTTAGACTCTCATCTTTCAAAATCCAGTACTAAGAAATATTATTTGCTCAATAGAATAAATAAAGTGTATTCGCTTGAAGTGGCCTTGCTCTTCTCCCTCACGTCCAACTATGTAAATTATCTCGGACTCTGTTTCGGTCGCCAAACCCGTTCGGCCTTCGGAACGTGAATTACCGAGTGATTAGGTATATTAATATGCCACAATATAGCAGCGGTGGAGAGAACATGGTTTTTTAATCATGTGCTGGCCGTGTTCTTCCTCTCTTTCTCTCTCTCTCTCTCCTACCCGCTCTCCAATGGCCGAATAAATCATAAGGCGGCTTGCGATGGGGGAGAGCGATAAGTTAGCATCCTTCGATTCTTCCCGCTTGGATTTACATTGAACATATTGCTGGGGAACTGGATTTAGCTATCTCGAAGCAAGGAACGGGGCATAGGAAATATGGGGCTTGTAGTTCTTTAGGTCCTTAAGGTGTCATTTTTCGCCCTTCCGTCTCTTTATATTCATAAGGGTTGCGCTCGGCGTTTTAATTTTTTTTGGGAAGATATTTTTTTTTATTTAAACCACTTTGACTCCGTAATTTTATGTGTGATGCTTGAATTTTTAAGCAGTGACTTAAAATCACCAATGAATTTATTCTGGCTTGCCGTTCAATAAAGGTTATGATCCGGCTGTCTTGAAAAATATATGTACCCCTGCTGTGGTAGCAGTTAAATTTTGGAAACGACCGTCCGCTCGTACCGAGTAAATTCAAATACAAGGTTCATCGAATTCAATCAATTCCGGTATATGGTTGGAAGTTAAAGAAATCACAAACGGGATATTTTACTCTCTCTCTCTCTTTCATTTTCGGGCTCATATACCTTCGTCCCGCCTAGTGTTGGACTAATCTTTATGAATTTGTGAATGGAAATTTAATAGTAAATATGCATTCTGAGAGATGATATGCGCTGTATCTCCAATTTTTTATTGATTTTTCAATGACCAATGAAAAAAATGTCTCAAAACTTGACTTTGTGTTGCTTGTTACGGATAAAAAAAGCGTTTCAACTTTCATCTTTAGCAACGAATTTTTATGCGAGATATTGTAACAAGCTAGTGAGAAAGTGTAGTATAGATTTATCCATGGTGAATTGGGACAGATCAGGCAGACACTAGTTTTGAAAAGTTATTTACTTAATAACAACGCTATTTACTTAGTGATATAACCAAAATCCATTTTATCTTTATATCATCTTAACTCAATATTTTTGTTAATTGTTCCTTCAAAGTATACATTTGCAATAACGGTGACTCATATGCTGAGAACGTTTTGTGTTTATTATATAAATTAAAAAACAATGAAACCTATTGCTCTAAAATTTTGCATTCTTTATAGAACCTTACTACTGCGAACATGTCTTATAATCATTCAGTAATGTATTGTGGGAATGTTTTCCTCCACTGTTAAGAAGTCGATCCTACGATGACGCTTTCTTCCATGAGGTTGAATATTATTAGCTCTGTTTCAATGCCACTCTTTCCGGTCGTGAGAATGGATTATCTCTTCAAACTAACCTCGACCTTAGCGGCTGGAACGGTTCCAAAACCACCTCTCTTCATATGCGGTTATATAGGCTACCTATTGGCAATAAACTTCCAGCCACCGTCTACGTGGCTATTCTACCACGACACCTCGATCTTCTTCTTCCTCCTCTGTATGTGTCAATGATTGAACTGAAAGTCTTCCATCTACACCATAAGAATTCATACACGGCTAGAAAAAGGGGTTAAAATCAGCAAATTATGATATGTAAGGCCATTGTACCCTATAAAATCAATTTAAAAATCATAGTGGAACATAGTGACCTTTATTAACGGTGGGTCATCATTGTTGTGAATTTGCTGTAACATAAAGAGTATTTTAAATATAAACGACTTATAGAAATTTTTAGTATAATAACCCTAACTGGAAAATATAGGAAAAATCTATTCCTCCCATTGTAGAAGTAATTATCTGGGAGGCAATTCATAGATGAGGGCATCGTAACAATGGATATTGGCTTTGCCTTTAATGATTTGGATAAACTAGGAATGAGCCCCGTTTTGCGTATCATTGAACATGTTTAATAGATACTGACATATATAAAAGTTGCATCTATCAACTTTCACGGCTCGAAAATGAGGTTTTCTTGAAACCCAAAGAAACGTCACCCCATCTGATTCCATCTCTGAGCGTATTAAATAAATCATGCATAAATATTCCCGCGCATTAATGATTGGCGGAAAATTTTCTGCATACCGTTTACATGCTCCATCACACATTTTTCAACACTCAGGAAGAATGCTATTCGGTGCGATTGAAATGCTTCCATCAGTTTGTAATTACCCGAAGCAAAATTGTCGTTTAAGGATATCAGCAGAATCCTTGGGAGATGGAGTTATTTATCTTAACTGGTTTCTTCTGCTGTCCGGAAATTATGCTGGTTGAGAATTTCCTCTTATTCATTGGAAAAGAAACCAATTAATTTTCTCAAGAAAATATTCATGTGAAATGGCCTAACAACATGAATGTCCAGAATTAAGGCGACCTGTTCCCTCTTTCTTTTCAAGTCTTAAATCATCGAAAAACGTATCGGAAACTGAGAGTTAGGGTTAATTCAGAGAAAATGCCGCCCGAGCATAAAGCAACTCCACGGGCTCTCTCACTCCCAGGTAGAAGTTATCGGATTACAAGTGTAACGAAACAAACGGCGACGAAGACACAACGGGAACTAACAACATTCAAACCAAAGACAACCCCTCCGAAAACAAAATGATCCATCGGAGTAATGGGATTTCTCCCAAAAAGCCTTTGGACCGTTTTCCCCCTTATTCCATGGAGTTAGTGTAGTGTCGGTGCTCGTCCCGGGAAAGGGGCTTAACTCCACGTCTCGGTGAAAATGGTAACAAAGGGTGAGCGAAAAAAGGCCAAAAGGGATGGGTTGAGGGAAGGGAAATAAGGAAGAGGGTAGATGATAAAGGGTTGAGGGCGTTGCAGGCTGGAGATGGGTTAACTGGTCAAGAGAAAGAGACGGATTTTAATGCCCTTTGAGAGAGGAGTAACGGAGTGGTTGGAGGAAATGTTATTCACAACACCACTTCAATTCAGACTAGAGCTACGCTTTTCCTTTAATCTCTCAAAAGAAATTGCCTCACCCTCTCCTAATGTGTACAATGAATATAGGTAGCCCAACCTTTCTGCTTATGAGTAAATCGTTTTTTTTCTTTTGCGTTCACATGGTTAAATCTTCATGAAAATGGCTCCTCTGCGGACAATGGTAATGGAAGGATTGTCTGTTTTTTTTTGTTTTGCAATCAAGTGACACATCCTTATTACATAGATAAGATAAGCATTAAAATGTTGATGAATACGCTTAAGGCATCGCTGACGTTTTATCTGAAACCGAATTGCAGTGGAAACGAAATACCATTTGACTATCAGCACATACACACACGTGCATGCATATGCGTTTGTTTGACAGGAGAAAGCAATTCATGCATACATGCACACATATATGCAAAGACATACTTAGCACATCCTGCATTTGATAATTTGATCCAGAGGTCTACCCGTGGCTGCCTATCACATTGAATTACATATGTAATAAGGTTATGCGTTACGTGTATCGGCGATGCCGAACTAATTGAATGTATATATTTTTTTCGTAATCATCATGACCATTTCTGGAAGTATGAAAGCACAGTGTGCAATAGAGCGTCTATATTGATCGCATCGGAAATAAAAATTGAAGGTGACCACCTCTGATTGAATGTGCCGAGGACAAATGCTCAGCACAGATTTGGGAGGACAATCGGGTATCTCGCGGGCAGGTGAAGGAAACTAATAATGCATAACTACAAGTTAGTCCTGAAAAATAAAAGTTCTCTCTACCTTATCCGCCAAATTCATAGATTTGTAATTGATCTGTTGCTAACGGTATGGGTATAGAATTTAACCCGCAGATTTAGAAGAGACCAAATCTAGTGATAAATGTTCTGTTTAGCTTTAGAAATTTAAGGTCGTAGGTATTAATGAATTCTTTCATCAAGTAAGGAAATCGCTAATGTCATTTTTGGCATCTTTGTGTTGTCGATAATGTTTCATATTTTTAAGCGTAAGTCATTTGAATGATTATAGTGCGTGGCTTATTAAATTATATTCCAATTTTAAATTTCCAATTCAGGTTACTAGAGAAATATGGTTAGCCCCATCAAGTATTATTCATAGGGGGAACAACGATGCCGAATCCTACGCAATTTCTCTCCACTTCTAAATCTCCTGAAGTTATTTCGGTGGGTGTATTAAATTGAATCATTCAGTGAGAAAATTTCCATATAGACATAAGTTATCACAATTTTCTCAAATCACTGGCATGGCCGCATTCATTAGTGGGACGTGTACCGGGCCGAACTATCTCTCTCCATTTTTAAAACATTTCCCGGCAGCGAAACATCGGCATTCTTTCAGCTGTCACTAATCCTTTGCCCGGGAATCATTTGAAAAAAAAATCATTCTCCTGCGAAAGTGGTGGTACTTGGCGGACCTTCGCCGAGGCCAAACAGGGATCTCCCCACCCCGCCCGCGACAATGGCACGGGGCGAGACTGGCTCCCCGTGGATTCTTTGCGGTGACGTGTGTTGAAAGTTTAGAATTTAAGCGAGCCCACCTCTCCCCTTCTCCAAAGGTTCGTGATTCCCACCCCTCCATCCCACCTGAACCATCCTTGCTCGCTCACTTTCCACTCCCTATCCCTGGCACGCTGCATTTATTAGCTATCGACGCTTTCCCTTCCTCATGGAAAGGGGTGGGCACCGTGTTTAGGGGAGGGTGGGCGCCATTAGAAGGGGCAGGGGGCAGTTACGTCGTCCCCCGATGTATCGTTCCCGCCCCCAGCTCTCTAGTCTCTTTTATGTTCGCGGCCTTTACCTGAAGGTTCTTGGTCCTTTTCTCGGGGGAGGGGGGATTATTTATTTATGGCCCCGTAGGCCGGTTGTAAGGGTGGTGGCCTGGGTCATTGTAGCAGTGGAACCTGTTCCACAGTGCATGCGAGTGGTTATGAAAGGATTGCGAATGGGTTTACGATATGACTGTGTCCATGGAAAAGCTTGTCGTAAATCGAATATCCGTGAATTGAGGAACACATTGGCATCGATTTTTTAAGTCCTGTTCGAATTGCCTTCCTTTGACAGAAGTCTTCCACGAGTAAATAAGTAGTGTGCTGGCTCAAGGAGAATACTAAGTTATGAAAATTTCACTCTGAAAAAAAATTGTTCAATCGTTCACTCGGTTTTGGATTAGTTTAACAAATAAACCTAATTTTAAAGAGCATTTGACTTTTAAGCTTCTAAAAAAAGTACAAAATAATGTGAAACTGTCAATCTAATTTGAGAATGTAAAGGTCATTATAATTAGGTGAAAACGTGTAATACTGAAAGTATTTCATTTAGCTATGCTTTAGTGATTATGGGATAAAGTAATACTCCTGAAATTTTAATTGATTATTGAATTTTAATGAAATTATTGAATACGTAGTTGTATTTCGTTGAAAATTTTAAAATATATTTAGGGCTGTATGCAGCAGAGAAAAAGTAATTAATATTAGACACCCCTTTTTTCCAGGGATATTGTTAAAAAGGTAACTTCTCTTTTTCCTCCTCTCAATAATATATAAAATATTTGAATTCGCTACGTTTTAAATTAGGTGGACGGAAATTGTTTCTTATGTCTCTTATTTACAAAGTTTCAATCGTCTATGAAAAGGATGGAAGTACGCGTGCCAGCATATTCACAAAACCAAAGTTTTGATATCTTAACTCATAGCCCTTCTCCGCCGGATTTCTAATTTTACTCATTTCGCAGTGGCATTCAAACTCCTCCCGGTCTGAAATATAATTCTTTTGGCGGGACTCGGTAGAACCATAGTGCTGAACTGGAGTCAAGAGGACAGGCTCGCGAAAACCAACCCTACCCCTGAATATCTTCACCCTCGATCCTTTCAAAAATCTATCTCCATCATTCCATCACAACTCTTTCTCTGAATCTCCTTCGCATCCCCCGTCTCCCACCACAGCGCCTTCCCGGCACACACCTCTCCGTCTCCCCACTCCCCCACAAGTAACAGTCCCGCCCTACCTCCCCGCTTTCATGACCCACCTCGAAAGCGTGCACGCGGCGATGGGAGAGGAGAGGAGGACACTTTCAAACCGGTGGTCAAACCTTTTGGTGTCACTTCCATTACGAGTGGAAGGTTGAATTGCCTCCACAACCCCAGCGCACATAATTTATCCCCGATATTGATACCTTTGGAAATGGGAGGATTATACACTTCTCCATCTCGGTAGGAATCCTCGATGTGAAGGGGGAGGGTGGATGTTCTGAGTATTTTTCGTTCACTTCGTTTATGAAATATGGCCTACGCTGCGCGACGGTGCCGCCTTTTCCGAAAAATGAGTGCCGTAATTAGTTTTGGAAGGAGAAAGGAATAAAGGTACTAAGGTGGAGTGTGTTCCTCGAGCGTTTTACGAGTTAGAAGCGCTTTATCCAGCGGGGAAGATTTTATTCCCGCTTATCCCTTTAACGGCAACTTCACCGGTACGCAATTTGTCCCTGTGGAAGACTTAACGTCGAATCCGGTGCTCGAAAATGTTTCCTAGAGGAGTCAAGGCTGTCAAACTCTCTCAGGCTCCGGGGTCGCTTTGGAGCGTTGATGCATGAGCGCGCCCCCATGCCCCGGATTTAACCGGTCACAGATTTGGCAATAATTGAGCGAGTTTAGGGAGTACCATGGGGTCTGGCGTCGCAGCGCACCGAATGCACATGTTTTCTTCTCGAACGTGTCGAAGTATGTCTCAAAGATCTGAATTATTACTTAGAACGAGGTCTTTAAAACAGGCTTCCGTGACCAAGTTTACTCGGAAAAAAACATCCCAGCAAACGCTAATTTCCTGCTATTATTTTCTGTTCTTTTTTCTTGTCTTTCAAATGATGGCGAGGTGTATCAAACCGACGAATTAGGTTATATTATTTTCGAGAGAAAAACAAACCACTAGTCTCTTCTTAAAAAAAAAAAACATTTTATTAATTGCAACACGAGTTTCGATACAAATTCTTATATTCAAACGTCAATGAAGATTCACCCTTGGTGATTTGTCCTTTCGAATTTTCTACCAGTGGCGCACTTCCAAGCTCAGTGTTTCCCTCGCGTTGCTGCGAACGTGCGTTAGTAGCCAAGACCTCAATCTTGAATGTCTGGAGAAAGACACGATCGCGCCATGAAATCCTCCAAAGGCAGGAAAATTAGAACGTTAACTTAGAATCATCGATGCTCTGCAGTTACCTAATATAGGCGAAGATGATGCCCTCTATCAAATTGTGATTATGATTAAATTTCACAAATATTTTGTCCAATTTTTCATTAATTATTTCCTCCATGAAAAGGCATTTCATAATAGGAACCATTGCGTGATAATTTGCATAAGATTTTCTCAAATGTGTAATGTATGGATCTGAATTATTATTTCTTTCTGAATTTCTGAATTCTTTCTTTCTTTCTTTCTGAATACCAAGAAGACATGGTAACGTACAAAGAAGAGGGTGCTGGATCAGCAACTTTCCTTCTTTTACCGAGTAAATCATGATAGGGTGGAAAAATTGGAAAGTTAGATGGAAATAGGTTTTTAGTGGTAATATTGGCCCTTTCTTACTCTTGATCGAAAACGTTGTGGGAAGGTCACCAGTTGAATGTATCACCGTGGGAGTCTTCATCAAGTATTTTATCCGGGTGGAACAGCATAATGATTTATTGTAAAGGTTTTTAATGTTAATTGAATATCAGAAGTATAGCCAAGCGTTCTATTACATATAAAAAAACTCGTATATGATAGGCTTGCTCCTCGTGAATGGAGGGGCTCTCATCCTAGTCACTTTAATTGATAATGTTATCCCCGTATTCTATCAAATATTTAGAGCGCATTTATCGTAAAATTAGCGAGATCGACTATAGCCAGATACATTTCCCGATAAATGAGTGAAGTAATTTTTTTCAATTCCTGATTCACGACTTAATCTAGTTTCAAAGTTTGGAACATTAACTTCCTCGTAATATTTCTGGAGCGTGTATTCCAAAACGAATGCTTAGTGAGTGAAAAACCTAAAAAAGTAACAAAAAATCATAATGCAAATATGTGCATGCTTAAATAAAACAGTTTATTTTCCACGATGCGTGAAATGACGCCATTTAAGGAAATTATTGATCGTTTATTATTTATTCTAAATCAATTTAGAGACCCTAATGAGCACGTATCCATTCCAGTAGTAGATTCTAATTTGTATCAGTTGAATTGTCCTATTTTATTGGGAAATATACTATGCCAATTGATCGAAGTATGTAACCATGTAACCGAGAATTCATCTCTTCCCTAAAAGAATCGATCTGTATAGATCTTTGACCTCAGTCCACTTCAAAGTTTCCTCCGACGGTGGAACCGTATATTTCCGATAATTTCTGGTCGAATGTGACTCTAACTGCGGCTGAAAACGATCATTTATCGCCCTTGGGATTTTTTTTCAATCGCCTTCCGTGATCATTTCTGCGTACGATTCTGACTGCGCTTCCAAAGACGCTGGTAATTAACGATTAGCCGGATTGTCCACCCCACGCCCTTCCCCCCACGCGAAGTCCTTCCATTGAAGACGAGTCTCTTGATATTCCCTTTCAGCCTCCAACCCCCCTCTTTTTCTCTCGATCTTGTAGGGAGAAGCACAAGGCGGCCCACCCCTCCCCCTGTACCTTTCCCCACCCAAACCAATCCCATTCCCCAAACCTCCGCTTCCCCAGTCACCCGCCTTTCGTCCTCTCGCTCCCCTCGCAACTTCCCCGTCTCTTCGAAGCCTTCATCCGTCCACGAAAGATTCTTTCACTGCACGCTTCCCGCAGCCTCGTGTCTTCCCTTAGACTTTCCCTCCCTCCTCCTACCACCACTCTTCAATCCAGCCCATGCCTCTCTCCTCAGCTCCCTCCCTTTTCCTTCCGCTTATGCTCATAAATGGCGAGAGACCCCCCGTAAAGGCGGAGTTTGATTTTGTCTTCTCGTCCCTGCTCCAAAGAAAGATGAAGACAAGGAGGATTCAATCCCTACTGCTCCAGCCTTTCCTTTCTACCCCTCTCGTCTCCCCCGCTTTTCTCCTCTTGCCTCCACCCTTTCATTCCGATACGCCTCAGTCCTCTTCCTCCCCGGCCCTCTCGCACACTTGTTCCCATTCCTCGCGCTAACATTCACTTTCGGAAATAAAGTTCCCTTTCTCCCGACACCACTCCACGCCCCGCCCGTCCGCCAGACTCCGGCCTGCCTCCCGATGTTGTCTTTACTCTTTTAGCACTTCCTCTCCCGTCGCCTCTGTATCTCCCCCCTCCCACTATTGTGCCCCTTCCCTTCGCCCTCCATTTTATATCAGAGGCGTGTCCCGAGCACTTTGGTGAGGGATTCATGAAATGGTTACGCAGCCGACGAGGGGGGCTTCGGTAACGCGTAAAAGCGCCCCGTCGCCGTGAGGGGAAAATGCTCGGGCGACAATCGCTGAGGAAAATGCCACCAAAGCCGTCTCGTTGTTGACGTGGGAATTAATGCCGTGGGGGTGATTGTGGGGATTGTTGCTTCGCACGTGTGGCTCGGGTCATGCATTTTGGGCACGCGGCTGATGATGTGCAAGGTTTTCTAAGGCCTTGCGGAATTAGTCAACATCACGGCAAGATTCATTGGTCAAATACGGGGAGGAATTCTAAGAAAATACGGTTGGAGTTGGAGCTGCCCTGGTTTTCTACTATGCCCGAGGAAAATATAATTTCAAAGATTTCTACTAGAGCAAACATTTTCCGCAGATGATCACCTAACAAAAGCAAAGAAAATGTCAATTGCGTAAGTAATTTTTATATTAAATGCCTCAGAACAATGACGAAAGATCCGATATGATTACCCTTAAAAATTATCGTCGCTCTATAGGTAAGTATGTTGAAAAAGAAGGAGGTGCATTATTATGCCATTCAATAGTTTGATTCACTCATTTTGTTCCAGGACCACAACGTACCTCGATGAGGGTTTGGTTGCATAGAAAGTCTAGTTGTGTGTACCGTTCGTTGCGGCATATTCATACATTTCTTCCTTTATTCCTACATCGTTCCCTACCACTTCCAAAGCTTGGCTAGTATTGGTACATGGTTGACGCGCAGGGAAACTTGTGGATAATGAAGCATCGCTTAACCGTGCAGTTCGATTTGGATGCACAGAGATCGCGTGCTATCTTGGACTTGTGTGGCAGGCTGTACCTATGTGTGCCGAGGAAACCTGGCTAAAATTTCATGGCTGGGAAGTAACTATAATGCCTTATAGTTTTCAGGTAAGCTCCTTGACTCATAAGTTCAAAACTAGGAATGCAAATAGAGATCAAAGATGGATCCCGCAACAATGCACTATATATAACCCTTCATATAACCATTCTGTTTACGCTGCTTTCAATGTTCTCCTTCTCGCTCTTTCCTCGCCACATTTTTCGTGGGACTTTTTAACTCCTCCTTTTTTGTTCTTTCAGTAAACCCTTCTCTCTTTACTCTTTCAGCCCTCCACTGTTTGTCCTTTCCAACACACTTCTCGGAGGCCAAAGTTAAAGCTCCCCCAAAATCTTATCGGACTGAAGTCCCCTCTTTCCTTTAAAACGAAGTTATTTCTGTTCATGGAGGCCACGCGTGGGATAAGAGCGGATAGCTAATTTGATTGGTTTTTATTTCAAGCGTTGATCGGGTAATGTTGTTTCGAACCACCGTGCATTTATACGGTGGATCCCTTGGTTTCATGACAAGGTGATCGATGAATGTATTCAAGTTTGATTCCCGAATGCTTACAGGTCTTATGCAAACTGCCAGCTTGAGTCGCCGAGGAAATTGGCCCCGACCCTAAAAAAAAACATTCGTTGTTGTATACTTCTGTGCCGGCGTGGTTTCGCTTCCCTTTCCCGTTCAACAAGCTTAACGAACGTGCTGCCTCGGAGGTTTATTGCCTGTTTCTCATTATGTTTTCAACGACCGTAGTGCTCTTTTAAATCTTTTGTTTCCTTCGTCACTCCTGCCGTTTCCCCCACCATCCACATGATTTAATTCCCCCATCATCTCCTTCATTCCTATACGTTATCAATTCCTTTTGACTCGATTCGTTTGCCCCGCACGCGTTTTGAGCTACCCCTCCGCCCCCTTTTTTCCGCCTCCCCGTAACCACCTTCCCTTGGTTCTCCCTTCCATTTTAATTCTCCCGTCCGCCCTCCCCACACTCCTCCCCCGCACTCCTCCCCCGTTTCCTACATTATTTGCTTCAAGACGCTCCCCACGGGCCTACGGGATTCACTCCGATCCTCTCTCTTTCAATCTCACTCCCCCACTACTCCCGTCCCCC
>LYUA01000274.1:236609-252766 GCA_002093875.1 Calopteryx splendens | reverse complement strand
CCCACCCCCACACACTACACCGTTCACCCCACTACCATCCCGACGCGGAAGCCGCCGTCCTAACATACCCAACCCCATCCTCGGCTCGCGTCCACACTTAGCGAAGCCTCATTTCAAGCCCGGGTCGGGTTGCGCCCGGGCGGCGTGGGGTGTTCGCTGCCCGTGGTGCTCGCTCAGGGTGCACCCGCCGCCGCATCCCCGTGCGAGGGGCTGCTTTGCCATCCGCGCCCGCTTACTTCTCCCCACCCTCCACCGCCTTCTCCCTCCCCCTCTCCCACCCGAGGGAGAACGGGCAGGGAAAAACGATAACCACCGTAACACGCCTCATAATCATTTTCGGGTCGGAATGTGAAAGTGATCCCATCCGCCATTGTGAGTCGAGTGCCCACTGTGGAGAGAGAGAGAGAGGGAGAAGACACTTGGGGCGGAATCGCAACGGGGGAAATGAATTGGAAATCCTGCGTTCTTCGGGCCGAGTTAATTCTGAATGGGTCCGAATGGTGGGGCGGGATTTCTTTTTATTTCCCTTCCTCTCTTTTTACCGGTATTCACTGCCCTATAGAGATGATTACTTTGCCTCCGCCTTGGTGTGCTCCCTACACACCCTCCCTCGCCCCACCGCCTGCCCCACCCTTCCCCGTGCCGTCTCAAACGATGGTGAATGACTTCTTTTTCCCTTTTAATACTACGGATGAATATCTGGTGATTTGCGTTGCATCATTTTCGCCTCACAAAGAGCATGATTGAGGGTTCTGGTGTATTCAGCGAGCGCTTTCCGTCATTCCAATGGATGTGTGTGCTCCGGGATTAATATGGCGAACCAAGTGAAATTTTGGTTCGCCATTTCCTCACAATAAAATGAAAATCTTATGCTACAGATACCTGGGGTTTGGGTTTGATATTTGGGTTAAAGGAGTACTCGTCTTTTTGCGTGGTGAATTCGGATTACGCTATAAATTATTTTCTAAAAGATTTTTGGCGACGGTTTCCCTTTTATTTAATTAATTGTTTAAAAAACTTATTTCTTAGCATATCTTCATGTCTTTTCCTTGTTACGTTTAAATGGTAAATTTTTCATATTTTCTTTTGCATTGAAATTACTTTGAAATTTTTTTCATTATTTAAATAATTGAAGGACACTTATATAGGGAAGGATAATTTTCATTGGTCGCTCTCGAGTTATGCTTATGCTATTTTTCGCTCAACTCTCCGGAAGTCTTATCTTTCATGCACTACCTATTTCTAGTAAAATTAAACGCCAGTCTATTAATTTGTAGAATATTGTAAAAACACCCATCTCTTGTCAATCAACTCGCGAAGCTCACACCAGTGACTCAGGGTTTGTGTATCGTGGTTATAACACGTCCAAATTTTTTATTGATATTTTTAAATTTAATCTGTTAATATAGTGGCTGCCACCCAAAGTCATCCGGTGAATTAAAAATAATATCTTTACAGAATAAAGGAATATTGTGCCATGCAATGGATACCAATTTATTCAATTTTGTAATTATTCATTTGATCGCCCTTATAATAACTTGCTTGGTATGTATATTTATAATTGCTTTCCTTAATATGGTCCCAGACTATTCTTTACATTTACATCGTTAAATTAATAATAACATGGATGTGCACGGTCAGGAGTATTCCCTACTTGTCATGGAATAAAAATATCTCTCTCTCGCTTTTTCTCTTATGCTGGCCGGCTTTATGCTTGGAAGAAAATTAGCTCATTTTTAGTTTCTAGAATATTGATAGGCTAGGTAGTAAAATAGAATGCCAAACTAAATTCATATTGCATACTATGATTTAATAAATGAATTTCAATATATTCCGCCCTTGATTGTGTTCTCAAATTCACATTCTTAATATTTTTTAATACATAGATTAAATATTGGTAATATTCCTATTTTCTCTCGATTAAATAGCGATCTTTACGGAAATTTAAGAAATGAATTGGTGCATCAAGAAAAAAATATTATTGCCAAAGCTTTCTGTTCTAAATACTTTCACTGTGTTATCTTAGCAAACTTGTCTTTTTATTGGATGAGGTTAACTGGCGAAATATAAGGTTGTCTCTCACGGAAAATACCTGCGGAGAAATCTCGTGGTTCCTGTTTTTCTCTACCATATTTTCCTGCCACCTTTTTAGTTGAGGGACGTATATTGTGGTAGTGTACGACTCCAAAGGCCTCCACTCAATGTCGCCTGGCGAAATACATCTCTTTGCCAGACCCTCCAGGGTCGAAATACCCAAAGGGTTCCCATGTTATCCTTTCCCCTCCGCCTTCTCACGGGGCTCGCACGAACATGCACGCATGGAGTCCTCCCGCGACACGTGGGCCGCCGCGCGGGCCGCCTCCCCTCGTGGAAGTGTTGTACCTACTTACGTAACTCTCCCGCGCTCCCGCTGCTTGTCTCCGGAGGCTGGTATATTAATGGGTCGGCGTAAAACATCTCTTCTGAATGTAACCTTCTTAAATTAACCACCCCACATTAGACGCTCGGTTTATTCCATTATGAAGTTTAATTACACGGGTGGCGGGGCGATCCCTCGGCTCCAGGGGGAGGGAGACAGGGTTGGGAGTTCGGGGGTAGGGAGCGAGAGAGTCGCCGCCGCCTCCCACCGAACCCCGTTTACCCTTGCCGCGCAATTACCGGAAGTCTTCTTCTTCCCGGCACACTTTGCGCCCCCATCGACCCCCCTCACCCCTTCATCCAACCGCATCTTTCCCCCTTCACTTATTTCCCACGAAAATCGGAGTAGTTTCCTTCCCTTCACGTTGCGCGTCGGACAGCGGGCTGTTGGTGAGCCGCGGGTCCCGCTACGCTGACGCTGTATGCCGTAGTTCCATTTGCTTCTACGTGATACCCTCCAAGCCAACACTGACTAGGTTGTGCAGCAGGCGGTGATCCTACACTAGGCGCACCCATCTTGCACACTATCCATAGGAAAAATAGGCGCGGATGGCGCATACACGGTATCATATCCTCTTTCCGACGCCCCTTTAGGTATAACTCTCCGCCCCTCAATTTGGAAAGAGAAACGGATTGGACCTTAGAATTCCTGAGGATCGGGGTCGAACATTAAAATCGCTGGTTTCCTTTCTCTTTGAAGCCACGGGAATGGGTTTTTATTGTTGTCGGTAATCTTCAGAGGGAGCGTGGAAGTATTGAAATAGCGATTCATGAAAAGCATGTGAACTGGTAGTAATCTTGGCGCTCGTAATGACTTTTACTGCTCTCTCGAGCCGGCACGGAGGGTAGTCGTCTGTGCTCCATGGTTACTATCAGTGAACCAACGTGCTGCCAGCCCTCGTGTCGTGTAGCGAGACTTTGGAGTTGTTTTCCTTCCAACGATCCTCATCGTATTACCCAGCGAATGGTATGCCGCTAGCTTACTCTGAGCATTTGCAATTACCGCCCTCGAAAGAAGTTTCCTCCTGCTGTCCCACTTTCTAAGAATCCACCTACAAGAAGTTCAAAAAAGCGCAATCTGTCCTTAACTTCTTGAAATAATGAATACTATGTTTTCTTCCATTTAAATTTCATTCCAGTACAACTATTTTTATTCCCTTACAACGCACAGGCATCATGTTCAGGTACATAAAACTGAAGGTGATCCCTATGTGTTAAAAATAGTTTTACCGGATTACAATTTTAGAGGAAGAAAAAATAGTTTTCCTCGTTTTGTGAACATGAACTTCCACGCAGTTGAGCTGGAATTCATCGAATTTATCTGAAAATTGGAGAGTTTGGCAAAGGTCCTCTACCACCTCCGCGCTAGGGAAAATTTCTCACGGAATGCTCTAACAGGCCGGTCGTGTAGATTTAATTTGATATTTCTTAATCCTTATTGGTTTCTATTTCAACGTACATTTAACCGCTCTAGTTTATAAATTTCTAAGTAAAAATAGTTTAAAATCTTTAATTGTTATGAATTCTTGAGACCCGTTGAAGGTAGAGTGCTTTCACATTTCTCGTACATAATGAATGGAAGGTGCATCCTGAGTAAGGATTCTAAGTGCTCCTCACGAAATAATGAGCCATTGTTTCCCGGGCGGAGGGCTAGGCCATTTTTAAGGAAATGGTGTAATTTTCGTCGTCGTGTGATTAGGCCGCCCTCGCAGTCAATACACGAGATCACTATTTCCTCTCCTGGACCATCTTACGCTGTGAGACCCTGGCTGCATTCCTATTAGCACTGGTAGCAGTGCACATCATCCACCTAAAATTACGGTAGCCAGGCCGGTAGCAACGTTGGCACTCTGCCCATCATCGCATTAATCGCGCCACGATGCTCAAGGGTCTAACCCATCATTTAGAGCTACACGCAACGCCTACCCAGCTATTAGGGGATGAAAGGGTGGTGATAGCATAAAATGTGTCTTGGATATGTGGGCGACATGCAAGCTTGTTGTATGAGATATAATATATGCTTACACGCCTATGGTAAAGTATCGTAGCGTAGTTGACGTATGTATGAGTGTGCAGGTATCAACGACTGAGATTACATTTAAGAATGGAAGCGGGCATTGTGGCGATTTTTACCAATGGCTCCCTTCGGCAACGAAAACTTTGTGATAGAATATGGAGTAGGGTTACGCAGCCTGAGGCCTGCGTGTCGAATCTGAGAAGCACGGCACCTAGAGACTTGGAGATATCGGCTACTGATTTTTTCCGAAGGCTATCATTATAATATTCGTGGAAAATACTGTGATTCACCGACTACAAGCTCGTGAGCAAATATATTAAACCGGGAGAAAAAGAAAATAAATTTAAAAACTTAATATCGTTTGCTTGTTTCCTAACTGCCAATTGTTACTGGTTTTGTTTGTTATAATTAGAAGTTACAACTAGTGTCGCTCACAATTTATCTGAAATATTTTGATAGCGACATACTAGAAGAATGAGTCATCTTCTCCACAGCGGGTGCAGATTCATTTCTTATGGCATGCTCGTGCATATGGGAATAAAATGGAATTGCGTAAAATTTTCACCGGCACAGATTTCATCGAAACAACGCTTAAGATAAGGAAACCAAGGGTGATATAGTCGGATTGCTTATTCCTGGAAATTGCCCAAACGACTCGTTTTGTCGTTTCTGGAAACGCTTATTTCCGGGAGTTTTGGATTATTTTCTGATTAGTGCCGTGCTCTTTGTATTCCTCCGTCCCACACCGCCGTGGGGTAATCACGATGGAGACGGCGCAACAATGCACATAAATCCTAAATGCATTTCCTATTGCATTATCTCAGGGCTGTGCATTGCCATGAGCAGAGAGATCTTTTGCGAAACGCCTTAATGTCGTTTCTCACGCGTCCGTTGAGGCATTGAGACGCTAAAAGGCACACAAAGTCTTGAGGTGCGCGGATGGCGGCAACCATGAGTCTCGAGTGTTCTCTCTTTCCTTCCTCGCCCGGGTAGGAAAAAAAGTGGACCTTTTGTTATAGGGAGTGCGGAGGGTGGGTGGGGGGGGGGAAGAGAATGAGGAAGGAGAGTAATAGTTGGCCAGATTAGAATCACCGTTTCCCCTTCGGGAGCGTTTCTATTGCTTTGTTATTTTCCTAAATAAGGCTCCTCTCTCCTTTTCTTCCCTTTCGAACTTTTTGAGTGTCACTGATGTGTGCCTCGGGGGGTTGAGCTGCAGCGAGCAGTGTCTTGGAGTAATTTGCGCTCGATTCGGAGGCATTAATATGCTCGTGTTCCCGTGGAAAGGGTTTCTCGACGGAGAGGGCAATTTAAAACCTTCCTTACCCCCGAGACAATCCAACACCAGTCCCACCCCCACCTCCTCCCTCTCTCCCACCCTCCTTACGCCTCCCCGACCCACCTACGTCCTCATCCCTTCCCCGCCCCCATTTTTTCTCCCCGCCCTCCACTTTTGCCGCATTTCCTTCACAACTCTTCCTCTCCGAATCCTCCACGCCGCCGCCTTACACCGGACGACCATCGGCGGTCGAACCCTTCCCCCCTCCCGGCTCCCACGACTCCTAATCTTCCTCCTACGTCCTCGGCCCCTCCCCCTCTACCTTCCGTCTTCCACGAGGGGCCGCCGCCGGCGTGCCGCCTTGGCCTCGCCGCGGGTCGCCCGGGTGGTTATTATGTACCCGTGCTCCGGGCGTCTCGCATGAAGGGGATCGTAATGCTGGGAATGTGACGGCATTTCGTGCGGAGAGAATGGTAACATTTTTTTGTGAGGATTAGGACGGATTTCATGAAAATGCAACGTACCATTTCCCTCACCCGGACGCCGATTTTCCGTCGGCAAGACTTTCACCCACATATATCGGAATGGAATTTGCGGTTCCTGATGAAATTTTATTTTCCCCTGTCAACCGTTAATTATTTTAGGAGATTCGTGGAAACATATTTAGAGTTTACTGAAGTATTCTAGCCCTTTTTACAGAATAATCGATTTCAATGGCTATAAAACTAATGCGAATATCAAGATAAATTTACGATAATACGCTGGGGCCACCATGCCTAATTTTGCTCTTCATCGTTTGAACCTTGTTTTATGCCTGCAGTCTCGTAATACCCTCATGGAAATTACCTGTCCATCGCGGCAGCCATCACAGTCTGAGACTTTCAAGGGCTCTCCGAGAAACTTCTTGCCCTAAAGACGAGCATTTTCCCCCCGAGGACCATTAGGTGTAGGAGTTGAGTGTGAAAGGATGTTGTGGATCACACCCTTAACATATGTCAAACTGTCATTTTTTATGTGCCGTTTTGTTCGAAGCCAATTTTGGTGGACAGTGTACATGTAGGAATATCTTGTTTTTTTTTCTTCATATAATAATATAAAAGGGTAATTTAGAATTGAAATCTACTACTAGTGAAAGATTGCCCAGCAGTTTCCTGCTGTGAATATATAATCCTGACGCGCTTGCTCCGTTGGTTGGCTCCGTTAATGCACCCTTGGTTGGCTGCTCCGTTTTTGAGCTCGTTACTTTTTCCCCACTCTGCGGAAAAGACAGAAGAATTTTAGCGGCTTCACGTCCTCTCTGCAATTATGAAAGACTGCTGAGGTGTAGCCGACGATGGTGGACCGCGGGTATCCAGACTCGCTCGGCCGGCAATTTGCGAATCCCACCCTTCCTCCTCCCTCCCTGCCTATCCACCACCGCCGCCCATGGATGCTTTCGCCCATCGAAGACTGGTCTGGTCTCGCAGGGGAATAGGGTCAGCGACATCCCTGAGAGACAGAGATTGCGGACGGATTTCCCTATCTTCCTTCCCGATGGCCTCCCCTACCCTTATTAAACCCGCCGCTCCCACTCTCCGCCAACCCCACCCATGATGCTCCTGCCTCATTAACGCCTTCATTTTCCCCGGCACGGTACTCACGCAGCGCGATCCCCGTCGCCAGATTGTGGGCGCGGGGACTACTTGGATGACGGCGAAGAGGAACGGCGTCCGATGACATCATAAAAGGAAAGGATTAACGTCGGATCTCCCTACACCGTGCCTTGGATTAAGAACATTCAAATTAAGCTACAACGACGGCCGACTTTATATCTCTTCCTGAGCATTAGCTCGCATATTTTACGCACTTATTCCCCGTGTTGTACACGACGTCGTGAGGGAGAAGGTGTGGATGAAGTGGGAAGGAGGAGGTGGAGATGAAGGTCGTCGTTTAGCATGCTTAAAGGGTTCCCATTTTGGCTTCTTCCTCGGTAACTATAGGCAATGCTTTATGAGAATTAGTGACTGAAATTAGGTGTGTAGTTGCTTGAAAGATAATTTCCAAGCTCACCGTAACATTGTAGAGACGATGTAATAAGATTATTTTCATTTATTGGCCAGGACAGTGTGTTGGCGTTATACCGAAGTGTCTTGGAATATTTTGCATTAAACTAATAAAATATAACTGATTGGTAGGATTTTAACGGGTTAATAAGACGAACTTCAGCCAAGTCCAACTGTTTTATGCAATTTACCTCAGCTATTCGAAGTCAAGAATAGGTAATCAACATTTCTACACTTAGGCACATGGTAATGCTATGTTAGAGAATGGTGACTGATATCACATAAAGTCACTGTCAATTCACATAATAAAAAGATTTTCATTATTTTCACTCTAGCATTTGCATAAAAAAATGTTTTTCTCCAATAAGATAGAGCGGCCTTTTTCATTCAGAAACAGATTTGACCGTGACCCCTTGTTGTATTCGGGCATTTAAAAAAAAATCTAAAAATATTGAATTAATCAGTTCAGTAGCCGATGAGTGTGGGGAAGGTTGAATGTGCCCACGGTGAAATCGTGAACTCTGTAGAATGCGTCTGATCTTTACGCTCGCTTTCATATTCCGCCATTACAAAAGCACGTTTCAAAGCGTAAGGATGCCGTCGAGTGCCTTCTCCTTCCACACCTTTAACTAGTTGCAACTTCATCAGGTGTTAACGTATTGTATAGCGGGCGCAGCTGACCTTTTCAGAATAAAACATTGCTCTAGTAATAATGACAATAACAATCATGTGCTCCTGCTTCGCCTGCCGCCAAATGCTTCCCCCCCCCTCCCCCCTGGGGCCACGCACAAGTTACCCTCTTCCCTCTGGACCTCCCCACCCTCCCACAATTTCCCACCCCGACGAATTCCATACTCCCCCGCCCCCCTCCCCATCGCCGACATTCTCCCACCACCCGGCATATCCCCCGGGGGTCGTCCCAAATGAGCGTTCCACCACCCGTAAGGGGCTGCGGTCCTCCCGGAGGCGTGGTATGCCGGGGCACCGGGGGCGGGGGATATGGGGGGTGTTTCGTGGTGAAGGTGAGGGGAGGAGGGGGAGAAGGGTGGTGTGGGAGGGAGGAGGCATCGGCCGCATTTACCACTATGGAGGCCCCCAAGACATCGGTCTCCGTAGAGTCCGAATTAAAATTTCTTTCCCAGTAGGCATGGGGAGGAGGGGAGCGTGGAAAAAGGAATGCTTACGAGCGTGGGGGTTGGCTGTGTGCGTGAGAGAGAGAGAGAGTTATGCTGCGGTCTTTGGGAGTGGTGTTTGTGCCCCTGGAAGACCGCGGGGCACACGAGCGCCCCCTTTCGCCTTTTCCGTCCTCCAACATGAAGGGCCTGGCTGGTGCGAGTGGCCCACTACCACCCGCTCCCCCTCATCCCCCTGCGATCTCCCAAAATACGGCGGTGGTCCTCGTGTTGTTCGGGTGGGAGGAGAAAGGATTCCGCGACTCCTCCTTAGGCGCCGTTTCAACGCGGCCGGCGTCATAAAGTCATAAATTTCGATTCCACCCACTCGTCCCCACTCACCGACACACCACCCATGTTTCCCCAAGCCGATCTGAACTCTCGATTTCCGTAATTTCATTGCCGTTTCGGTATATACGGCCCCTCACTTTGTGTCTAATTCGACCCCCGCGGTTCGGGATATTCATTTGCCCGGTTCCCCACTGTATACGCCGCTATGCCCAAACTCTTCCCGCCCCTAGCTTCCACCGCGCAGTCGGAACATTTTTGTCCATATATATTGTCCCTTTCTTGGGGGCATATAAACCTTTACTTTCACCAAAGAAAACTGAAATTATTCTTCGTACAATGAATAGTTTGGTGTTACTTGGTCACTTCTTTCGGAAATATCCCTTAACTCCTTGTGTATTATATCATGTCTCCTTTTTATGTATATCACCAGTTTTTATTATATACTTATTCTACTAGTTTCATTGTTTGTATTTTAATTATTTTTATCTGGAATACTGAGGAATAGTCTAATGGATGGATAAAACATAATAAGACAAGCAAGAAAACACTAGGCATATAAGTACTTATGCCTACTTATGTACCTAACCTAATAACCTAACGAGAATATATTCAATCCATTTTTTTAGTCGGTGGAATGAGATAAATTTCTCAAGTTATCGAAACATTAAAATGACATTAATATTGCCGGGGAAAACGTGAAATACCCATCAAATTATTTTTACCTTAACTAAAGTTCGGCGGCTAAGGGATTTGATGTTTTGCAATTCAATGTTGCAGTTCTAGCATTTGCAAATTCAATTTCCTTAAGTTAGTGGAATAGATATTTCTTTTCAAACAATGCCATGACTTTTTTAATTAAAGTTTAAATCGGGTGTTGAAACAAATTGAACGGCGGAAATGTCGACTCGTACGATTTTTGGAATATATTTTCAGGGTAACACTGACTTAAGAAAGGAATGAAAATGGTTTAGTAACCTTGCGAATTACGGCACATCTTTGCCACGCAGACTTACGGATTTATTCGAGGTCACTTCGCCATTTTGGCTGCCAATGCCCTCAGGGTTTGGTCGTGCGGTTCGCCGTGGCGCAGTCGTGTGTTGGGTGCGGTCGGCGGATGACATGCCATCACTACACCCCCTCGATGCGTGAGCCCGGAGTTGTTCCCGTGAATGCCAAGCCTCCCCCCTCCCTCCCTGATACTCCCGCGCCTCCTCCCGCACTTCCCCCGCCCAGGGTAGAGCCATATATATTCTCCATCTCATGCACCGTGACCGATTCCCGCGGTCGTGGAGATTCGTTCCGGGTGGGCTCGGGGCTGTCTATTTGGGGTGTCTCCCTTCCTTAGGTGGCATTTGCACCTATGCCTGTGGGACGGTGTAATTCGATGGGTAAACTCTTTGTAATTGAGATTCGGAATTGGTTTCTTGGGGCGCTATTGAGAGAAGGAGTGGAGGATGGGGCGGGCGTCCTTGTATTTGTCGCGGGGAAATATTTACGCTTATTAGCTGTTCACGGTACTATTTTTAATAGCATATTAAATCCCCTTTGACTTTTGGTCGTTTAAAATTCCATTTCGACGGGCGTTTCTAAATTTAGGCGAGATGTGAGGCGTGTAATGACATGGACTCTTCGGTCGCTGAAATATAATGCGTAAAATTTTCCGGCGTGGACCCTCCTAGCGTTCATGCGTGTCATTGGAGTCGTGTTTTTTTGCGAAGTGGTTTCTCCTCGTAAGCATAAAAAATTAAGCGCTCCATGCGATATTACGTGAGACAACGGGCGCTCTAGCTAGGAAGGCAACTCTGTGGTTGCACTTCTTATCTTCTGTTTTAAATAGTATATCCTTGCGGTGATGGCCGTGGAGGACAATGCTTCATCAATTATAAGTAGTGCTGCTTTGCATGTTTGTATCCAGTAGTTTTTTTGAGAATATTTGAGTCGACTAATTTCATTTCGTGGGCGTGGAACCAATTTATGCTTCCCCTGTCGTTTGTGGGAGGAAAGAACTCGTTGGTGTTCACGCCGATGGTTTCCAGCCAGACTTTCCCTCTGGGGCTGGAAAACATTCATTTTACACTATAGTAGTTAATAAGGCAACCCCGTTGAGTTGCGCTCATTTCCATCGCAAGTGCCCTTAGAGCGTACTGTGCGATATTAATGGTACTTTTGTCGTTCTGTCCTTAACGCCTGCTCTCACAATAGCGTCCGTAATTCTATAGTTTACGGAGTGTTAATCTCGATTGTCTTTCAGTGATTAGGCTTTGATGCTTGTTCTCTTCATTTCAACGTAAAGGTTTGTTCTCCGGGTAGAGGTTTTCCCGGTGGTCTAAGAAGATGCACTACGCAAACGATGAACATAGTAATCAAGGTTTTTTAGCTCAGAAGAAAAATTTTTCTCGATATCCAAAAAGTAAATAAGTAAACATGAGTAATGACCCCAGTAGCTTAAGACTGCCACTGGATCCGCGCGACAACGTCTGAAAATAGCACAACCAATCCCACGGCATCCATTTGTTACTGCCAAAAACCATCTCTGGGGTGCATTTACTTTCACTTAAAGAAGACGAAAACATCTTAGGTCATCTTCAAACGCCTGACAAAAACCAACAATTAATTTTTCACTATTTTAATTGCGCTCTCCCGGAACTAATAATTTGGTAATAATATGGACCGTTTCGGAGTCGCCGCATCTTGGTGGGGTGGGTGGGTGAGAATAATTTAGGCTTAGACATAAGTAATACCCACACTCCCGAGTTCCTCTCCGAAATTTTTTTAAAACAGTGCTTCCTCAATGTCCCTCCCCGCCAGCCTCCGACTTAATCGACGTCGTGACGTCAACTTATAATAACACCGCCTCTGGCGATCGAACGAAGTGAGGGTATGGACGGCGACACCCTATAAGAAAAAGCCTTCTAATCTCCATGGATACCTCG
This sequence comes from Calopteryx splendens, assembly GCA_002093875.1. Lineage (NCBI taxonomy): Eukaryota > Metazoa > Arthropoda > Insecta > Odonata > Calopterygidae > Calopteryx > Calopteryx splendens. The sequence continues at coordinate 240,617 of LYUA01000274.1, read as the reverse complement.
TAGGAATTTCCACTGCCTTTGCTACGGTTTTTAAAGCTGCCGGACATTTGCTCCGCCGCAGCCGAACGTGGCTGGAAGGGGATCCAACTCACAAACTGGTTTTTCATCTCGTTCCCGAGGAAGACTTCGGAATTATGTACCACCATCCCACCCTGATAAGTGCTTCTTTTGTGGGAGATTATCTCAAATTACGTCTTCCAAGAAGGAGAGGATAGCGTCGTTGGTAATTTGAGAAGGTTTTCAAAACCTGGGGGCAAGCAGTGGTTAAACTCGAATGAATATTTCCTCCCCACGGGAGCGAAGAGAGATCGACAATGGTTCCAGGGGCATTTCCATTTTTTTTTCCCTCTTCCTACCCCATCACCGAACACCAAACGCATGTCCCTCGGGCTCCAAAGCGGTTTTCCGAAATCTCCACGGAGTCTCTTTACCATGGTCCCCGAAAGGATTGGTTGTCGCGGTGATGCACCCGAGCCGAACCACTTGCCCGCACCTCCTCGGTTTCTACGAAACCCATCCGGGACCAAATTCTTCATGGCGGGAAGGGTCGGCAATATACGCGACCAAATGAGTCCTGGGAAGAATGCAGATTAATCCGACGACATGCCGGGGATATTACCATAACTTAATGAAGCCGTTACGCTGAGGGAAAAGAATTAGTGCAGATCATGGAATGGGGGAGGGAGGGTGGAGAGGATCCAACCCTCCGGGATGAATTCCTGACCGCCTCGCGTCAACCTTGAGACTTAAGGGCCTTCGAGCTTCCGTCGGTAGCCCGATATAATTACCACGCCCACGGCCATCCGGGCTGCCGGGACTACCTTGCTGCATTTGGATACGCAGACGCCCCTTTTCCCGAGCCGGCCCCTCTTCTCCACCCCCGTGACCGCAGGAGGATTTTAACCCCGGCAAAGATGATGGGAAGAGGATGTGGATCGATTGTGGCCAATATCTTACTCGTCTTTAGCACATTTATCGTGGTTTTCCTAAACCGTCTCAACCACTCATATGCTATGTCTGTGGTGGGTGTTTGTACTTGTTATATAACTAGAATGATAGTGTCTGTTATTCATGTGAACCCAAATTTCTCTATGATTTCATATTTCGAAGCACAATTGAGGATTGTGTGGCATTTGTTTGATTGACTTTTCCGTGTTTTATTAAATAGTTAGAAACACTGTTAAAACCATCTGGGTGCACTTTTAACCCATTGAATTAGAATACAGGTTGAAAAATTCTTTAACTATATTAAAATAAATTAATGTAAATTAAACTTAAAAGATAAAATTTGTGTTATTATTTACTGCCATCTGGCATTATTTTCTCTAAAAATCCCCTCCTATCTTCTTTAAGCCTCATCATTCCGTTGCATTTTTTTACGAAACTGTTGTGAAAGGTGTACAAAGTTAATGCTCGTCGAAAAGATCATTCATTTTAAATGATTGGCAGAGAATACTGGTTACATCTCATGAGCGGATAGCTTTCATAGAGTTTCCGTTTCGTTCGTAAGCATCAATGGCATTTCAATACGCCATCGAAACTTATACCATTACGCGTTGACCTGGTGGTTAGGCGGATAAAAATCTTTGTTTGCTTTCCGAGTAATAGCCGAAATGAGCTTTTATTAAGTTTTATTCGCAAAACTATGCTTCCAGTGTCTAAATACGGACGACATTCTCGTTTTTAATAAGGATCTTTTATATGTAATAATCTGTTTCAGCCTCGGTCATACTCTCTGTAAAAGTCCAAATTTAATGATCAAAGTTAGAATTATTTTATTTGTTTAATTTAGCCAAGGTATCGACGAAAATTTTCGATTGGCTTATATCTATACGGAGAAATAATTTTAAATCCAATTGGAAGGTGAAATTTTCTCATTCCTTCAAGGTGAAAATTCTATTTTTTCATTTCTATGAGTTACTCCTCTTACGGTGCCATTGCAAGTTTTGCCCACGCCGACATTTTTATCTCTCTCTCATTTTGCATACATGCATCGAAGAGAACGATTAACATCCAGTCGGAATGCTCTGGTGTACGAAGTGCTACTTTTAGACCGGAGTGGAAAGGTGGTACTCATACGAAAAATTGAAAAACACTGCAGTCTAAAGACATTCATTTTTTTGCGATTGGTGATATCTTACTAAAACGAAACGTAGGTGTAAGCCCTGGTATTTTCTATGCATTTGTCTAAGAATCGTGCTAGAAAAATCCGTCTAGATCATAAATTCAGATAGTATATACATAATCAAGCCTAATTTTACCTTTATATATCCTTAGGCGAACGTCATTATGCAAATTATCTGCTAAAAATGTTGCATTCTCAACGGGCGATGATCATTGACGGTATCTTCAAACTCATTAGTATCTACATTTTGTTTATAATCTGAAAGAAATTAATAATCGTATTATTTCTTAAACATACTTTTTTCGCACTCATTAATGGCCAAAAACCAATTTACCTTCGGTTATTAATTGGTTGCAAAATATTCCGTTCTTTTATTCGAGCGTTTTACCCTCACGTGGTATATCAAGAATCAAATTCCACCTCGTCTCACTTGGGGGTAATTTATCTTACTGCTGTACTAACTTCCTTTCCAACCATTGACATTTACCTTGGGATAGTGGGGGCTAATTGCAGCAAGCTGCCAGCAAGTCTTCCAAAGGGTGACATTCAGTCGCCTCCTTAAATACTTGATGGTACATCGAGATAAAACTCCTCGGAAGGATCCTTGTCTCATCTATATACCTTAAATTACCCGGCGGCCATTCGAGTATATTGTTAGTGTCCTGGGCTTGAATATACAATTTGCGTTTGATCTACGGTCCCAAGACGTCACGGGTGGAGAATTTAAATGTGCGGTATAGTGTTCGGGAGGGAACGGTTGGGGAGGGACGGGGTAAAAAGAAAAAAAAACTTTCTGTGTCCCGGTTTCAGCCCAGACAAGAGTGGGGGAAGGGTTACACGTTGTCAGAGCAAATTGATTAAATTCAAATTAATTCCGGTTTTAATATTTCTCTCTTTCCCTCCCACTCCCTCCCATCCCTCCCTTGCCCATCTCGGAGCATTAGATTTAAGTCTACTTTGTTTCCCCTTTTAACCTAATCAGAAACCATTTTTCCCGTGTGAGATGATGGTAATTAGCGGTGAGTTATCTCATTCGGGCTCCGACTCTCGCCGACGCCGGTACTCGAATGCCTCGGCTGGTAATGGTACCGGAAAGTGAGGCAGCTGCCGTCGAAAATGTCCCGGGCAATCGGTCGTGTGATAGGGACGGGGAGGGCGAAGAAGAATGCTTCACCTCCTACCCTCCCTCCCTCGAGTGACTCACGGGCACAGTCGAAAGCCTTTCGCTGCGGGTGGTAGGGGGGGGGGAGCGAATCGAAAATGGTCTTAATTATATCTGAAGGAGTATGCGGTGCGTTCGGAGAAGGTTGAATTATGGGCAATCAATCGTCTGGATGGGACGACGATAATTATCATTCGGCCGACCTGACAACTACGTGGAAACCCGCTACCAGTGGAAGAGTTTTTGACTCCCTCTATGCAAATTATCCGTTTCCCGATGTACACTCGAGGTGAAATTATTTCTAAAAACGTTTTTTGTGGAAAATATCGGGAGATGCTTTCTTACATCCCACCTTCCAAACCCGGCGGAGCACGTAGCTTGAGGCCCATGATTCCGTGTTCCTAAACTTCAGCTGTCGCATGCCCGTCATCGTAGAATAATGAAATTGAGGTCGTATGCTTATTAATTTCCGGAAAAATTGTGTACAATAACATCATTATTTTTGTTTTCCCCAACTGCGAGAATTACCGCCTGAGGCTATGCTGTAATGGCGAGAGTGGCTTTCCAATGAATTTTTATTGGATTTTAAAGGTGGAGGAGAATGATTTTCAATGGTCCACTTCCACATCTGCGAGTTTCGTAAAATTTTTCATAATATATGCACATGGAACTAAGAAATAATGTTCTTTTTTATATATTACAGCGCAAGTAATATATATAT
>LYUA01000274.1:124507-143486 GCA_002093875.1 Calopteryx splendens | reverse complement strand
AATGATTTTTTCACTGTGAATATTTCGCATATATAAATGCATCAGCGATCATTCGCAAAAAGTTACTGTGATCATCAATGCTTAGAAGTAAATTTTTCAAGATCAGCCATTTTTGAAGTGATAGCCTTTATGATATTATACTACATCGCCATTTTTAGTCCCAAATTTATAGAATCAGTCTATCGGGTTCCTAGATTTTATTAAGAGTTCTCATTTACTCCATTTACCTGTTAGCTCTAGGATAACCAAAATGCTTTAGCAAAGTTGCAAAAAACGAATTCCAATGTGTGTAACCGGTATAATATGACAGCATATTTTGCAAGAGCTCCCCAAACATTATTATTTATGTTAACATATTTAAAGTAAGCGCGGAAAATAATATTTAAAAATATGTTGGAATATATTGCTATCCATAAAAATATTTTTTTTAATCCTAAACATAATTCATTCTTGGCAATATTTATTATGCATAGTATATACCGGCTCTATAAATATTTCTCCTGATTAGTTAAAAAAAAATATACTCATATCAAGTAGCGGTCGTTGTAGTTCTTTTCTTATAATATCTTCAAGGAACCTGTCCCAACACAAACAGATTATACATACGTACGTACTTATATCACTAGCCTAAAACACTTTAGAACAAATAACCCTGCTGAGTGTGTGCGCCCAGATTATCCTAAAATGCCAACGTGCTTTGGGGGCCGTGTTTAAGTTCCAGCACCGTACCTACGAGTAGGCCTTTGGTCGCACATGCCTTGCCGCACCTTTCCGCGTGCTCGTGTGTGTGTGACCGAGTGTTGATTCCGTCGGAGGATTTCTTCCCAGAGGAGTCGGGCATGGCGCCTTTCCACTCCTTGCCGGTTCTCTCGCGGCCTTTTTTTTCATCTTCTGCAGGTGACCTTTGAAATTCCACCGCGTCACTTCGGCAGTTGTCCCTCCGCCGCCCTCCACCCACGTTCTCAGCCGCCGGGAGTCTGACGGCGGCGGAGTGAGGGTGGGGAAAGATGGCTTCGGTCGATGCACTGTTAAGGGCGGCCGAACAAGTCCCCTTTAAATCCTATACCCATTTTCTCTTCCCCCCCTCGCCGCCTCCCCCCCCCATAAAAGTCATTCTGCCGTATTTAAAGGAGCACAAACATTCGGCATTTGCGGAATGGTGAGCGGCTCGGTCGTCCAATTCGTCGTCCGCGAGGCGCACAATTAAAGACGGTTTTAGCGCCTGCAATTTCCAGGAGGATTGGCTTGCAGCGATTCCGCGTCGTGAATGCTTTCCCGTTGAGTTCCCCCGTGCATGATGGTGGTCGTAATCACATATGTTTGTTTCTCAATCGAGCACGGCGTTCCCTTCGTGCCGTCAGCTCAGGGGCGTGGGATGGAACTTACATCTCGGATGATTTTGGATTGCTATCGTCTCCCGGAATGTCTGTTTTGGTAAGCGATTACACGCACCAAATGATTCGAAGATGGCGAGAGATAACGCTCCCTGGCCATTTAACATAACGCGTGTCCTTCGACCCATTACAGTCGAGCACCGAACGCTGACTCCTGTCTATTTCGAGATGTGACACCTTGCAAATCGACGATTCAGCTGCGCATTTTGTTTTGAGATTACAATTGTGTCATATGGGGCAGTTTTTTAAAATATTTTTAGGAATACGGTTATCGATGGGTCAACGTTCGTTCACACGCGTCAGTTTTAAACGAAGATGTCCTCAATTTTGACATTTTGGTTATGAATTTTGAAAGGCTTAATTCACTATACTTCTTCCATATCAGCCATTGTTGGGTAACATTTGTACCACCCATTGGTCACATGGACGTTTTCTATTCTGACAATTTTTGTGTCCTCTCTGAAGGTATAAAGTTGTCACGTTCCTAGGGAACACAGCACGTCAAGAAATATCAGTATGAATAAAAGATAATTTAACCGGTAGATTTCGAATAATAAATAATAAAACAAAATAATGAGTTTTAAAGTCTTCATATTTTTTTCTGCAGGCGGAAAAATTATTTTCGTCTCCGGGAAAGCCAAATTTAAGTATAAAATTTAAGTTTTTATCAGGAATTTGGGATGAGCCCTCGATCTGTGTGAAAAAATTGCATTTCATCACCTGGCTTTAATTAACTTATTGTGATTTAAAGGGATATATCGTATCCGTTTTACGATTTCAGCGAAAATTGTGTTCAGTACTAAAGGTGTGGCTATCCGAATATAATACGGTGAAACGGAATAATTGGATTGAGGATCGCGAGATTTGTGGAGCAAATGGAATGATTCGACGCACACATATCCGTCGAAAACATCCTCCATAAAGATTTTGAACCCCTTTCCGTTCTCGCAGCCATCGTAGTTCTTTCAACTCCTCTGGGAGGACTTAAGCCGCCTCATCCCGCTTTTAGATTGGAGGTAACGGTGAAAATGTTGCGTTATTCCTCGTAACCGTAGACTCAATGCCCTCGGATTTGAGTCCCGTGCTCCGAACTGACACGCTCAACCCCTAGCGGGGAATGAAAAATTCAGAGACGCTCTCGATTATGAAGAAAAATTGAGGGAGGGATGACGTTGGTGTAGTTCTCATTGAATCCCTCGGATGCCCTCGCATGCCCCCGTGAGAAAGGCAGGTTGTTCCTCCCACACTCAAGGGCACCTCCCCCGACTTGCGTGGAGCGTCTTGGTTTTTACGACCCGGCCGTTGGTGCTTCCGTGTGGGTGGAGAACAACTGCTTTTGAAATGCTCGAAATATCCCACCCCCGATCTTGCAAGAATATCAAACTCCTCGTAGGAATGGTGCGTGGGGGATTACTCTGCACATTTCGGCGCAGAGTTTCCACAGCGTTATTTTTTTCATTTTCTTTCTCTTTGGGTCAGGGTCGAAATGCAATATGCACGCATTTCACAGCAGATTCTTTTCCTTCCCTCTTGCAAGGACTGTAAGGGTCCGGATAACTTTGGGATCCTTGTCGTTTCTCACTCCTTCGTCGTCCAAGTGCTTGTAGTGAAAGCGTCATTGGGGACGCTTGGATATAACGACGGCTGGAATCAGCGATCGTTCATTGTGCCGTTCGCAGCCTTTCTCCACAGCGCCTCCTCTCTCATTCGAGCAAACCCGATTCACCCCCAAACCTCGGCTCTCGGGTTCGGATGATTGGTTTCTCTAAGGGATTTTTGATAGACTATGCATGTAAAAAAATATTGTCAGCTTTTATCCTACCCATGATGCTGCGAATAGTTTATTTTATCATTTGTTTCTGCTAGACGTAGGCTCTTGAGGCTCGGGGAATTAAGTTACGCCCCTGCAATTGACGAATCTTAATATATCTTGTCATACTTTTTGGGAAGTATCGTATTAAGTAGAAGTATTAAGGTAAAATTTCCCTCTAACTCGCACAACCAGTCAACACTGGTGAATGTTGCGTGTTGAATGTTAAGCCCATTCCTTGTATTCAAACTTATCTGGATTACAAGGGGTTTATTTGTTAATAAGTATGTTAGTTTAAGGAAGCGTCTTCTAGTGTCTGCTAATTTGAAATTAACGATCTCAAACACGATTGAAGGCAAAAGTTCCCATGCTTTAAATGTATCTCTACGAATTTAAAAGAGTAGTCTAGAAAATAACCTTATTTTTAATATTTTTAAAATTGTTGTTTAACATGGGTCCAACAATATTTCGTATAATGGCCTTATTTTGCAGTTCTGATAACATACATTAGTGATAATTAAGGGATCAGTTTATTATGTAGTAATTACTAATCATGTGGGTGAAAAAATAAACGTGTGGTACTGCACATAGGAGTTAAATTTGACTATCGAATCAGACGATTAATTCGTACTCAAGAGTACAAATGGTGTGGGTTATCACTATCTGGGGTTCTGAAAATGATTGCAGTTACATGATTCAGGAAATAAAAGAAATTCTAGCGCATGAAATACTTTTTTATGGCATATTCAGGATACCATAGTTAAAGGGGAAAAAGAGTATAGAATTTTTTAGTGGATTGGTCAGCTTGCTATATTAGTGTTTAGTGTCTATAAGAACATTAAACAACACTGTAGCTTACTGAAAAGTAATGGTGGCCATCACCAAGTGACCGTTGTCATTTATATTGATTTTATACACCATAAATACTATCAAATGTAAATTTTACGTCCAACGTTGTACGAAAACTTGACCACATCCTAATTTCAAAGGAGTTTTCTTGGCCTGAGAGTATTTAACGACTGGAAATTCACTGCTTCCTCTATTAAGGTGTGTGTGAAATAAAAATGGGTTATTGTATCCATTATTTTATAGCCCACCTTCATTGAGCTTCACTCTTTGAATGGTTTTTTCATTGCTCCTCCATTTGAACTGACGGTGTTATTTAACTGCGGGATGTATATCATTAGCTAACAAAATTAGTAAAGACAAATTTAATACTCAGATTAAAAAAATCTCTTTGCTGCAGCATTCATTCAGTGGGAATTTCAAAGCATATAAGTAATTTATTCGCCCAATCACAGAAAAAATATGGCCAACGACCTCGCGCGTAAATAATTGCCGCCTCCCATGTGCGATCGGGACCTTCCAGAGTCGGAGAAAGGAAACATGTTTTCAACCAAGCCTATTTCGGCAGTGCATGGGAATATTTCAAAGTTTCGTCGCGGAGGCACATATCAAGGGGACCAAAACTCACTATAATAAGTTTCTTTCATGAGATTCTCAAAAAAAATATATATAAGAGGTTAGAGAGTCTGAGGGAGGTTAAAGCCTTTTAAATAAAACATAAGGTCCATATTTGTGGCGTTGCTAGCATTATTATTTCCCCGCCGTGCTTCAGAAACGGGAAACAAAAGGTGCATAAAATAAGCTTTTTCTTCTCCCCGTCGAACTATCGCAAAGCCAAAGGTTTGCGCTTGAGGAATCATGCGACTCCGGCTACATTTCACGTGGAAAAGCGACGTATCACAGGCATCAAAACCACTCGGGCCGCTCATTTCTTCTTTCCCTCTCTCCCGGGCCAAATTTATTCAGCGCTCCTCATTTTCCTTCTTGGAATCGTAGGCGTAGCGATACGCCCTCGACGCCCGTGACGTAATTGATGAAAATAAATTCGACGGGCCCATGGGAGGCTCGGGGGAGGGGGGGGGCAGGGTTGGTGGGAATGAGAGATGAGGCGAGAGAACGGTAGAGGGAGGAGGAGGCAAGGAAAACACCCAAGAAGGAGGACCGAAGAACAGGGACCCCTCCCAGAACCACCTTCTAAAAAAGTCACATTTCAAACCACTCCCGAGGTGGAAGGGATGCGGGGAGGGTATTCCATGTCCCTTTCGACGTCGTAGAAGTTAAACGATTGGATTCTTTCCTCGGCTCTCAGCGGGAAATCCATGTATAGTGGTACAGGTGAATGCTTTCGGGTTCCTCATCCACTGCGCCCTCTACCTGTGGTGAATTCTCTCCACCGAACTCTCCCCCCACCACGGCCACCCCACCAATCCGGCTAAATACCGTCACCACTCATCTCTCTTGTGCTTCGCTTCCCCCCGTCGCTCCTTCCCCACTCCGCCACCCAAAGGATCTTCCAGGAGAATCGTTACCAAAAGTGGCACCTGGGCGTATTTCAGTTGTTTAATGGGCAGATTTGTCCTCCAATTAAATCTAGACACTATTTCGGATTAACTCGAGTGATTTACCCAGGATTGTTCGCCTAACAGTATTTTCCGAGAAGAAAAAACACGTGATTTTAACCACAGTATATGTTTAATAATAGTTACGATATAAATGATAAATACGACGATGCAATGTCACATTATTTTACGCAATAATTAAATTTAATTTTTTCGTATTTTTTAAAATTTGTTAAGGTGTGTACTTATGATTGATCTGAGCATAGGCCCAGACTTGAAGGGATAGATAGGAACAGATTTGAAAATATTTACGAAAATAATGAACCTCTAAATTTTTCAAATATAATAATCAGTTCATATCGTTGTAGAGCAATACTTAGCCATTCAAATCTCTTCCATCACGTTTCAGGCATTTACAGATTGTTTTTTGATGACGAAAATACTCTTTAGTACGAAGACGATTGTTATTTCGTAATTGAAAGCACTTAATTTTCTCTATAATTGGAGGTGAGAACCAGTTAGTCCCTGCAAAGGTGCATGGCCCAGGATGAGTCATTATACGAATTATTTTAATTTCTTTGTAGAAAATAATTGATATAATTCAGAATGTCCCTCGATGGTGGTATTTCCGATTAATTGGATTGGAGAGGGTGGGTGATAATTTGAATTAGGTACCTACGTAGAGAGCCTTCGAAAAATAGAACCTTTTAAACCTAAGAAGATTTTATACTAACTACGCATTTTGGTTTCGTGAGTTCATAAGAGCATTGGGTCTTCGCCTACTTTTTTTTAATCTCACGTTGATTGGTTTTCATAAATATTCAGTAACCGAGGGAAATTTCTTTTTCAATAATAAGAAATTTTTCTGCCTCATTTACGGGAAACTTGTCGCTTGATAAGTGGTAGCTTAATATTTATGAATTTTATTGGAAAAATAGAAAAAAAAACTCTTTAAAATTCATGAATACGCGAATACCGGTAGATATCTCTCTTTCAGAGACGATTTCAGTATAACCTGACGGCGATAGCAATCAATGTTCTGTCGTTGTGTAGCACTTTTCAAAAACATCAAAGATTGCAGCATTTAATGATTAAAATTAATAAACGTGATGTTTTACTTCTTGTGATGCTAAATAAGCTGTGTAGCTTTGAAAGGAATTGAACCTACTTAATGGGTGATAATATTATTTTTAGTTTTTTGAAAAATTTATAACCAGGAATTATTTACATAACATGTAAACCACAACGAAACTCTCTAACTGTCAGTGTAAATGTTACTTCTTATGTAGCATTTTAAGAACCTTTCTTCAGGCTTATGCATTGAATATCGAAAATGACAGTATCACTGTGAAGAAGTGTAATATAATCTTTAACGGAAACGTGTAGAAATAATCCGTCGATGTATTTTTTCCTAATATTTACGCGTACGAGTTTTTTCAAGTAATGACCCTTGTTGAAGCTGTCTTTGAACAATCACAGGATCGACGGAGAAAGATTCCTTCTTGACACAAAGGAATTATTTAGGCTTTATGGACATTTTGATCCGGAGATATGAATAAAACATGGGAGACGGGGAGTAATGTCCTCCGATGTCGACTAAATTCTGTCAAAATTTCATCCACTTGAGAAGGACCTTCACTCCATGACTCCCGAAAACTTTGCCTCATTTCTTTCACCTATCCATCCCCCCACCACCCATCCCAGGTCTGACAAATGGAAAACATCCTGCGGCTTCCTTGGAAGCCCCTCTCCTCCGACTCCACCCCCGCGATCCACGCTGCATCCCACCCGCCGCCCCCATAACCAACTTCCCCGAACCTCTAACCGTCCCGTTCCACACCGAATTTCCTCCAACCCCGAGACTGGTTGCTTTTGGCTTCTTCTTCGGTGCTTCATTCCAATGAGAAGCGTAAAATTTACACGCAGATAAAATTCGATCTCTGGGTACTTGTGCTGAAATTTTGTTTCCAAATTGGTGGGTTTCTTTAGGTAAAATAACACGATCCTTTTCCCTCTCATCACACTCTTCAGAAATAAATAATTTCTCGTTCTATGCTGCTTCTGGGTCCTACAATTCGTAATCAGAAAATTTTTAGTACCATGGCGGAAAATGTAGTAGTAGTAAAATGTAGTAGTAAATGGCGCAGTAAATGGTTGGACATAAGGTTAGACACCAAGTGTACCGATTTCCAGCTTTTTCTGCTGACGTTTGTTAGAAATAGGTATGCCTTCAACCGGAATGCTTACATTCGTTCTCTATTGGAAAAAAATATCACCAAGCACCATAGACAATTTAACGCTGCTCGAAAATATTAAGCAAGCCCTCGTTTTCAACATGGCAATAGATAACCGACAGTGACTCGAGTTTTCTCGGAAATTTCTATTCTCAAATTGCATTTCACATTCCCTTGCCCTAGTTCCCTCCAGATGGAGGTAACCTCGTCCGACCCTATCCACCCCGCCCCCAATGTGTGCTGAGTCGGGACAGGCCCTAGGCCTCAGGGATGCAACCCGGTCCTCGCCAGACGAGCGTCCACCTCGGCATGGTCCCTTGCTTCCACCCTACTTTCTTCCACGTAACCTCCACCTGGTTGCGCCATCGATGGAAGAGCATCCGATCCCCTTCGATCCTCACCCTTCTCCTCTCCCGCCCGCGGGTAAATTCTGTCGATGACCCACGGGAATTTGGGACAGAAGCTCCTGCCCTTCGATGCCTTCCCCGCCGGCAGCTCCAAACCCTCTTCCCCATTCCGCTCGCCCCCCATCGCTCGGGCTCTCTCCCATGGGAGAAACAATGTTAAGCGAGATATAATTTTGGTGGAACAAGCTCGAGTTCTTTGGGAGGAAAAATGACCCGGGCGGTCGTATTTCCATGCGTAAGCTTTTGCTTAATTTTTTCACGTTTTTCCTCAATTAGCGGCCCTCTTCAACTCCTTTCATAATTTGCGAGCCAATTGTGATTATTATCCCGCCATTTAGGCTGCATTTAAATTGCGAAAAAATGAACGGAAAAACAAACATCGTGATGAATAATTTTCCGTCACCTACACATGTCGTCTTGGTACATATAAAGTTTAATATGTTATCGTAGATTTATGGTATCAATCGGGTGACGCCCAATTCCTCCATTAAGTTATACCCTTAGTTTTCGTTGCGAGTACCCACTAATGTGCTTAAGAAACAAAAATTCGAAAATTATTGAATAACCTATTTTTAATTTGTGTGCGAAATCTTTAAATTTATTTGTGTGGCATGTATTCCATTGTCCCATGCTTTTTTAATGTACCTCAAATCGGTATTTCTCTTACCGTGATAAGTCAGATGTAACGACTAAACGGTATTATTTACTTTTTCTCAACTGTAGATTCTGCCGTTTTATTCCCTTAGCCTCAGTTGTTACATTTATCCCGTGATTAGAAGCAGGTCAAATTATAATTAATTCTGTATACTCGGCGAACTCTTAACACATATTGTTGTTAACGGTGACGGTATCGACCACAAAATCCATAATTGGCTGCGAATATGTTTTCATGTCTCCAATTCAAAGGGAAATTAACTTTATAAATATAATGATAATTGTTAATTATTATCCTATACTTCAACTTTAGAAAATATAGTTTGCTTTATATTTCGAGCTGTGTTTGTGTGTTCCTCCCTGCACTTCAAGTCCACGCCAGAGTCTAAAACCAGAAAATCATTTCAAGATTATAATTCTAAAAAAATTACTTCGTAGTACAACACTGCATTCGAATTAGTAAATCCAAGAGTAATTTTTTGCTATCGTACTTTCATTGCGGGAATTGACTTTATCATTTATTATTTGAGGACCCATTATCTACAACTGCTTCATTCGCCCGTTCAAGGCCAATAAACGCATCAGCTAACGAATTCGTATTACGACTCATTATATACCGCCTTATCTTTTTTTCATACGCACTTGGTCCACATTCCTTTTTCGCAGGCGCAAGTAAACGGTATTCGTGCCTCCAACGCCCCAAGTTTCCCCTCAAGGCGATTGCGTTCAAGGCGCCGAAGAGAGGAGGAGAAGTCGGGGAGCACATGGGGTGTGACACGTGGGATGGGCGTTTGATCAACGCCCCCCTCATGGGGAGGGGGACGTTGATCAGAATTTCACCCGGCGGGTGGTTCCGCGCGGCTGTTCCCCACCCCCAGACCGGCTCGGTTTTCAAACCCGATCCCGGGGCACTCGCGCAAATGAAGACGCCTGACGCCTTGAATGCATCGCCACGACTCGATTCGCTACCGGCTTCTCCGACCGTCCACCTTAGCCGACCATCCACCCCCGCCGTGGCCCCCAGCCGCCTTCCCGCCTCACCCGAGAAACAAAAGCCGGCCTGGTAACGGCGTGAGTGAGTTTTGATGTCTCCGTGTTTGCCCTGGGCAAATCTCCTCGGCGCCCAATCGTCCAGGTCACCTCAGTGAATTCCTCCTTCCTCCCTCCCGAGTACATATCTCTCTATCCCGGACTGGTGTGCTCGGTCGGAAAGGCGTTTTATGTTTTCTGTGTCACCATGCAAAGGTTTTCCATTTTGCAACGGCCGCCAACAAACTGCGTTCATTTTTAATGTCTGACCTATACCAGTGGAAGCGACTGTTTTCAGTTGTGTACATTTATATGCCGGGACTGTGCAGTATATTAGAATGAATAATTCTGAAACGAAAGTGAAATTGAGATAAATATTAAACGATCCTTGGGGAGTTTACATTTTATATATTGCTTGAACATAAATGTATAAAATTTAAAACTAATTATCTTCACTAAATTAGTGCATAAAAACAATGATGTCTCGGTGTCTTAATCCTTTTGAGCTCTTGACGCTTTTGGAAAAGGGTAAATGAAACCGTGCCGACGTAAAAACCTTGGGCGGTAGGCCTCTTGTGCTGGAGACTAAATTATTTATATTAGCATGCTATTATATTGATGAATTAGGAGTAGTATTGAGGAGAGGATGATGTAATCCTTAAAGGAAATGTGTGCCTCAAAACTACGTGATAAGGAGTATTTTATTTTACTATATTGGAAGTTATTTCAAAATTAATTATTTCAGATTCTTTACTCGCTTAATAGACATTATATAAGATATTAATTCAGACTAGTGCGCTCGTTCGAAATCATACTTTGATTATTTAATAATTTAAAGGAAGTTCTACCGTTTGTCGTATGAAATTGAATTGTATTCATTTTACTCGTCATTTACCTATTGCTTCTTTTGTCTTATATGGATTGGAACATTTTCATTTGTTCATCCACGGGAGTAGCCCCATCCATATACCCTACTCTTTCAGTTCGAACAATAAAACACTCAGATAAAACCACCAGAATTTTGCATTCCCCTTTTGGTACATTTCCTGTGCTTTATTACTTTCTCCACTTGCAATTTAGACGTGATTATCCTTGCCCTTAAATTTGCCCTCACATTTTCTCTTCTGTGTTCTCAGTTGTCTATTCCTTATTCCATGGCTTACAAGTTTTTTTCGTGCTTATATTTCTTGTTTTTCACTGCGGTTCTCGTTAGTATTTTTTTACTTACCGTAATGCCACTCATGTGTTTATCTAAAAATATACTTTCATAGAATTCTATGAGTTGGTTCTCGGCATTGTTTCTGATTTATTCCAATTGAAATTCTGCATATCCCCTGCGCACCATCTTTTCTCATCAAATCCTTTCGGGGTGTCCGTAATATATTTCTTAACCACTGAGTTATGTTCTTAATCTACAGGAATCAGGGAAGCTTTGTAAATTTCTGGAGGTTTTCCTGAAAATCAGTCTATCCAAAGGAAAATCGAATTGCAGCTTTTATGTGATTCCCGTCATTTCCCATGCATGCCTATTCCTGTGATAGCGTTTGATTCTTAATGTTTTCATTGGTTTTATATACTTTCACCTGATATACTGGATTTTTTCAGTACAGACTATCCGTGTCTTAAACTACTGAACATATACCTCGATCTTATCCTTCCTTTCGACCATTCTGGAATTTCAATCCACTTGCAATGTCATATGTTTCTATCAATAAAATTTTAAGTATTTAATTTAGTTGTTCAAATACATCGTATATTTATTCACTTTCATTATCCCTGGTATGAATTACTTCTGGATTCCATTGTAACATTTTGGATATCCTTTCTTTGCTCATAGCATTTTATGAATTTATCCTGCTATATTCAATAGACATTAGTCTTCTTCATAATGTTCCATATTCAGTACCTACTCTGTGATTTCTCTTTTCCCCGTCTCCACCAAGAACCACGTTCAAAGGCTCTAGTAGTCCCAGTTATCCCTCCGTCAATTTCCAATCAAACCTAAATTGGGCTTTTATATTTCCATTCTGCCTCCTCCCTTTACGTTTTCTGAAATCACTTTAACTAACAAATTATTTGTATTGTATGTCTGCATTATCACAGTTGCAGAATATTTCAGCATTTTTTATTATAATTTTTTAATCAACTCGAAAGGTATTCGTGCGATGGCGATTTTCGAGACCATTTCCTTACACACTGCCTTCCACCCCACTCGCCAAATTAGTCACCCTCCCGTCATTGCCCTCGTTTGATACCCCAACTGTGACCATTCTTGTATGATGGGTATACAATATAGGAGGTTTCTCGTATTTTTCGGCAATAGCATTTTTAACCTGGCACACACTTAATTAACTCACACTTAATTAAGACTTAACACCTGGCACACACTTAATTAAGACTTAACTTAACACTTGACCGTAATCCTACTGGAACCGTGCTCATTTGCAGCCGCCTGATTGAGGACATGGGAATCCCTTGACTCTGTAAGAATTCCATTCTTTTGCTGAATAACCTCCTATATCTTTGTCATTGGGAGGAGCCTTGAGAGTAAACATTGCACACGCCATCACTACTCTAGGGGAAATCGGGTGTCATCAGCCCTTTCACCAGATCACTTTTCTAGTTACTTGTTTGGACGTTTTGACTAATCACGTGGAAATCTGTCGAGAGAAAATGCTCACGAACATGATCGTCTAATCAATTAATCTTATTACTTTTCAGGCTTTTTTATGCATAATTTTGCTACTTCATGGTCAGATAGTGGCATATGAATAAGTCGTGCATCATTCACATATTACGGTTTATACCTTGGAATACGAGTACTTTGTGTGTCCTTCCATATGCTGTCATTAACCTCTTATTACCGAGTTAAACAGCAACCCCGTGCAGAAAAACGGTGAATGTTTTATGCTTTCCATTCATTTGGTCGTTGGTTCCATAGTTTTACTCAGATAGATTAATTAATTTTGGAACTACATGCCGGCCGAAGGACCCAAGCGTGAACAAAATCTCTGACTAGTCCCGCCCTCCCCCCCTCCCCCCAAGGTGAAGCGAACGGAAGAGTAACTCAAAGAGCGAAAGAGCCTCAGGCGAAAGGAAAACATTCCCAGCTGCAGGCCCGGAAACTGACAGGACATTGCGGTCTTAACGAAGCACTGGCAAAACCAAATTTTCAACTTAATTTCCTCAAACACGAAAGCCTTCCCTATTTTCCACTCCATCGAACGTCCCCCTCCCTTCTCGGGCGACGCCGTCGAACCGAGTGTCAACAACGGGTGACTATTGAAGGTCAGGTTATCATATTTGCGATTATGATTAGCGCAGAAGGGTTCGAGGGGAGGGGAGGTTTGTTTTTGCTCGTGGCGCCAGAGGAAAGAAAGACGGACGGTGCCCGCGGGACGGAACCGGAGGGGAGGAAGCGAAAGAACGTCGAGGCGGTGGCGTGAACGTTGCTCGATTTCCGGGCGGCGACCTCCCAGGAAGGAGGCTCGGGCACATCGGGAGAGGAGGCCCTGTCCCCTCGCTCCGGCCATCCCATTACAATTTCAAACCCGGTAACGCCATTAGTCGAGGCACATAAAATAGGGCCCGGGGTGGAGGGAGATGGCGGGGCTTTCGGGGACCGTACGGAACGCAATGCTCCCGTCGTTTGGGTCACTGGAGGGTGCCGTTTAAAAGTTCCTAGGGTGGCATTAGGGGTTTCCAGTCTGGAGTTCGAGTGGGGGTGGGCGGAGGTGGATGGGATCGAGGGAGCGGTAACGCAGGCAACGGTTTTCGGCTTCCGCAGGAAGCTAANTCACACTCATCCCCACCTCCCCCCCCCCCCAAACCTGCCCTCCTCATCACCCCCGCCTCCCCCGGCCCTTATCCTCGCTCCGTGCACTCCTTGTGCACCCTCGCCTGAAAGCAAGCCCTTTATCCCAGGGGCGTGGGAGGATCCGCCCGGGGCTTGGTTGCGAAGCGTGCCATAGAGTTTGGAGGGTTCTTATCCTCATAACCGTAATCATCATTGCCGTACTTTTCGCATCCATTTATGGGTTTCGTTATTTCACGTCACTGAATTTCACCTCAAACCTCCTATCCTGTGCGATGTCTTGAGCTGTCACTGGAATAGGGTCGTTGGCATAATTACTATCAGAAAAGGCTATTTAGTTGATTGGAAATTCAAGTCTCGATGTAATTCAGCTTTTACCTACTCATCCTCCTGCCCCTTAACTGTCGGGAAGGTTTTCGTTCCTTAGGGATGAGCGCGTATATATTTTTATTAAAATATTAAGAGACAATTCGGTGTTGCACACGTTTTCATTATATATTGGTTATATAGTCTGGTGAGGTAAAATTACCTTAAATTTTCCTGAAAATTCAGCCAAAAAAATAGCAATTAAAAATTAGCTATTTATTGTCATGTGGATTTTTTTTAGTGTTTCGTTTTCCACTACCATCTAAAATTCATGTAATACATGTTGATATTACTTTAAATAAAATTTGAATAAAATATTCAAATGCTTGCCAAAACAGCAAAATTTTTAATTTTCTTTACGCATAAAAGGTATGTTATTATTCTGAATATGAAGTATGGTTAACGATTGCTTGAAAAGATAATACTTTTTTTTAATACTGACTAGTATGGTCTTCCATATCCTTCGTGACTATTCCTAGTTTTTGAAAGAGTGAATTGAGCTGGAAGTATATATTTCGAATTCACCGATTTGGTTAGGTTGAATTGGGTCGTTCATAAATTTTTTGCTGTTTCAGATAAATTTAAACGAATCAAATACAGGTATTTTCCGTTCCTCATCCTGACGCCTGGTTTCTGACTTTTAGGCGGCTAAGCATCGAAGGACGTAACCCTTTAGCTGATTGGGCAGGCATTTGTTGCGTCAAAAATGGCATCCTTGCATGCTCGCGTCCAATCAGTATGTTACTTCCGATCTTTCCTACCGTAGCATTACCCAAACGGAATCATATGCCTTTGTAGTTTCAACGACATGGGTGAAGACTTGAGTATCTTAATTATCATTTTATGAGTTAACAGATGACCGGAGAAGAAAACTGATTTCACTGAAATTCATATTTTGAATATCTCTACACAATTCTGGAATAAAATTGAAATTTTTGCATAAGACCGTACGACCCCATTCTAAATTTCAATGAAAAATGTGTTTAAGAGAAAATAAATGCTAATTGAGTTTAATTCATTAGGCATTAGGTGTTTGACCAGCTATGTACCCACTATGTACCCACCCACCTATGTACATGATAACCCGCAAGCCGCCACTACGGCGTGTGGCGGGGGGAGGGGGATTGGTGTTATGCCACTAGCCATTCCGGCTATCTTGTTAGGTTGTCTCGTTCCTGAAAATATTTCCGCCTTTGCCGGGGATCCCGTGACACTTACCTCCACAGGCGAGTGTGCTACCAATGGGCCACCTCGCCCCCCTCAATGCGTTCATTCGAGCATTAAGTGCATAAAGTTTTAGAAGTTACCTGTCCTCAGCTGTCAATATGGAAACTAATAGTAATAATAAGAAGCCTCCATAACTTTTATTCAAATTTTTGTTCGGCTTATTTTCCTAATACTTCCACTTAATCGCGCATTCTCATACGCGCAGCCTTTCCCTTTGGCATACTTTGCCGAAATTTGCATGGAGAGAGTAATCAAGAATGGGTCTGAAAGTAATGTTCTCCTTGAGTGAGGAATACGAGATTTGTATCGTGGGGGACCGCACGCACTCGAACACTGTGCTGGCAAAGCCATTGCACGGACTGTAAGAGCACGATATCCGTCACGATAATTCATCCGTGGAGGTATTATCATTTCAGTGTTCATCTTATTCTTTTTTTCTGCCACTTCCAATATCATCCGCTGCCGATTCGCAACGGGGAGATTGTGAGGGATTTTAATCTATTCTTCATCTTAGGAGCGCGTTTCGGTCCCACCCCACTCCCGACTCCCGATTGTGGGGTGGCCCGGCCCACACCCTATTCGGCCTTCACTCTTCATTCCGCCCCGCCGGGCTCCCTCCCCCCCCTCTCTCTCTCCCTCTCTCTTCCCTCCTCTCCCCCACTTCTCCTCCATCCACCTGGCCTCCAAATCCCACAACCCCCCCTCCCCCCACCGACCGCCCCATATCTCCCCTCCACGGATATTCTAGTTAAGAAATTTCCCTTGAACGCAGTAACTATATACCCCACGGAGATGTGCTCCACCCGTGGCGGAAGAGTCCGATCATCCCCCATCCCGTCCCGAGCCACATCCATTCTCGTGACCCATCCCTGCTCGCAGCCCCCCCAGAGAGATTCTCCGCTCGCTCCCCTTTTTGCCGTTGCAACTTTTCCGGGGGGATTCGGATGTGGAAGGAATCGAAAAAAAAGGGGTGGAGAAGCAGAATAATGGGAGGAATTGGGGAACGGAGTCGTATTTGTGCGTCAGCAGCATCGAAACCCTTCCGTCGTTTCGCTTAATGAAACATTTTGGATGCGTCCCGGAATTGATTGCAAATTTTGGTGATTGGTTTCAGCCCTTCCTTTGATTGAATCAGACGCTTATTCCTGCCAAAGATCGCCGGGGTAAAGGTACTAAATTCCATGGCATTAACTCAGCTGTCGTGACAATCGTGGTGTTCGTGGAATGGGTTCAGCATTCGCATTATTGTATGAATGTTTTTGTTCTTGGTTTAAAATATTGAATGCTGAATCGGGCGAATGAGGAAATTATTTATCGAGCACCCACGGTAATCCCGGGAACTAATTGCGGAATTTAGTATCGTATTCCGGTGAGCGGACTAGTCCTAAGTGAATTCAGCCGCTGAAAGACCACATGTGGTCTGGCGGGCGCGTACAATCCACTTTGTACGCCCACGTGGAACCTGGCCGCAGGCTTCTAATATACATGAATATTAAGCCACCACAAGTGTCAATTTTATGTCCACGAGTGACATTTCAAATGAAGCAGGTGGGAATTACCAAAATAACGTGTACCTCACAAGAGAAAATACATATTTTTCAATGAAATATTTCTGAACTCATCAATGACTTCGTGGTGTTGGTAAAAGTTTTTTTCATGTACATAAATTAAGGAGTCAGTGAATACGGTGAACTTTTATGATAACGATGACTTATTATGATAGCTTTTTTTAATAAAAGGGCTTTGAATATAAATCTAGGAACAATTTTAATCCGAACAGTGCATACAAGCCGTGTTCAAAAAGTAAAAGCAGTATTTGTGTGAAAACATTAACACGAGATAATTTTATTAAAAGCCATATTAATATGAAATAACATGCCTCTAAATATTTTTTGACATAGTTTCCGCCGTTATTGAATCGCGTGCTGTGTCTGAAGACCAGTTTGTAGATTCTCTCCTCAAAGAACGGAGCCGCCTCGATGACAAACTCTCCCTCTCGATGGACATGATAAGCCCTCTTGAAATTTCGAAAAATTCATCACATAATTAGGAAATCGTGAAACACCTGTTCTTAATAATATTCTCATCAATATCCCTGACCAAATGTTAATTGACAACAGTAGGCCTTCCATTCCTTAGTTCATCATGCATATTCGTTAGGTAGATTCGTAGGGGTTAGGTGGAAGAAGGGACTATTTAGGTCTCAATCTCGCCCCAATAAAGGCATTTTATTATTATTATTACTCGTTCGGCCTTCGTTGAACTGTCTGATCCATTTCATCACTAATTGCATTCCCACCATAAGTTTGAACGTACTGCAGATGAGTTTAAGCAAGTTTCGGCTTTCTTGCATTCAGAAATCGGATAACAGACATTATTTCACGGACGGCGGGATCTTCTCTTGACTTGATAATAGCAGACAATGAAAACAGATATGACTAGTGCCTCTAAAACGGTGGAGGCTTGACCGTGAAATAGATTACAGTGTGCTATTTCTTTTAAAAATAAATTCAAACAAATATTCCATCAGCGAAAATTATTTGCATACAAACGGTACCTTCATTTCGACGCACTTCGTACTTTTTTTGATGTTTGGTATGAGTGAACCCTTGTAAGTACTATTTATAAATATTTATGGGAGATAATTTGGGAAATGCAACGGTCGTGCGATACTGGTGAACTTTCTATGCTCTATTACTTATGTAGTGAGCTCTCATTCAGTTATTCATTTTCGTGATTCAGTTTTATTGAGGGTATAATATTTACCATTTTAATATCTATAGACTCTTCGAGGGTAAATGGTACCATAATTGAACCTTCAATGATGTATTTACGATCATGATATCGATAAATACAAATGTCCCGAGTTTACCATCACGTCTGGCCGTCATTTGTGTACCACGTATTTTAGGAGATATGGAAATTTTGGATTTGGTAGAGATGTGTCATGAGATGGGAGATAAACCCGGCGTTAGCTCGTGGTGCCCACGGGTAATGGCACGTGCTCACGCAATATCACGTCCCTATAGGGAGGTGTTCTGGTTGACCAAAACTTTGTTGCTGATCTCACATTAAAAAGAAAGTACTCTGACGGGACCGTAAAATCTTGTCACTTTAGTCATCAACACCCGAATTCTCTGGCCGCAAAACGGATCAAATTGACGGTGGCAATGTAGTGCCAAAATAAACCTTTTTATGCGTTCGTCTGCGTTCTCTTTCCGTCCCCCCTACAGTCATTGCTCCGGAAGGCAGCGGAGCCACTACAGCTCGTGATCAGTGACATCCCACCCCCCTCGTGGTGTATTTGGAGGGGCGTATAGCTAATTCTATGGTTCATTTTTTCTTCCGGAAATTCCGTTTACTTTCCGGGGACCGCACCCGGGTGCGGCTTACGTATCGCCGCTCCCACCCGTCGACGCGGAAGCCCGCACGCACGCTGGGCCGTCATGCGGTACAAGAGGACAGGCTGACGCCGCGGTTTCTTTCATCCGGTGGGAATGGTGAGCCATGGCAATGGGGTTCGGATAGCGGGACGGGGATAAGTCGAAATCAAGCCCCTCCTCATGCGGCGGGCTGTGCCTCCAACCCCGGCCCTCGGTGAAGCCAAGCCGGTAGAAGCGGGTGCTCTAACCCCCCCCC
>LYUA01000274.1:104776-119158 GCA_002093875.1 Calopteryx splendens | reverse complement strand
ATCCCCCCCCCCCTCGCTTCCCCGTCTTCCTTTTTCCTCCCACCCATTCTTCGACCGACGTCGGCGACTTTCCCCATCCCCGCCTATTCCTGTCCCGTTCGCGGCCCGCACCGCGCTAAGTAGTGGCAGTGGTGGCGGAGCTCCTGAGGGGGGGACGCGCGGATGCCGGGGGTCGTTTGTTCCCTTTTGGTATGAGTGAGCAATACTTTCGCGCTCTTTGGAACTGGGGCACAGTGAGTTAGCGCGTGGGAGGGCGGGTGAGAGGAGAAACTTGGCGGTGAATTAGAATTAGTCCATCGTCTTCAAATGGCGCCAGGGGAACGCATTAATCGCATCATCCTGCGAGCGAGCCATCCCGCTGCGCACCAACTGTTACTCTCACGGCCTCGCGGCACGTACAGCGTCGCCTCACGACGAGTTTTTTATTTTTCCTCCCCCGTCCAATTTGCAGCGTTTTGGAGTTAAGTAATGCTGCCGTCTCTGATTGCATATTCTTTTCTCTTACTGTTCCCCTTGCCATTTTTGTCGCAGATTTTCGTCGCAATTATGTGCCATAATGACGGGAAGTTTCCGAAAAATTTAAATAAATCCGTGCATTTGATGTTAAATTCTTTCTCTAAATTGGATACAGAAAATATTTAAGTTTGCGAAATGACTGAATTGTCAGTGAACAATTTTTTCTCCTAAAGTTATCCACGTCAGACATTTACAGTGAAATTACTGTGGTTTACATTGCACTGACCTTTGAAACAGCAGCAGTGGTTGGAGCAGTCATCTACCTCTGGTGTGACCCTCAGTAGGCACCTAAATATCTGCAATTGGATATTCTTGTGTTCCATGAGATGAGCCAAACAAAAAATATTAGTTACGCTGAAAATTAGAATTCAGTTTCTTAAGGCAACTACATATCGTACAGGAACGTAAAAATTTCATTAGTGAATGGTAGAATTTTGAAAAAATTGAGTTAAATAAATGGTGGTTTGGTACAAGGTGAGTCCATGAAATGTGTTCCCCGAGGAATCCATATGACATTCACCCAGTGCAACATTACAGGACAACTTGCGTCGTGGTGATCTTTTAATTTGTATTATCTGTCAAAATATTATAATATTTGGAATTTACTCATTGGCGTATGTAATTCGGAATGTAATTGGGGAGGTTTTAGGTGTTTCCGTATATTATAATTCGTGTCATTTATCCTTCTATTAAATACTTGTTCTAAAACTAGAGCCAATCTGCGGTGAATATTTTAGTACCCTCACAAATAATACCTATGATGCCATAACTTTTAGTTTCTTTACATCCTTCTTGGAAGTGTATCGTAAGCTGTATCGTATGCTGGCTTTAGTGTATCTTATGCTGGCTTCCCATAACATGAAATATATGTATCATTTAAAGCATTTAAAACGGCAAACCTCCGGCATTTCGTTTAAACTGTCAATGAGAATTAAGGCCTCATTAGCACATTTAGAACGTTCTACACCTGAAGTCACATAAATATATATTCTCACTCTCATCTGTCTTTTTTTCTTTCTATCCACGCCTATTTTCACTCCCACCTCCTCTCAATCGGCGTAAGGGATGTGGAATCGTAAATCTCCACCGGCCTGATGAGTCAAACCCCAGACTGGCGTCGGTGCTGAAAGCCCTGCTCCATGGTTGTGCTATCATGTGATCGGAAATCAGAGAGAGAGGAGTGTTTCACCGGGGCGTTTGCAGAAGTTGGGGAGATGTCCTCTGGGTTGATGCTAATTACAGTCTATCCCATTACTTCTATACGTGACGGTGGAAAAATTGAAGCAATCGAACAAAATAAGCCTTATATTTATGAAGGCGGCCCTTAAATCTGATGTCTCTTCAGGAAGAATTCGACATTTAATTACGTCCGAAGTTATCCGCTGGGCTTCTGGTGCATTATATCTTTCCTATTTCATTAAAAATGGCGGTATGACCGAAATATACTTAATTTATTTAACGCTTACCCTACTATCATTTTTATGTCTCGTCATCCAGTTAAATAGTCTCATCACTTGATGTACGAAGGGAATTGATGCCTAATATTTCTTAAAAATAAATTCAATTCGTCGGCAATTTTACCGTTTAAGTGAGACAAAATTGCGAAAAATTCCGTCTTCATGCGGCAAAATCCATTCAATAATATTATTAATAATGAGTCGTTCTCATCCGCCTTCCAAGCAGTGTTTTTCCAATAATCGTCATTCTGCAGCTGTTATTTCTCCCATCATACCCGATATTGTTTAATTACATTCTGGCCTGCTTAATTCTTGTGCTAGGAAATTAACTATTTCGTGAATACACGAATGATGAGTGACTCAGTGGCTTGGCATAATGTACATATATTTAAAATATTAAAGGTACTCATACAAGATGAAGATATACGGTAAAAGAATGTGCTAACACGGCATATGGGAATGAGCATTGGAAGTTGGTGTCTAAAATTCGGCTTCAAAGGCTACAGTGATTAGGAAAATCATCTTACCTTGTTCGACAGTCTAAAATGATGTAAACATATCTAAAAGACTTTAAAATATTAGCATTCCTCTAATTAGAATTTCTAAGTATTTTTCCCCAATGAGAGATACTCGCAGTTAGGCTGATACATTTATTTTTGTATTCACATGGTTGTCCGTGAAAGGCGAGTTTATACGGTTGTCCGTAATTATAGGGTGTATTCAGATGTATATTTAAACACTTCACGTAGCTGGGACGATTGCCAGCATCCTCTTCATTAACGTTGTGTTTTTGTTTTACCCGGTTGAAATACACTTCGACACGTCCTCTTATCTCCTTTTACGCGTGGCTTCCCCGGAAAGAAGAGTTTTGCTGTACCCCTTTCCCTACCCTTGGCCCGTACAAGCCAGACATTTTGAGAGCACGTGGGTGTTGGGTGATTTAGAAGGGTACGGTTACAGGTTTGTAATTAACTGCTGTGCTGGGTGTTTTATTCGCTTTCGTTTGGAGGAGAATTCCGTATCGTGTACGCTTTGGTACCTACACGCCAAGTCCTGTATTTATTGCGCAAATTTTTTCTTGTTTCACTTGAATTAATAACTCAACCGGTGTGGAAGACCTCTGGGATATTTCAACGCCGAAATCACTTCTTCTCTTTGGTGGTCAATGGACGTTTCCGCTTTCACAAAATTCTTCCTATCAATCTCGGTGTCCACCGAGCTGTGATTCTCTTTTTAATCAGTAGCAAAGTTACAATTATTATTTCGACTCAAGGGTTTCATTCTTGACGTGGTGTTTTGGCCCATTGTCACTAGCATGGATATGTAAGCATTCAAGATCGGTATCATATCTATTAATCCCTAAACTGAATTTTCGTGTGGCTTAGTCCAGTATGACAAAACCGTAGGAGCTTTCCTTCCTCTACAGAGGTGGGAAAGAGCTCTGCTTAGCTATGTTCGCGTGTCTGATTTCCTTCTTGGACTTGTGCATTACACAGTGTACATAGTGCACATGAGCCATTATGCTCAAATATTTTAGGCCTTTCAATCTAGGTAACTGGCTATTATCATTGCCATCCATTTTCATATTCCTCTGAATCAACGGCATCAACCTTCATTGTCGTCGTGTCTTGCGGTGGAGAAGACAAGGTGCGGGAATGGAGAAACAACGATAAACCTATTTAGACATCATGTCAGTATAATTTTTATATTTTTTTCTTGAACCACTAAAGTCTAAATATGAATTTTAGGAAATTAATATGGCACATGACCTCTGTACAATTTAGAAATTACACAATTATGCGTCGATTAATAGAGTCCCAGACTGGTCTTTGGCTTCCAGTTGATTGCATATTTGGCCGCACTTGTTGCCTGAGTGGCAACTCAGAGGCATGAGATATTTCCATCACATAAAAGAAATGTTTGAAATCAGATTGCAAAAAGTATTAAAACGAGGAAATATTAGGTAATAATTGTTTTAAAATGCTCCTTAAATATTTCTTTACATTTCTTAGTACGTTACTGATCTACTGTAAAATAAGGGTAGTTCAAGTGTGCGCACGTAACTAAATGAATCACTGTAATGATTACCTTCGTTAAAACGGTACGTAATACACGTTAAATTAGTTCATCGTACATGCTAAAAGGTATTTTCGTCAGCCTCTTCTATTTCGTTCCCATTATTAGCTTCTTCCCAAGAGGCCTAATTCTGTGTAGTATAATTCGTGAAACATTGATGGACTGAGATGGAATAAGTCTCACTCTTATCGCAAACTCCGTATCATTCTCGCAGTGCACTTGATAATATTTCCTTTGAACATTTTGTGAGAGGCTATCTTCCCAAGGTGGGTCATGTGCTGGCGACCGCCCATTTTTTGAGCCCGAACCCTGACATTTGCAAACGTGGCATTTTCTTCAACGATGATGGAACGTGAAAATCCATTGCCAAAAAATATCAACGTAAACGGTAATGATATGCAGTTCAGAGTTCGGGCGAAGAATATAAATACGTATGCATATAAAAAGGGTCGTACCGAGGGCGGAATTTAAAAGGTGAATCGCGCACGCTCGAGAAGCGGACTTGCGCTGAACTCCCGACCGCGGGAGCACGGAAATGAGGCACGCTCGGAAATTTAGATTTGACGCGGAATGTTCTGAAGCCCTCATCGGTTCACCGGCATCACGGGAGACGCTTGACGATGATGATGGCCGTGACGGGCGAAAGGGCGAGACGGAGAGCGTCGCCGGCGACTTCCCCGACGGCGTTCACCACACCCCGGCGCGATCCATTCGGCCGGCCGCGGCGTCCGCGATCCCCGTTCCCACTCCCTCCCTGGGAAGCTCTATAAAAAGGGATGCCGGTCATAACACGCGTGTGAAGGAAGGGAGGGACCCCGCCCCGAGAGAAATGGTTTTTTTTCCAAGACCCCGCCCGCCCTGCCCCACCACTCTCGGACGCTTAATTCATCCCACGGAGGCAGGCGGGGTGAGGGGCAGTGGAGGGTCCGGCGGCTGCCGAGTCGCGAGTTGGACTCCCCCTATCCCACCCCTACCAAGCCCCACCCCCCGGTCATCCCCCCATCTCTTTCGTTTGGATTTTTATTTTCCTCGGATGTTCGCGACGGGTCTTTCATGTTGCCGCGTACGGGTAGTTCTTGGAGGGGGGGTCAGCGGAAGGTGCATGACGGGGGGGAAGGGAAATGGGGGAGCCGGGGGAGGAGATTTGTTGGGAGGGGTTGAGGTCGTTACTCAAGGGCTGCGAGGCGGGGCGAGTCCTACGAGCCGAGACGGCCGACTGCGTGTGACTTGCTCCTTCGACGTCCTGTGCTCCTTCCATGCGAGCCCCGCGCAGATGGTGTGGGTGGGGTTATCCTCTTTGAGGCGGACCATTTACTCTTACTCTCGAGTGGCTTTGAGTAATGTGGGCGAATTCCCCCGCTCATACGCCCCTCATACGTCATGGGGGGGGGGTTGCCGGGGGGATGTAAGCGCGTGCTGTATCCCCGAGTTGTCTCGCCATTTATTTTTATTTGTCCGAGCGTCTCACCGTGCGGGTATCTCGACGCGGTCGATCCACCCCCGTGCGTTTCATCGAGCGCCACGAAACGCGTTTCTGTGCAATGACGGTATTAATTTCCACGGGTCTGAAGGGGAAAACTTGAGATAAATTTTGCTTTGAGGTTGGTCTTGTGTGTTACGCTTTGGTTTCCCTTTGAATCAAAGTTTGGGCGTTTGAACCCATTGTCTGACAGAGTTTCAAGTGAAATTAATCGCAAAATGGACGGAGATAACAGGAAGGAATCGTGTGACGTCAATGGGAATGGATCTTAAAATCAGTTAATGGAGATCATTGGCAAAAACCTTAATTAGTTCGAGCGAAGTGTGGAATGAATTGGATGTACCGAGGTTTACGTGATTGTTTTTAGTTTCTGAGTCACATTCAATTCATCATGAACTTGATACTAGTAAGAAAAAAATGATCCGGAAGTATTTTCTATGACTCAATGGTTCTTAAAATCGGACATTAACTACATCATATTTCTATATCCCCATATTATCTTTTGTTTCAGTTTATCATTGTGCACATTGCAAAGGAGTTTTGTGTCACTGAAAATGTTCCAAGAAACTTCGCTTCCGATTCACAAAATTTGAACTGAACCGCATTTTATCCTTTGAATTTTGGAAATCGATGATGTTTCCCAATTAGTCTGTTGCATTACATGAGAAGCAAGATCAAATATAGACGCTTAATGCGCTAATGCTTTCTGAGTTACACCTTTAGCGTTGATTCGAAACAAATTATGAAATATTAATATTTATTAGTATATATATATGTAAGTATTTGCGATTTTCGATTATTTACTTACTTTCTCAAAATATTTTACGGTAAATACAATTTTGAAAGAACTTCTATAGAAATAGGTTCCCAGGTGTATCGAACAAACTATTTTGCCCCTAGTACTAAACATGCATTCCCTCCCTCTAGGCTCGAGATATCTTCAGTTTTATCAATTTGTTTCTATAACATTTTCAAAACCATGAACGGAGTCATAAGGATTATTTCACAGAAATAGTTTAACAGATTATATAAATCTCATTTCCGATGAGAAATGACATAAAATATTTTCGGCGACTCTTTGGCAGTGATTACATTTTAGGTAATAATCAAACAGTATAACTAACTATTTAGGCATTATCCGATCAAAAATACTGAAAAGAAAGGCATTATTTAGAGCCTCAAACCCAATATGGACCATATTCTATACATTTCAGATAAATAATAATTCTCTCTCCCTGGGAAATAGAATAAGTATTTAAAAAGATGTTCTTATGAAAGTGCGTGAACACAGTTGCCAGATTCTCAGCACTTGATGATGGCGATGATGATAGAAAACGCCCACCAATGATATTTAGGCATCGATTTATTTATTTAATTCATAATAATGCGTCCATCTGTTGAAATGAGAATGATGCAAACCCGCTTTGGTTTGTGAATATTTTGTATAATTACCTTACTAGCGTACATAATCATTGATGGGACACATCACAAAATGTAGAATCTGTATACCATAATCGATGAGTTCATTAGAGGGACAATGGGATTATTTTTTTTCGAGGGAAGTGGTAACAATATATATGTGCTGTTTTTTAACTTCTTATGAGACAAAAAATTCTTTTGGTAATAACTTTGTAAGAGTGAACTCACCGATTCGGTGGAAGTTGGCGAAAATATTAATCATTATGTAAGTCAAACGTTTCTTGAAATCTCCCTGAAATTTGAATACGAAATATCCTTGTTAGACTTTTCTAGTAATAATTAAGGCATTGCGAACTTCATTAGTTTTTATTCTGAATGCTGAATGCATTTTTTAAGCTAGTTTTCTAGGGAAATCCCTTCTAAACTACTCTGGAGAGCGAAGTATATCGTTGTTTCATTCCAGGTCATTGAAGCGTTTCGGGGTTCGGTTCCCATTTCTGTGATCGCATAATGAACGGAAAAGGTGTTATTTTGAATCAATTTGTCTAAGCGTCAACTATGCTACGGTTCTCAGACGTAGGCTAAGCTATAAAAATATGATATCCATGCAATGAAGTGAGTTTTGAAATTTACCTGAGGACATTAGAATATCCTTGTCAGCACATGAAATGATGACCTAACCATGGAAAAGCCATCAAAGTTTTCATTTTATGCCCCGTGCTGTCCTATACAAACGATGAAATTTATGTGATGTTTAGGCACTCAACATGCTTACCTGGAAGTAGTAAAACACGTCCAGAGTCAAGTTTCGTTCCATGATCTAGAAATAGCTAAGGAGCCAAGGAAAGTTATTTTGGAAGCTGCAGGCTACATTAAAAGCTCATTACAGAGTTCCTGTGTGCCGATAATTTACTGTTGTGCTAAGTATCTGTTTCCAGCATTCTTTAACGAAGTAGCTTTTTATGGGTCAAGAAACAGTACCTATGATGTTTTAGATTCATGTTCAACCTGTGGCCAGATCTACCCCTTCCTAGGACTGGTTTTATGTGGAAACATTATTGTGTAATTTTACCGCAATTTAAACATAATATTATCAGTTGATGACGGTATTTATTATTCATGAATATATCAGTACCCCCTTCTCCCATAAGACAATTTATTATTTTATGAGTGGTGTAATTTACTTTTTAATCGACTATCTTTTCACTAATAATACTGCCATGAACCAATTTCATAATGCAATTTATATTATGTCAATTTTTCTAGTCAAAGAGAAGTTAAATATTTCCTTGCTTTTGAATTCAAGGTTATGGAACGATATTTGCTCTACTATATTCTTATATATTTAACTTAATCTTGCGATTTCGGGAATTCTCAGATTCACAAGTTTTTACCCCCAGTCAAATAATCTAACAATATTTCTTAAACACGATATCCGGTCATAAATCCATTTCAGTCAAACCGTTCTATTCTTTCACTTCGTCTCAGGTTAATAATTAATAAAAGGACTTATTATAAGGCTTTGTCTCTCTTACACCTTGACATATTTTCAATACGCCATCCCTCATTATTTGGCCTGCGTGTTAACCCTTTGGTCCATCTTTCTTTTTAATTTCTCTCTTCGGTGTATTTTCCCGTTCCCCTTCTTTTATATCCATTTCGTTTTCATTTTTCAGAACCTGATTGAAAGGAATATTTCTTCTGAAGTCAGCATTTACTATGGTCCATATCTCCGATCCATTAAACTCTTCATTCCAATAGAATGTTTTCTCGTGCCGTTCCATTGTTTTTAGATGTTTATTCTTCCAGTGCAACAGTTGAATCTTTGACTCAAGCACATATTTAGCTTCAACTATTGAAAAATTAATTTAAATATGATATATTTCTTTCGTTTTCCTTCGCATTTTGACGATTTGTTTCTCGTATAGCATGCAGATTATTCCTATGTGGTTGCAACCAATTTCAAGTCTTTCTAGCAATTTGGAGATATTGCTACACTACACGCTTTAAAGAAAAAACTTCTCTAAATCCGCCATTTCCACACGCTACGACTTGTTTGCGTGCATCATTGTTCTACCAGTTTCCTTATGTCGTCTCCCTCTTTTGTTACTTTTTGATTCTCGGGTCGCAATTCGCTTTTTTGTATGCAGTTGCGACGAATTTTGTTTCAGGATATCTTCACGCCTCCCGATTCTTATTCAGATCATTCTCTGCCTCCAGAATTTTTAGTGCCTTGTGCGGTTCTACCTCGTAGTCTTTTCATATCTTTCCTTTTTCATCATCTTTCAATTATATTTTCCTGTTTGGATCTCTGATTTACATTTTCCCAAAATTGACCCTTAACTATCTAATTTGAATTTTCAGTTTGACCCGCAAGTATTTTTCGTTCATTTCGGAAGGGCAGTTTTCAATCCACTCTCCCTTGAAAATATGATATTCACATGTACGCTACTCACGTAGCTCCTTTTAGAGGGTTCCGTCATCTTCATTTTTTGGGTTATTAGGTATATTATCTTCTCTCTCCCATTATTCTCATATACATCGCTGATCATACGGACTCCTGATTTTCACTTGCTCCCTCGCGAACCGCTAATTATTTTCTTGCCTTTTTCAAGCCATTTCATCTTTATTTGACATTGGTATCATTGCCTACATCTAGTTTTTCAACGATTCACGTGGCGGATTTTGACATTTTCCCCCTAGAATATACATTTTCTATTTTAATTCCGACCATGGGACGCGCGAGTGTCAGTGATCGTTTCACTTTTAAATATGGCGGAGCCTTTAGTGATCATTATTTTATTTTTTATGTTCTTATTTATTAAGAATACCACGACTTAAACGGGGCTGCCCCAGAGTAAGAAATACAATGTCATTAGCGAGGCATCTTATAAAACATAATTAGACCCAAAAGAAAAACAGCAAACGTTTGACACCTATAGGCGCAGTAATAATATATTCATTTATGAAGCACAGGTTGACAACACAATAGGTACCTATGTATACAATTTCAAAATTGACATGAGTCATGGGGAGTAATTAAAATGTACCTTCATGGAGAAGAAGACGTTTTTCCGTAGGAAAAACGTTACACCTCTTTTAAATCAGCTACACATTCTACAGACAATTTGTCCATCGAGTTTGTTGTACTAGAGTAGGCCCAATGACCTAACACTTATAGAATTTGCATCAGTTATAACAATTAAAAAAAATAATAAATAGCATATGTAAATCGTTAATACTTCATAGCGTAAACATAATGAGTATCCATTTACACGATCGTATGTACTATTATGTGCTATCTCCGGTGAATTATTTGCTTGCTTAGCAAAGGTATTTGATGTCGTAAAAAATATAAGCCGAACGAAATCATTTGCACCGGCCGCTAACTCACTTTTTTATGCCGATAAGTCATTTGGTTTGGTAGAAAGCAATTATGTTCTCTTAGCAAATATTGAGCCAGCAAATGGGTATTTGTATGAATTACAAAAACAAATCCGTGCAATAATTGCTCAGCGCATGACAGTACCTATATGTCTGGTAGGCATGGGGTAAGAATCAAAGAAAAAAAGTAAAGGTAATTATTTAAGTAATCACGTTATTAATAATGGAAGCTTAAGATGAACATCAAAATATGAGGGATAAATTAGAGGAGGAAAAACAATTCATATATTTGTGAAATGTCTAAGACGAACGTGGGAAATGTGTTAAGGATGTTAGAAGAGGATTTTCCTAAGGTAAAGAAGCTATTACGAATAGCAAGCATTTGATAACAATGGCGTTTAGTAAAGAGGAAAAAAAAGAAAATTATGTGCTTGAAATGAGACATGGGATTGTACAGAAACTTGGTCGTTAAGGTAGGAAGATAGGCATAGGCTGTAGGACTTAGATGACTAGAGATATAGATGCGGAGGAGTATGCAAATAGTAAAATAAAGGGATTGAAAAACGTAGAAGTTCTAAGCTTGATATGAAAAAAAGAATTTTTAGGGGCAATTCAAAGGTGTCAGGAAAAGAGAATACAGGGCGTATTGAGCGGCAGTGATTTTTTTAAGTCTGTGAAGGAGGACAAACTAGAGAGCGGAGGAAGAGATTTTGCAAGTTGGACAAGCTGGACGTGGACAGAAATTTTACGGAGTTGAAAATGGTTTGTACTAGTATAGCATGTTAGGATCTCAAAATCTTCCTCTCCATCAGTTACCTCTCGTTCCTATCGAATGCATACTAACACAGGTGGAGATAAGAACAGTCGTCGTAATTTGTAATCTGCTCCTTTTGTTGAAATTATCTTTTTAATCCTATCATTTTTAGTAGAATATATTTATATTTAGATTAATGAGTAGTGTTGGTTGAGTTTGATGATAGTTCGCATTAAGGTAATTGCATAATCAATCCAAACCTTTCCAAATTCAATGTTAAATATCATGAAATTTGAGGATTTGCGGCTGTCTTGCATCATGCAATTGATGCATCGATTTTTGTGTGTGGCGTCCGTAAAGCTATTGGAAACGCGCCGCAAAGGTATAAACTTTTTTCGGTTTTGGAAATTCTACATTCGATTTGGGGAGGAATTTTTATAAACGTAAAATTAATATTTTGAAGATAAAAATTCCATGACATGCTCCGAAAGGAGGTTGGCATAATTGGGTGCTATCATTTTTTTCTTACTACTTTTTTTTCCCAGAAATAAGTTTCTAATGGAGAGGTCTAGTTTTATTTAAGTGAATGTAACTGAATAAAAATATGGAATGATCTAAAATCATGTCATTTTCGGCTGAACAACCTAAACTGTTTCAAGGCTTGAGAGATAAAAAGGGTGCAGAAAACAGGAATAATCGCGTCATTTAATCTAACTATAGCATTAATATGGCAGGCGTAGGTGCAAAAGAGTACAATAATTATTTGTTTAAGTTATTTCATGTTTCACAAGAAACACGTTATGACGCTAAGCTTCATTTTATAATGAAATAAATTTAAAATTGTACAGGTTAGGGGGATATTTCTGCCTAGAATTTAAGTCCAAATGAGAAATATTGCTTTTTCGCTAGTTACTTTCATCTGAAACATAGTCAAATGTTAATCGGCCGAGCGTTTTTGATGTTTCCGATGGCATCACGATAACTCCCCAATCAGGTCTTTTCACTCTTAGTTGGATTTGGGAGGCACCCTGGTTCTCCATTGAGTCCGAATAAACAATTACATTTCTCCTGCGGTCATAGGTATGAGAGTTGATCGATAGACTTCAACTGTTTCTGAAGTTTCAGAAATATATTCCTACGCCTTGACCTCTACTAGTCAACACCACGTCACATTTCACATCCGTTATAGAGATTTCCGCTACGCAAATAGGACGATTTTATCTGGATGGGCATTGACGTCGCGTGAGACCAAGCCCAAAATATTATCTCCATTTTGAGCTATAAGTAGTCTTATCGGGGAGGGTGAAGGTCATTGAAATTCAGAAAAATCCTTCCTATTTACATAGTTTACCTCCTCCACTCTAGCGACCCCGTATCGTTGAAGAAATTGATCGAATCTATTTATTTGCGCTTGAGAATGGATTAAAAACGTGGTTGTGAATCGTAGGTACATAGTCTTAGGTTATTAAATATTTATTGCTGTGATTATTAGTAAAACAAAAAAAAAACTTAAAAATCAGTTAACGGGACATTCTGAACCGGGAGAGAATAAAGACGTGGACATTTTAAACATAAAAAATCACCCGCAAAATGCTTTCGCCCTCAATACCTTATAAGTGGTTTTTACGCTCGTATTCACAGTTAAACCAGATAAATATTGAGACCAAATTTATTACCGATGCGACCGTATACCTTTGATGAAATATCATTAATTATGTAAGAAGTCAGTGAAACATAACTGCATTAATATCATTTTTCTTCAATTTTGTCAGCATAAGTGTTGCAAATATTTTGTTTCAATATGTTATGTGTGAACCCATTATAAGGAAAAATATAATTTATATATTGTTTTGAGTTAAATTAACTTCCAGTCAACGGAAGACGTAAATAATTTATGATCGACTTCGCTATTTTCCTGGTTGTTCCAATTTTATGCATTGAATAAATACGTTATAAAATATAAATACATGAATATTAATGATTAGGGTTTTTTATATGTTACTTACAATCTAGTTTCTGTTATTATAATAAGATTGAAATTCATCACCCCTGCCGTGGTGTTTGAGAATGAGTGTAATGAACAAGGGTTTCTTGTTTCACTTTTTGACGCATTTCTTTTGCATATGTATTATTTAAACGATACAAATTATTTCCGATGGAGAACCACACTGAGGGTAGGGATCTTTGCAATCGAAGTCCACGCTCCCTCAGACCTATGAAGTATAGGGATTTTTGAAGGGATGTCATTCTGAGGTGTTTTACTATATTCAGCGGACGAATGGTCATCAATCTATTCGTGAGGTTATCGACGTTTGTGAATCTCAGTTATGGTCGAGGACTTGTATTTTATTCCCCGGTAGTCCTCATGGTAGACATTTGGCCACTCAAATTTCCCGTTCAATTAGTCTGAAGTCGTTAGAAGACCGCCCTAACGATGATCTGCGCGTGCTCCACTCGGGGCAACTCTTTCTTTATCTTCTTGGGTGCAGGTCCCGAGGAAAAATCATTTCATCGCTTGACCGTCGGCCCAAGTAGTACTTTCCATTCTCATATAACGGCCTTCTGCCATCCCACGGTGAACATATCAGACGATTTATTTCAAGCCCGGAGTCCCAGAGCATGGGATGGGGGTAGGGCTCTTAATATCTGTGGCAATCCCAGGGCTATTTTCAGCTCCGTTGGAAACAATCGTGGATCCGAGAAACCTTTCATTGGCGCAATTTTTCGCTTCAAGTGTTAGTCATCGCATTGCCGACGTCTCGAACCGTCTATTCATTTGTCACCGGGCGCAGTGAAATATGGCAAGGGCCCTCGGGTCCGTCAGAGCCGCCCGTCTACCAATGAACCTCACACCGGTCTCTGCCGCTCTCTCATATTTGCAACGAACTCCAGGGCAAGTGGGATGGCGTTGTTGGTGGTGGGGGGAGAGGATTGAAGCATTGCCCCAACGCTCCTGTCACATTCTCTTTCCATTTCAATCTCTATGTTTGTGCGTGAAGATCAAAAAAACATCCGCCCTCCTCACCCATCATAGATCCCGGATTCTCCCCTGGGACGTTTCCGCCAGCTTCGAACACCTACTCCTTGCACAAATCTCCCTCCGCACCCACCTCCCGGTAAGTTCCACGTTCTCTCAATTTCGAGAGTGTGTTCAGAGCGCCTCTCTCGGTCATCTTCAAATAAGGATCCGAAATGAGGGCGGCTTAATCTGACGATTGGTAGCCGAAGAACGGAAAACGCCAGCCGAATTTTTTATCAACCCGTGTGGCGAACACGGTAGAAATTTGACTATCGAC
>LYUA01000274.1:34735-45333 GCA_002093875.1 Calopteryx splendens | reverse complement strand
TATATATATATATAAAATATATATATATATAATATTCCTTGGCTTGGTGTATATTTTGAACTAAAAACTGTTACCAATATTCTGTATTGCCATGATCTCAAGTAATTTTCTATTTTTTATAAATCGAATTTCATTTTATGTAAGGCAGTGCGAAGGTTTTGTAATAGTAAATGTGGCCGGTGTTGTTCGTACATTAAATTATTAAATATTTAGTTATAATATGCATGAAGAAGGACATTCTGGGGAATATAAAACCTTTGGGTAGATTTCAAGCTGGAGGAGAATTGAAGAGTTATGTCTTCCATTATTTTAAAAATTTTCTTTTTTTTACTTATTGGACAACACAATTGAAATTCGTTCGTTTTTCGCAAAAAGTGGAAACTAATTTACATTGAAAGCGTATCTCTTCGAGGTCTCTAGGATTATATTTGTTGCGAATTAACACCTACATTTGCCGATAAAGACATTTCCAGTGAAATTTTAAAATCAATTTTGCTTTATCACCCAATTATTGTCAAACCCGGCGGAATGACCTCTGAAACCGTTCTATTTTTGAGCCCTTACACTCGATCAACATGGTCGACTTAAATATTCACTGGATCACTCTCCCAACAGAAGTAACTCAAAGCCCATGCAACCAAACCCGCCGGATTTTATTTGGGGTTGCTCTTTTCAGAGTTACTTCGACGGCAGCAGGGCTCGTTGACGACGTCACATAGCACACGTTTTATCTGGTGACCAATTGACCACAAGCCTTTGAAGAGCAAGTTATACTGACATTAAAAATTCCGCGGGTGCACCCACATGGTGCATTTTCATGTTTCCTTTTTAACATATCCTAATTAAAGTCCACATACGGGTGATTAAGAAGTTTGGGGAATATTATGATGGATGATGAATTTATTTCTTTTTTATGTGTGCTAAACTATGGCTCCCTCATTATTCTTTGACCTGTGATAAGTGATATCTAATTTTATAGGAAAATAGTGCCATCCCATGCATTTTTTTCGTCGACTTGTTAAAATTTCCATTAAAATTAAACTAAAAAAGTCTTTTTCAAATCGATTTCAAAACCTTTACTTTACTTGACTTTTGGTATTACTAAATTTATAAAAAATTCTTTCTCTTTGATTACTCGAAAATTTGCATGCGTTATTCTTCACAAAACCTTTCATCTTGGAACTGGTGCGCTGATACGAAAAATAATCTTTGATCTTTATAAATGCAGCTACTTCTAAGGTTAAAACAATTCGCGTGCGCCTTATTCTCCAAAATTTGCTACTGATGCATAATCCCTTTGAATCCTTATATCATATAAGGTGATCGGAAACTTATTAAAGCAACGAATTGTTTTTCATAATGTAATTAATTAAGTTCCGACAAATTGTCCGTTAGACACCTATTGAATTACGAAATTAATTCTTTCAAAATTATTGAGTTGCAATTTGACTCTCTGATGAAAGGAAAAACAAAATAAACAATGGATCTGAAACCTTAGAGCTAATCGAAAAAGGCGATGTTTGGAATACAGGAAGGTGCTGAAAGGAATCAACTCCTTTTAACAAGGAGTTTATGAGAATTCGAAATCGTTTGAGAATAATATATTTATTTGTAGTAGTCATCGTGTGCCCACAAAAGAAACCGAAGGATATATGCTTAATGAATTGAAAGCGCTTTTCTAACAGGCAAGGCGTTTCACCGAGGGAATAAGCCTAGGTACGCTTGGTATTACAGACGACTTCACTTCTTAATCAGTCAAATTCCGTCTCTAAAGAAACAAAGAATAATTACGTTTCTGTTATCTTTCAAGTTTACATAAACAGAAACTCTTTCATTTTTATATTTGATGATTAACGAATAAGCCAGAAAATGACGATCCTGGAATTTAATCCGTTTGTTGATTTAAGTCATCAAAGTCGGAACCGTAATTTCACCAGGTTTACATTCTTCAGGAAACTCGGTTTCAATCGTCAGGTTTAGCTTTGATTTCTCCCCAAAGCTATTTGTTCGACGGCCAACCGAATGAAACGCAAAATAAGTCCCCCGTGTGCATGTTTGTGCAAGGGTGATCAAAACCCCTTTGGATTCCAGGCTATAGGGAAGGAGGTGGAATTAAATCCGGCCTCACGTTCCCACCGTGGAATGCACTGTTAGAAGTCCCGACGAACAATCCCCCTGGCGCGTGCCCCTCAAAATTCCCTCCGTCGCGCCGTAAAAAAAAACGCCTGTATCGCATGCACTTTGACACACCAAATCCAATCGCCCTAACTAGCGCGGAGTTCCCTCCAAGCGTACCCTTTCAAGTCGTACTCTCCCTACCTTAATTGATTTACTTTGTCACATTATCCTACCCATCCACCCGGTCCGACCACCGTACGATCACGCTCACCCCGCTCTCTCCCACCCTCCGAACAATCACCCCCGCAACTTATCCCCATTCACCCACGTCCTCCCACCCTCCACACTTCGTCAAGCCGTGTTAGAGCAAGTAGGTATTAATTGCCCAGGGAATCGCTGGGATGAAAAGCAAATTATAGGCCCGCGGTGGAGGGCTTGCCGAAGACTGCGCCCCTCGTCCCATCCTCACCCTCCGTCGTGGCTACCCTCTTCGCTCCTCCCTTCCCATCTCACCCAGCGCTCGAGAATAATGGGCACGAGGAAGTAAAAGAGAGAGAGAGAGAGGGGGACGAGTTGGTTATAAAGGGGTTCTCAAACCGAGCATGAAGGAAGGGGGGGGGGGAGATCATCCCACGCCCTCTTCGCTCTGCAGCCTGGGACGGGATTATTTGGAAACTCCTCAGCGCGTGTCCGTCGCTCGCGCACCGCGGGATCGTCCCGGGCGATCGGGGTTGTTCTATTGTGTGCGCTGCTCCTCGGCCACGGCCCCCCCATTGTTCCAGCCAGTCGGTCACTTCCTCCTCCCTGTCAGCCAAACCCCCTCTCCCACCTGCCCTCTACGAGACTGCCCTCTTATCGAGCCCCCTTGGGTTCCGTGATCCAGCTCATGATATTCCCTCGTGAGAGAGTGAGGTCCCTGGGTGGGCGAAGCCCCGGCTTCGAGACCCCCTTTCCTCCTCTGTACAGCCAAGGCCTCCCACCTCGGGTCTTGCTGAGTTTCCACACAAAGTTTTGAGGTTTTCGCTACCGGGGTTGAAATCAGTGTGCTTGCTCTCTCGGCTTCCTTCGCGTAGATCGTAGAATACGTTTCACTACGGTGAATGGGAACATGATATACCTTGCAATTTAGCTGGATACATTTTATTCTACCCTAATGACTTTATGTTGGATGTAACCAGAGACTGAGGACATGCTATAAATTGTTGTATCAG
This sequence comes from Calopteryx splendens, assembly GCA_002093875.1. Classification (NCBI taxonomy): domain Eukaryota; kingdom Metazoa; phylum Arthropoda; class Insecta; order Odonata; family Calopterygidae; genus Calopteryx; species Calopteryx splendens. Next base: position 42,004 of record LYUA01000274.1, on the reverse strand, counting down.
TTTAATCTACATCTACACAATACCCCGCAAGCCGCCGCAAGGACGTGTGGCTGGGGGCGTTAATGTGATGCATGACACAATATCGTAAACATTGTAAATAAATACCTAAGGAAAACTTACTAAATGACATGTAGGTGCTTATTACGATTTATCAACTATGTGTATTATTTTTTGGCCAAGCATGAAATATTTCACAGTTAAAATAAATACTACTGAATCTATTTAATGCAATTATTCTATTCGTTTTTAGATGTGTATGATTTTAGTTAGTGAGTAATAATCCTTCTTATATTTGGATTAGCATTATAACGTCTCAGAATGGCTGATTTATTTTGTTTACAGTTATGTCTTAAAGAAAACCGGTCTAGTGTGACCTTTTGTTTATTGATCGAAGAGTATAAAGGGGTTACGTAACATATATCCCCATTTTAGTCAACCTCGATTAAAGCTTAGTTTTAAAGTGAAAATGAAATGGCCTCACTATTTATTTTGACTCGTGAATGACCAGAGGTTCGTAACAAAGAGTCGAGTGTCAAATCCTCCAAAGCCAGATGTAAAGGCAATTGCAAAGTTTATAACTTACAGTATGTGAAATATAGATCAGTAACTGAAAAGCATTAAACGAAAATATTGTGGTTAGATGGCTTGTAGGAGTAACACTTTATGATTTGTAAATTGATTTACCCATAGCATAAGGAAATAGGCGTATGAAAAAACACAATCCATATAAAATACACCCCAACATATCATATACCCGATATTACTATGGCTTAATTTGTTCGATTATTTATGTTACACTGAGTACATTTACAAACTCTATGCATATGTATGTACTCTAAAAGTGGGATTATTCCATTCCCGATGAAAGAATACTATAGAAAAAAATACACATTCATCGCAGATTCAATTAAACGAAATTGGTAATTAGTAGCATAATATATATGCACTCTTGTATAAATAAGACCTGAATGTATTTTCACAGGATCCCATGAGACGATTATTATCACTGGGAAATTTTTTAGGAGCAGGATTTGTGGATGTGAACACAATTAAAACTCAAGTACATTATTATAATTGGATAGCCGAGAATAACATGATGAGATCCGTGGAGAAAAGGATTTATTAATAGTACCAATCGAATTTGAAGAAATATTGACGATGACTTAGGAAGAATTGCAAGACGCAGGACACCATACGCCAACAGGGCCAATGATGAACAGCTCATAAAGAAAATTAGAAGATATCGAAGCCGGTAATAAGGTATTAACTTTTTTATGAAAAAGAAAGGGGATAAATAACGGTTCGGGTTGAAGAAACTTTACGAGGGCAGAAAACTCAGCTCGGGAACGACCATTTGACCACAGATAATCTGACAAACAAACCGTAAATATATGGGTTCATCGGCGTGACGTAGGTTCGACAAATTATCGCTTAGTCCTGGTGGCGGCATTGTGTATTTATTCGCTGTATCATCCCGCCATCATGATGACTCCGACGGATTGGGCGGAAAAAAAGGAGGATGGGTTGCGGTCACAATTCCGCCCGGGAACAGTCATTAGCCACGTCTCGCCTGCCGGAGAGCTAGACCGTATTCATGAGTCACCACTCACTCTCTCCGTATTTACCTTTGCTTGGAGTGGGACGAGCTTTCTCCTCGGAGGGCCGGGGACGCCTCTTGACTATTTTATCGCGGATCATCACCAACCACCGATCTCATCGCGGCCACGAGAGCCAGTGGGGTGGAGTGGGGCAGATTTAACGGCAGGCGGGCTGAATCGATGCCTGCGATGCCATAAGGTCACCACCATCTTCCCTTTACCCTCCCTTTGGTCGGGAAAAAAATAACCAGTCCATTCCTCCTCGTCATCTTTGTTACCCGCATCTAAAAATTCACACGACGGACACCGGTCAATTGAAATACCCTGTCACGAAGCCGTCCCTCCCCAGACTCCACCCCATCACAGAACCATGCTCCACTCCGGACCGACTCATGCTATCCTCAAGCACAACCGTTCATTCGTATCGAACGATATAATCCGGCTCGTTAGTTTGCGATTTATTATGCGTGCCCAAGCCACTTCAGAGAAAGGGTTCGTGCCCGGGGAATGAAGAAAACTACAAAAATAGGGGACCGATGTGAAAGTTCGAGATATATTTCAGCTCATTTATTCTCTATCAATTTATTTTACTATAATATGTGTTACTATTTCAAAAAATGCAATTTTATGAAAAGTTATTTCAGATTTCAGTAGAACACTTTTTTCCACCGTTTTGAACAAGACAATTTATGTATTCAAATTGAGATTTTACCCAAAAATGCCAGCTCATGGGATTGACGGATTTTCCTTGACTGAAAAAGTGAAGAATGCTGCAAAGATCTGGGAATAAAAGTTGAAATGTGAAGTCATTCGAATGTCTCCATTATTTTTTGAGTTTCTACCACTTATTTACCACACACCACATATTTATACAACTTTTTAAGCATAAATTATTTTATCTAGTTTAAAAAAAATTGTATCAGAAATGAGGAAATTCCAAAGTAATATGTCATGGATCACATGGTGTAGCTGGCTTCAGATGGGGAAGAATTTAAAAATATAATTTTACGCTCCAGTTAGTACAATGGGAATTCGACGATGATGGATATTTATTTATAACTATTGATTGATTGTCGCCCAATTCTTTCTTTCACACCATCATGCGAATTTCGCAGTTTCTCTGAAAATCTGATGAATTTATTTCCATATGCATGGATACCTCCATTGACTTTATGACAATGTACTTAAACAAATGTTTTCGCTTGGTGCATGATTTATGTATCCCGGATACATACCGTTTTATGTCAAAGCCGTGAAAGAGAATCCTGTTCTATTTTGCCTTAAAAAACTGGGAAACTTCCAAGTATTAATTCCATGTATGCCACAGGTTTTACATCTTCATTTTGTCCGCTCGGTCCGCTAAGATTATTCATTTTCGGAATCATCGTATTTTTACGGGCAGTAAATATTTTGCTTTCGTGCAACAGGCACATTAATTTACCATCCCCGTATTCCTCCTTGAAGGCATGTCGACAGGGAATAAATTCTGCGGTAAAGAGTTCCTATGTATGACCTCCCCGCCACTGCTACCCCTCTCACCTTGACCCGAATTCCGCGTACTGCGTATATGAATCGCACACGTTCAAGGGTCGCGAAGTTAGCACTGGTCCATTCAAAGATATAACTAAACATCACATACGATTAGAAGGGTCGCTCGTCCTTTGCAAACGTACTGTTTATTTCTAAGTATGCGTTCCACTCTCCTGGGCAATTTAGGCAAATGGAAGTTGGTTTATGCAGGGTGCCTCCGGGCCCATTACTGTGTTACCTTAGTGGATACGCAGTACCATACGAAATTGACCGTTATAGCCGAGAGGATAATCCCAAATTTAAAAAAATTGGATGGAACGGGAACTTAAAAGCATATTTTTGAATATGGTCAAACTTCCTCTAAATTATTTTTTGTTTCCGCTAAGAGGTTACTTTTTTTAATGTGTATAATGGTATTACTTTTTTCAGTAACGCTGCGTGCATACCTAGAATAATGTTGACTAACGCGCTTTATGGCTCGTGTACCGAGGTCGGCTTTGCGATTTTTTGAGATCTTTGTTGTAAAGTTTTTGTCTCCGTTACCACATGTTTACGCTCTAAATCAATTTGGCCTTCAAATCACCAGAATAAATTAGTGGTAACATTATTACTTCATGTTCACCGCTGTCTTTTCTTAGCATTTAATGTTAATTTCAAATGGTATAACTAACAATGGCATAGATTTACTCCTCCGCGACGAAACGACGAAACGTTCGCGAACGAATTCCTCCGCGACGATTGGACGAAATTGATTGATCGTTGATTTTTTCATAATATTGGAATTTATCGATGATTGGGAAGAATCGTCAGGCGTGCAACTACAACCGACCGAAAGTTTTATGGAAAATGCTGAGGCTAGGGGGTTTCTGCATCGCGCTCTCCAGGGCAGTGGAAGTGGGTGCCTCGGTGGGATGGACGTAATGGTCCTCGCCCGGCTCTCGGTTGGCTAGAGGCTACGAGTAGGGGTCGCTTGTACCGCGCTGTGTATGTATTTCAATGTAATTCATGCTTAGCCAACGATCATTAAATTTTAAGACTGGAACAGAAGAAATTATTTTACCCCCGCATTACATTGGTTGACGACATAACGGGGGGGAAGTTGAGGGAGATTGCTTGCCGAACAGATAGATATAAGAAATACTTTTTCCCTCGGGTAATTCGTGATTAGTTAGCAAACACCTGCGGCCATTTGATCGTCGCGAGCACTAAAAGATGCGGAATGGTAGTAGCAATAACATCCAATGTCATTAATGGTGTGTGACCTAACTCCCTCGGGCTCGATATCTTCGTGGAGACTTGAAGGGTAGTAGGTATTATATATTATGTATAGTATGTATTTAATGTAGATACAGATAAGGTGCGAGCGCTTTTCTAAGATACGGCCCGATACGAATATATAATATTATTTAGAAACTTCCCGTGCCAGTTTCCAATGATTTCCGTAACAGCCCAACTTAACTTCTTCCAGGATGGTTAAAATCACGTTTTCGGAAATAAGTTTTCCCATTTTTATTGGGGTTTCTCATTCAAGCCCAAAGAGTGGTGGTGGTGCAAACCTAATCTAATATATTTCTCCTTTATTATGCTTTCCCCTTTCCCGGGCGTAGAACTTTGCTGTTGTGGAGGTGTGTGTACCCTAATATAAAGAAATTGATGAATTCAACAACCCTTCGAAATGCAGTACATCGCAAAGATGTATTCCCCCGTGTGGATTGCATTGCCCATATTTAAAAAAAATATATATATATATGATAAAAAAATTCCAAAAGCGCATTGGCCTCCGTCTTCCGTGCGTGACTAAAGATATTTTCCCCAGACGCGCATTTACATCATACGACATACGACCTGCGAGGAGTCACGAAGGCAGGGGGCGTTGGGACACCATTCTTCATTACGTAATTGTGGGCACGCATGATTTAAGGATAATATATGTGAGTACGGAATGTTGTTAGGAGATTATGATACATTATTCGCCGGCACCAGTACTGTAGGAAATTAGGGTATGGTATTTTTTTTTCGGCGGTGCGAAATACGAAAATAAAGGTATCGTGCCGAACCGCACCGCCACCCTTGCGTGCAGCGCGAGGTATGTCGTAGCCCCACTCCCCGAGAGGCAAGAGCAGGGGTTCCCACCCGCACCCCTCGCCGACTCTCTTCAACGAGCCAAAGCGTACACGACGGCCCTCGGTCCCACGTTTGCCCATTTCCCGTACTCCTCGTCGCCTCGATAAAAATACCTTGTGTGCGTGCATCGTGCCGCTGCACCATCCACAACATTTTGCCCCGTAGAGCGGCTTTAAACCTCCATAACTGGCAGAGCCTAGAGTGAGTGGCGGTGTCCGCAAAGCGCGGAGTCCTATCTCCTAGCAAGCGAACACGATTAGGGTGTGGAGCTCAGGTGGTGTGTAAATATATTAATGATTTTTTAATGGAGTGAGAAATTATATTACGGTAGAAAATTCCTTGGATTTAAATGCATCTAATAATGCTCCAAACTTCTAAACAGCTAAAAGAAATTTTTAGTTTCCCAGTGATGCAGTTCTTAGAAAATTTATACGTAAATCCACTTCATCCTCTTAAAGTTGTATTCAAACGAGATTTATATGATTTAAAAGTGTTTTTATAATTCCTCAATTCAGGCGCGGTTCCTATAGTTATTACTCTAGTCTATCTTAAAGGAAAGGTAAAAATAATGCTAATTTGTAATTTATGTTTTCCCTTGAAAGGTTTAATTGGTATCACAGTAAATGTAATGCATTGAAAATACTGAAAACCTTTGGCATATCAGTTAGTGTTCGCTTCTCTTTTAAGGATTCCGTTAATACCGCAATGAAGCAGAAATGAACGATAATAACTTTCACTCATCCTGGATAACAAAACGTGGTTTGAGTTTTGAGTTGATTACATACTTCGAATAAAGCTCTAACAGGTTTCGTAAAGACTTACCCATGCAGGAAATACTTTATGAATTACAAGCTTGCTTCGTTTGTGCGGTTCCTCTGTTTTACGCATTGGGTAAATCTTCATATTAATTGGTATTTATTAAACAAATAAAATTAGTAAAATTCCTAACGAACTGGTAGCGCACACCTTTGAGTTAAATGGAAGACGATCTTTGTTCAAGTTAATGTCATTTCATAGTAATTTAACATTCCTTTTTAATGATTCAACTTTTTAATATGTTAACTATACTTTGACTAATTTCCATCATTATAGAATTTATCAGTGGATTTATATGCAACAAACTTCAGTCTTTTATGTACATATTTTAGTTTCAAAATAGAATAAAGTTTACTGTCTTAGGGTTTTAATCCAAATTTACAAATCCGTTTCACATGATGTCGACAAATAAATACAGCAATTTGCATTCGGTTAAAATCCACGTTTTTCACGGGAGTGTTATCCACTCAGCGCTTTATAATGAATCGCTGGATTTTAATCACTGAACGGGAAAGAGTATTTGAAATAATTTAACGTGGGTCAATCCTAACCAAATCTATTTATTGAACATCACACAGACAGTTTTATCCACTTTGTGGTAGCTGCGAAATGCAGATTAGGAAATTATTATTGAATTCCACACAGTATTTTTTTTTAATTTTCATATTTTATAATATATGTAAATTGAGAAAAATTCACTACTCGAATTTTACCACCACTATAAAATGAAGGTAGGATATAAGGTATATTTGTTTCCAGTTCTGGTGTGGGAACAAGGGCTATTTTTTTAATTGCTATGCTCAAAATTATCATGTACCGAAAGTGCCTTGGGAAAGAGCCATGATAACATTTTGGAATCAGATTTTTAATTTAGCCAAAGAGATGTGCCAAGATATAATGTCTGTAGTCTTTGGAGTAGTAAACATTTTTACCATAAGTATATGGTAGACCTTAATTGAAAGTTACAAGCTAAATGGTCAAAACCTATTAAAATGGTAATAGTTTGTATAAGAACGTTTGACTGATGGAGATGGTTTTGTGACATATAAAGCCCTTCAAGTAACTTACAATAAGGCTTTTTGTGATTTGCTTACCCTGATAGAGAATGGCGTGAAGGAAAGGTAATTGTGGAATATTTGATAATTGCCACCAGTGTGTGTGTGTGTGTTTATGTATGTATGTATGTATGTATGTATGTATA
>LYUA01000273.1:1537059-1548052 GCA_002093875.1 Calopteryx splendens | reverse complement strand
GGCATGGCTGTGTTGCGGGTTGTGGGCAACCCCGGGGGGAGGCAAGACCGCTCGCGTAGCGTCTCTCTCTCTCTCTCTCCATCTCTGTCCCTCTTTCCCTCTCCCCCGCTCTCTCCTTCTTTCTAACTCCCTCTCTCATCTCCCTCGCTCTCGCTCGCTTTCCTCTCTCTCTCTCTCTCTTTCGAACCGACCAGAACAGCTCCCCCACCCTTCCCCGCCGCGCTCGCCCGTCGCCTCCCCCGTGGTGGTGTGCTGAGTGTGTGAGGGGGTGGTGACGGGGGAGGATGAGGTGGTAAGGGGGCACGGTCGGGAGAGAGGAGAATGCGTGCAATTAGTAGCCGTCCCACGCAGTTCGTGGAGGCGTTCCCAGGAGCGAATCCTTCAGCCACCGTCACCGTCGCCGCCCCACCTGATGGCTCGCTGCCGGAGGGTGACGACGTCCCTGGGCTTTCTCTCGCCCTGCAGCGCCGATGCTCTGTGGTTTTATTCTCTGGGATCATCCCACTAGTTTCCATTATCCATCGATGGCGGGTCTATTACGGTAGAAATGTAATTAATGGATTCGATCGAAACATTTTAAAGGAAGACGTTCGTGAGGTGGGTGGGCAATCGAAAGTCTAGGAAATTTTAAATTTGTCCCGTGGCACTCTGCTACTGCTAATGGGAGTCAAGGAATGTTTAAAATACACGAAGCGAAACAACTTATGTAGGTTATGGTAGTGAAGTCTTCTTTTGTAAGTGAAAATCTATAAAAATATTCCTATCACGTCGAAGGAGTTGATTATATGATTTCAATTAATATCATTATATAAACCGGTATTGTGAAGAATTGCATTAGATTAATTTACAATAGAGTAATTTATATTAGAGTTGCTACTTTAGAGTTATTTATTCGTGTGTCGGTGATTTCATTGTTACATTTTACCAGTCTTACATCCATTTCCTTCGTCATGTCCCACGTCATGACTTTCCTCCCAATCACTGTTGAGAGTTTCATAGGTTCAACCAGAGTGGAGGAGCAAAATATTGATTGTAAATCTATTTTAATACTGTAAAAATTGTAAATTCTATAAAAAAACTCTCCCTATTAACAATCTTTTAAGTATCTTATTTCATATTAATTTAATTAATATTTGAGCTATTTTTAATTTATATTTTGAAATTACCGTGTTTATAAGTACGTTGATTCTCACGAAAAATCAATTTGGTCCAACAACCGTATTACTGGTAATAACTACCAAACTAATTTTATTCTCATGCATAGGCACACTAAAATTATATGGAAAATAAAATTTTCATTGATGGAGTTGCTTCTATGAAAATAACAGAGATCCGTGTTCATCCTATATTTTTCAAACTACCTACTAATAAGTTTTATTTGACTTGGATCGTCATTGCATTATAAAATGTATTTAATGGCAGTTAAAAATGAAATAAAAATGCATGGGCTGCATACATTTAAATGGCCTGATGTTTAAACTTGAATCCTTGAATTTATATGAGTACAATTTTAACTCTTTTCTGCACTATATTTCAGAGATTGGTGACACAAAAATAATATGTTTATCTTTTACTTGTATGAATAAATTGATCAAATATTTCCTACTCTTAGATGTAGGCTATGCAAATTCCTGGATTTAGAATAAAACATTTTTAGTTTTTGATATAATTTAAAGCGAAACTTTGAAACGAAGTTCATTCTGACGTTATCATAAGGCCTTGGGCCACTTCATTCTAGTTTTGAAAAAAAAAGAAACCGCTTGGTGGAATTGTGAGATAAGGCACGTCGCCTGCGTTCAATGGGTTCTTTTCTGCTTGATTTCGAAGTTACGAGGTGAGACTGTGCTCTTCCACAACCGAGGTCCAGTACCTGATTTGTCTGGGTGGAAAATCGATGTGATCATACCTACCAGTTAGGTGAAACTTGCACCTCGATAGGCAAAATTGCTCGCTTCAATGTTTTACAGGCAATGAAACCTGACCCCAGCCATTCGCGTCTAGCAAACTTCTTTTTCCTCAACGTAATTGCCTCAATCTTCAGCCCTCATCATTTGGAGTCGTGTTCTATCTTAAAAATCAAGTTTCAGGTTTTGCCGTCGGCCACAGCATTGAAATTTGGAAAAACTCCTTGCTGAGTTCAGTGTCTCAAGAGCATCTTGAATGCTTTGATGGAGTCGTACTGGGGTCATGTACTTTCACCTCTCTCCATTCTCACTCGAGACATTTTTTTAATTTCTATCCTCTCACTTTTGTTCATCCTCTCACCCTAAGGTCTTTAGAGTGTTTTTGCAAAGGGATGTGAAAATGTGAGAGGCGGAACTCCCTTTTCATCCGTTGTCTCAGTGTCGGAGATCCTGGGCTCTTTCTTCCTTTCTGAGTGCGTCATCCACTCGGTGTATCACGTCCCATTGAAACCCTTTTATGACCTGTGGGTGGTAAAATTGATATCTGTACAATTGATTTGGTGACATTCTTTAACAGTGAGAAAGGTTGATTGAGATTTAGGAAGATTAAGAAACTGGGTGTCTGATACACTCCGAATAAAAACTCATGCATTTATGTATCGCAATCATCAGTTTCCGGAAAATATGTTTTTCACCAGACATTTGAAATAATAGTAATTTAGTCCTTGTTTCTCATGGTGGCTGACAGGTAAATTGGAGGGCTCCAAAATACCATGAGCAATTTAGTAATATATCTTTCAACCTGTATTGATGTGCTCTCGACAATGGCTGATTAAATATTAGTATATGCGTTTGATAACGGATGACAAAGCAAAATAAAATGATTATTTTCAAAATATCTTTCTGCGTCGTCTCCAACACATAGTCTATTATTCTCGACTGGTTATCGACTTTAAATAATCTATAGCTACGTGAAAGAGAACTGACATGAAAAATGGAGAAAGAAAACTTTCATATCCAAGATTTCATTATGGCTGTCACTATATCCTATACTTTTGTGGCTTAGTGATATTAAGGTATCTTTCAGTAAACTTTATGGATTTTACTTTCAAATAAAATAGCTGATGTAACCGGTCTCTGTTTTGGAGCTAAGTTATAAAAATAAAAATTTTGATTTGAATAAATTTCAATGTTTAGAAATTATAATAAATGTTACAGCCACCCTTATTATTCCTCACCGGTACCGTTTTTTTTCTATATATATATATATATATATACATATATATATATTTTGCCTGAAAAGAGCTCGAGGCAAGAAGTGGGAGACAAGCAGCAGGTTGTCTCCCACTACGCTCGGTGTCGTTGAGGTAGAAAGATTCATAGGTGCTGTCATAAGAGTGCGGTCGATTTGGTGGTTCCAAAGGATATATACCTACGTCGAAATATATCCTGGAAATGGGTTCAGGCGATGAGGAGGATGGTCCGCACCCTTTAGATGCAAGCCACCGGCGGAAGAGGGAGGAGATCTCGTGAGGTGTTGTTGGCGATAGGGAGACGCACTTCACCTGATTCGCCTGAGTGTGCGTGTTTGGACAATCGAGAGATGACCGATTCCTTCCGGAACCTATCCCACCCACCATCCACTTCCTTCCCCTTTCCTCTCTTCCTCGCTCTTTCTCACCTCCCTTCAATCCCCTTAACCGTCTTCCCCACTTGTGCGAGTCCCGGCTACTTGATGCATTCTGAAATAGTTCTCTGCATCTTACTGCGCCTCCAATCGTTCTAGCCTCCGGGAGAAGGTGGCGTGGATAGAGGGGCTCGACATAATTCCTTTCTGCCCTCGCATAAATGGCGCCCTCTTATTAGGCATCGTTTCGCCATTGTTGGGTCACTCCTTCCCTCGCTCCCTCCCATTTCCGAGGACGTCTCGGACTGACGGATGGCATCGGGAGAGTGAGAGAGAGGCCCTCATCCCTATCGCCTCCCCCGGCACGGTCTCGAGTGGGAGTGTTGGGGCGAGGCTGAAAAGGGAGTGTCTTCTTTGAAAAAATGCGTCCTTTTCTGCCCCCACAGTGTCCCTTGTTCGTCCGAATTCTCATCCGTCTCCTCTTCACTTTTTGGGATCCTTTTAACCATAATCTCTTATTCTTCCCCTTCCATTGTGATTTGAGTGGAGCCATTGGGCTGAGGGATGTGAAAAGGTTTTTACAAGAGGGGGGGGATATTCCATCAATGGCCTTCTTCCGGATGGCTCTGGGTGGGTGTGCGGTGGGTGAGGGGAGGGTATGTGTGCTGAGTAGGGGAGTGGGAGGATGCGCCTAAGAAGATGTAAGACGGCATGAAAGAGGCATTCCTGCGCTAAAAGGAGGAGGGTGATCTCAGGGGGTGGTGCGAGAAATCGCCGACCCTGGGCGATGAAGGAAAATAAGCGCGGAAATCAAAGTGGACATGAATGAATATGAGAACGGGATTTCTTTCGATTCTTCTGGAGATCGACGGCCGGCGGGGTTTTCTCTTCCGCTTGGTCGGTTGTGCCGCAATGCTCATGGCCTCGAGCGGTCGCAATGAGTAGGGAGGGTGAGAGGACCCTGAGGAGCTACGCAAGATTGTGCATGGGATTTCACATTCATAAAAAAATGAAAGAAAACATAATATGCATAGGGGCCACTTGAATGCGGAGGAAAGGGATCCCTTTGCTCTTTTATCCTATTCTTCGCCCTGTATTGCTCACCCACACACGTCCAGCCTTGCTCCCCCCCTCGTCTCTCTGTCCGGCGTCCACCTCTTCGTGGCCAAGGCCTTCGTCTTCATCCTACCCACTGCCGTCCCTCCCTCCAGCTCTCGCCTTCCCTCGTAACCCTCGCTCGCCCGCTTTCATAAATGCGAAGAACGAGGGGTTTCCCGGGTGAATAGGATTTTGGGCGGAGCCAACACTCCTTAACCCACATCTAGCTTCCCCCGCCCCGAACAATGCGGGCGTTTAGTAGACGTTTAAGAGTAAGAAAAGACGGAGTGGGAGGGTCTAGCGGAGCGAGTTAAAGGTGTGAGGGCTAGAGGTATGGGAAGGATGGGAGGGGTTGCTTGGGGAGCGATTGCGTGCGGGAGGAGGGACGGGAGTGGTTAAGGGTGTGGAAAAGCGGTCGTGGTTTCTTTTGTCGCTCTTTTTGTGGGGAAAATCTCGAGGCGACAGTTCATTTCAACAACACGGACGAGGCCTGAACACCGGTCCTCTCTTCCATGCCCATCCCCTTCCACACGCCCCTCACCCCTACGTCTCTCCATTCGGCGTGGTCTAAGGGAGGAGTCTAAGGGTCCCCGCTCGCATGTTTTGGTGGCTCTCGTAATAGTCTAATCGTAATGTGGGGGTCTGGAGAGGGACTGCACTCTTAGGAATCTCAACGTTTGGTGGGGGGAGGGGGGGGAGGATGGTGAAGAGGGACGAAGAGAAGAGGAGAATGGCATCAGATTTCTTTGGTGTTCGGGTTTCTCGAGCGGGAAAAATTGAAGGTGAGGATTGGGGACGGCGGGAGGTATGGAACAAGGGACGTAAGAGGAGATGAGTTAACATTTGGACTAGTGGAACCGGCGTGTAAGGTGATATGGTTAGGAAGTAGACAACTTAGAATCGTGCACGGGTCCGGACGATGAATGCGGTCCTGAGCGAAAGCATCCTTTCTTCACAGACGCCTGCGTATGCGGGCGGAGCAGATAAGACTCTCGAGTTCATCATTAGTTAAGGAGGACAAATTGTTGTTTACGACTCCTGCCGCTGTGCAATGTTTTTTTTTCGAACGCAAATGGGGTAATGGGTTCTCTTTCCACGAAGGTAATTGTTCTTTCTGTTGCTCGGCTATGGTGTTTGATGAATGTAAGGGCTGTTAGCTTAAAAAAATTTGTATGAAAAATTTTTTCTGCAGTTAGCATCGAGTTTTCAATGCGAAATGTCAGCGAAATAATTAAATCTATCATATGCATCCTTACCTCAGGCTTACTGCGCTTTAAAATTTGTTAATAATTCATCACTAGATGTTGACTCTGGAATGTGCATTCGTAATTTATTTACAAATGTTCTAGTTTTATGCCCATTACTACTAAAAATATGTAGGCATAGTGAAGATTATTAAATTTACGGAATAAATACTTAAATAATGAAATACCGAGTGTACAAAATAAACACCTAATATTTACTCCATTTATAGTTCGTAGAACTAAAGTATCATATAAAAGTACGGCGCTTTAAGCCTGCATATTACAGCTTAACAGCCTTTGCTACTCTAGTTTTGCAAACATCCTTTGTTTTAATTAATTTTTTACGTCTTTGGCTTACATTATGAATTTTACTGCCTATAAGTTTGTAAATGTTAGCATAAATGTATTAAATGTCCCACTCGCTAATATTACAAGGAAACTACACTAGAGTGAAGTCAATTTTTAACAACAAAATGCATGAGAAATTAACTAATGCTTTTTTGTACCTTTTTAATTTAATTTTACTAAGTATAAGTGATGCTCATTCATTGGCCTAAAATTATTTAAGGAGAATGAGCGAAATCTAAGGGAAATGATTGTCGAACTACCCATATTTTAACTGGATAATAATTATATACAAAAATAAAATAATAATAATTATGGAGACTTTTTACGACTCTTGCTCCCACCTGCTTGCCATCAGAATACCTGTTCCGTTGAAATCTAACCTCCTCTTTGCATCGCTTCATACCTATTCTACACGTAATAATTACGTGTTTTCGACAAAAAATGTCTTAGGGTCAGAAGCTCAGGTACCACCTTGTCCAGCACAAGTACCGCAGACACGACTCATTATAAGGGTAACTCGAGAGCCCTCATGCGCATTTCTCTTTCACGAAAAAAATAATCTTCCCATGTTCCCTGGACTGCCCGTACCTAGCTTTTTCTCTCCGCTCTTTTTTATTGCTCCCGTTAGTGGCTCTCAGAAATCTCATATGCCTCCTCTCGTGCCTTCTTATCTCATTAATGACCCGTGGAGATTTATCCCATGCAGGGAACGAATGAATTCAGGGGGACGTTCGATGTTCAAGTTTCAGGGCCTTTGCTAATGTTCCACTTCCTCAGATCCATACCCTAATGCGCTTGCTTTTCTTTCTTTCATTCGTTCAAAAGGTTATTTATTTTTTTCATATGCCTCTTTCTCCTGAGCACACCACTAAGCTTAGTGAGCTTCGCTAGCATAAGTTTTCGAATTTTATTTCCTTCGTCCTAGCTTTGAGTTACCTGTACGATCCTGGCCATTAGAAGTCTCAACGTGCAATCATTTTGGTTATAATCAGAGTGTAACGGCATTTATTTGCTACCAATACCTTTCCAGGGTCTGAGGAACATATTCATGTCTCTTATAGTATTTTTTCCCAACTAAATCCTAGTAATTGTAAATATTTAAAACGGAAGCACGGGATTAGTTTTAATGATGTCTCACTGATTTCTCTCACTGATTTTAATGATGACTCACTGATAGAGACAAAAGAATGACATACCTACTGTGTATAAAAACAGTTGACACTCCCGGATAAGATTTGTAAACGTACTTATTGTATACGCTGTTAACAAATCTGTAAACCTGCCACTTTTGATGCCCCATCGCTCAATTAAAGGTTTTACTGGACTATCGTGGTCTAAAGAATAAGTTTAAGTATATGTAGAAAATATTGGTTAAATATTACATAATCAATTAGTTATTAGGGATCTTATTTATCTTGCACATCATAAATGGCATGAGTTAATAGTAGTATGAAGGAGAGGAATTAGGGAAAGAGAAAGACGTCAATTAAGTAATTTTGATTTATCCATAGCATATTTCGATTGTAATCGGGATTATTGCCAAATTTCGCACTATCCATGCCCATTATCTCGATGAGGACATCAGTATTTATGGAATAATTTGAAGATAACGCAAACCATTTCACCCGAAAAATAGCGAGCAAAATGGTTGACTATTGACTCTGTAAAGAATTTTGTCCGTTCACGTGCGATGATGTCACTGCGTGCTCCGAGATGTGCACATTAAATAGTGTCACTGAAATTCATGTAATGAACTTATTAAGCAAAGTAGGTGCCTACAGAAATTTAAGTCTTGAATGATGAGCCACAGAATGTAGGTATTTCACCAAGGCGTTAGTCAGAATGATTCCGAAACGGAAAATAACATTATTTAAAGGGAAACCGGAAGCCTCTTCAACAAACTGTGTCCGAATTACATAGCATCATCTTGAAATTCGTAAAAAGATATGTTGCAAAGTATAAAGTGGTTGAAAAAGAAATGGTATGCATGCATAGGTATTCTCACTTCAAGGAAGATACCAAGTGTGTTCACCCGAAAGTGTTTATTGACGCTTTCACGCATTTTGAAATACGAAAAATGTTATTTGATTTTTGTGTTAAGAAAATGCGAAAGATGAAGGAAGTTATTATAATATGCTCATTTACGCAAAGTTGTGACTAATAACTATGCTATCTATTATGTGAGGTCTAGTATTTGAATTTAATAATGCAAGCATAAATCTGGTGATGCTGGAATCCCTATAATTTGCTAATAACTTCTCATATTTTTTTTTATATATACTGATACTCCATGCTGATAGGATCTTAAAATGCTTCTTTAATTATTTTACGAATGAAAATATTCTTATTTTCTTCAAACAAGTAAACTTTTCTTTTCTTTTTTTTGTCTCGGAGAATAGAATTGAAGTCCACGCACTACGAGTGAATAAATGACAGGAACGCATGCCAGTCTGCTTTTCCTGGGAATCCGAGAATACAGTCTCTTTATTAATTAAGTTAAAGTAGGTACATATGGGGCGTTGTAATGCTTTGATGTAAATAATAAACATCTGAGTGCTCGACTTATTATTTCAATTTTAATTCATTAAATTTTATCTCCTCATTTCGAAGAATAAACTTTTGAAAAGCTGGAGTCTCAACTTTTTTTACACATATTAGAGAAAAAATTTAATTCGAAATTTTATATAATGACGCCGATGGAAAGCAAGAAAACCACCCTCAATAAAAAATACTCTGGTTTGAATGATGCCTCCAGTCGTTTCTCGTGTATTATTGATTTGCTTTTTCTTTTATGTTGGTTTAATATTAATATTTTGGATGGTAGCGCTTCCTTCAACCCTGAAAGACTCTCTTCAGCAAACGTTCAGGTTGTTTTTTTAATGTTTCTGTTGACGTTATCCTTGATTCCATTCAGAGATTTCATGCGACATGTTTCTCCCCTCACTTATAAAGGAACTCTTCGATAAATATTCTCATCGTCAATTCGACTTTCATTATTCTCTGTACATTACTAATTAATTTAATAGCCAGTAAAATAAAATGGTAGTTTTAGAGAATATTTTATAAACAATAGTTTTTAATATGATAAAAATATTCTTTTTTTCGCGACAAGCAAAACAATGTGGAAATGTGATCAGTCTAAACTTGTCTTTTTCCATTATACTTCTCGAAGGGTGCCTAACAGTGACACGATTAGTGTATTACTTCTGCACGTGTATATAATTGGCCAGCATAATCAAGAGAGAAACTTTATCTATTATGTTAAAACACAGTACTAATTATAATCGACATTAATTTATAAGATTCATTGACGCCACTAAATTAACGCACGATGTTACACTTAACGATTGATACAATGTTTAAGAGTTCCAGGGCGAAATGTTAAGAAAATCTCCATATAAAAAATCATTTGTTAGGAATCAAAGTATCATAAACATAGTATTTCATTGGTTTTTGAAAATTCATTCCCTTCATCACCTTCACTTGAAAATAATTTTAAATTTAGTTCTTGAAATATTCCATAGCCATTTGAAATCACGAAATAGCTGATCACTCTCGTATATATTGCGCCCGTGTTTACTGCCCGCAGTAAAAAAGGAAACAAAAAATGCGAAAGAAGCGAAATTCATTTTGCATTAAAACATTGAAATGCATTCGGACGATTCGAAAATTTGGAGCGTGTGCGCTCGTGGAAATGCCATTTATTCTTTTCATTTGGATATGACGAGGCAGAAAATTACCGAACGTACCTTGCATAGAGCGTGTATAAACAATAGAGACAACAGGAAAACAGGCAAAGCCAACAGCCGAAACAGAGCAAACATCATTCCAAAAAATAACAAAGGGAAGAAAAATGAGGAGACTGGTTTCGAAACGATTTTTCCTGCCCCTCCTTCCCCCTCTCCACCTCCGCCATGCAGCAAAACAGTTGCGAGTCGTACGTAATAAAAGGATTCTGTGAGCCCCGGGAATCACACGTAATTGCTCCATAAACGCAGAAATATTGTTTGCTGGGACGTGCTAGGAGAGTGGTTTCAGGGGCGAGGATAGGGTTTTCGGAAGGGAGGGGAGTGGAGGAAAGAAGGCTAGGCGGGGAATGAGAGTAATTGGAAGGGGGAGGGAGGGATAAAGGGGAGAGGGGGTGGCTGGAATGGAAAGAGGAGGAGGACGAACGCGAGGGAGAAGTGAGGGTGCGGTGGGCTGGAATACGAAAGTCGCCCTCCGTTCACGCGGTGGTCTGCAGTGAAGGTGTTCCGGGGGTCACACCGGGCTTTGCCGAAGCGACAGAGCCGTTGTTCCCTCCTTTACCCACCTCAAAAACTGCCCACTATCCCATGTCAATCACCCCCTCTCTAAATCTCCATCCGAGCTATCCAGAGTGAGACTGGCCACAAATTTCCCGTCTCAGGACAGCGGCGATATTTGCCCGTTCCAGTGCAGCCATGCACACGCACACCCGACCACACACGCACGGGAACCAGCAACCGACCACCCTCAGGAACGCACTCCCCTCTCACGGACACACTGAGCGAGGCCACCTTTCATTCTCCTTTTCCCTTCCATCTGCTGCCTGTTCTAGCCCTCCCACCCTCCTCCCCCCGTCCGCAACCCACCCTCCACCACACCCCTCCTTCCGCATTATAATTCCTCTTCCGCGGATTTACCTTTCTCCCTTGTTTACCTCGCCACTTCCACCACCACCACCGACCGCCCCTGCCGCTTCTCCTCCTCCCCCGCAATATCCCTTCGGTCCCCCTCCCTCTTTTTGAGTG
>LYUA01000273.1:1394760-1408307 GCA_002093875.1 Calopteryx splendens | reverse complement strand
TCCATTACGGAGAGAAAAAATTATACTTTGTAAATTCCACTTAATATTAATAATTTATAATAAACACATTGTGATGAATAACTGATACTATCCACAGTTGATCGAAAAGTTGTGTAACAAAAGTTAAGTAAGGTAGCTATTAATTCCATACCACCTCCGAAATAGATAGCGCAGTGAGTTGGAAGAGGATTATTTGCCTCGAAAAATTATCAAATAAAGACACGAAGGCATTACAGAAAGACAAAATAGGACCAGCCTTCTATAATTAAGTTAATCTTAAGAGCCTTTTATGACACACCAATGGTAAAATCGCAATTTTAGAAAAGAGTGGAGTTTATCAACTTCATTAAAAATGCTCTGCCGTATTCATAGGGCAAAAAGGACGGAAATTCCAACAAAGGGTAAAGGATTATCAGGCCTGCTAAATCAAACATCCCAATTTGCTAAATATCTCCTTGAAAAATGACGAAATTTTCATTCCTAAAATTCTTCATTTAGAGAGTAAAGGAGTCCGCCCGGATGCACTCGAGCTGTTACAGGTTTTATAAACTGTTGGTTCAAATTGTGATACATAAAATGACACGTTCTACCTATGCTTCACGCTCAACCCTTATCGACCTTACTTTGTTCCGGACAACCAACTAATCCTTAAAGTGTTCAGCTCCATGGGAGATTCACATATACCCGATCTGTAAAAGAATGTTATCTAGTTCACCTAAAGATGATTTTACTTTCGAAACCGAGGTAGTGCAAAAATGAAATTATGGAAAAACCAGGTTTTTAAAATCTACTTAGACCTATCTAGATGTATCTACTGAATTATTTCCAACAAGTGACCGCCAATGCCACAAACGACTTTTAACTAGATGCAACGAGAATTTTCCGTCCAATTTGGAAATTTTTAATGCAATAATATTTCTGGAAAAAAAATAATGTAATCATGTCCACCATCCTTCAAGAACCCTAGGAATAAATTGATGCAGATCTCTATTCCGGAAGGGAATGGAGGAGGAGATTCTAGAAAGACTTCTCCAAGGGCTGACCTCCAACGTTGCACCTCTCTTCGCACCTATAGAGAGTAATCCAGTTCTGGACCTCGCGACAGAGACGCGATACTTCCCTAGACTAATAAGGAAGGGTATCGAAATTGAGAAAAAAATCGCCTAGAAACTTCAACCAAGATTACGGGTATCCACTGCACAGTGCGTTGAAAAGGACTCTAACCAACCAATCTGAGAGCAGCAACGAGCGAAAACGACCTATGTAAAGGCGGCCGAAACTGCAGCAATCTACCTTCGACCTAAAGACGAGAGCTTGAATTCAGGCGAAACTGTTGTCAATCCTAGCCAACGAACGCGGTGCTAACCCGGAAGAAATGTAGAGCTCATTTCTGAACGTAGTCTGAAGGGGTATCCACTTCACAAGCCAGCGGTGAATACTAATGGTGGGCTAAAATGAGCCGTTGACTTCATGGTTAGACAACGCCGAGGGGAAAAATTATAGTTCCCCAGGATTAAAAAATGTGACTGTCATTAACTCTCATAAAATGAAGGTGGAGATAGAAAATGTTCTATCAATTTTCAGCCGATTACTTGTGTCTCCTTATCCTGTTGTGCCCTAGAACTTATCATCATTACCACCTTTATGAAAATCCCCACTAGTCAGAACTTCATATCGGTTTGGCATAAAACATTATTATTAACATGGCTTAAAACAAAGTCGAAAAATGCGAAGCACATTTTGACATTATGTAGATGGTTTTCATTTGTTATGGGGATGAAATAAAGATGCAGACACGATCTTGTAAGGTTAAAAATGTTTTAGATCAAATTATGCCCATCAGGCTGAGCCGTGATGGTGTAGAATAAATGATATTGACGATGGTATGATAGTATGGTCGATCAGTACATTACCTCCATTTGCAAACATTAAATTATCGCGGATTAAATATCGCGGATTTCGTAATTTACGGAGAATTATCCATCCATAATCACCAGAAAATACTTTTAATCAATATCGTTAGAATCCTCAAAGTGTGCACTAACTTGAGTTTAGAATTGAATGCTAAAATATGTTGGTAATTCATCCCAATGGAGAAGTAGCAAACAGACATACACTTAAGAACTGAGTTTTCAAATGGGTTTTGCTGACCGTTTAATAGTTTATGGTGCTTGTGTGCCACTATCATATTGAATCCTACGAGGGAAAAACTCATACGTAGTACCTGTACAACCACTTTTAAGAGGCAAACATTTTTCAAATGCATTTTGCCTCTATGGCATTGTAAATGTTAAGACGATGTCACTTTTCCTTTTAGTAAGACCCCAAATAATGTATGCTACTAGTCCACTTCAGAATAAATTGCGCAATTTTGAACAAATTCTCATTCCATAAAAAATGCCTTGAAAGAACGCAAAATGCCTATAAATTACTGCGATATCTAGAACGGGAGCACCCGTAAACACGGTTTCAATGTTAAATTAAACTCATGGGCCATGGTACCAGTTGTGCGATCTATCTTTTGAAATGTAGTATATAAAACTACTTAATCGATAGCTCAAAGTGTCAATGGTAAGAAAATATGAGAAATGGGCTACCAAAGAGATTAATTCAAGAATAATATTTTCCCTCTCAAAATTAACGACCATATCAAAAAACAGTAGGAAATTACAAAATATAACGTCATATCTTGCTTTTTCAGAAGTATTCCATCCTTTTTAATGTCTGTTGGAAACCTTATACCCTTGCTGTTTTAATGCTACCGTTCTCCATTGAGGCGGCGTGCTATGTATTTTGTTGATGTAACTGCATATTTGATTCTTCTTATTTGCAACCTATTTGAACGTTCAAACCTCTTCGTTTTAACGTATACCTAGGTACCTATTATATGTATATATTAAACAAAAAATCAACCGTTATCCAAATTATATTTATCATTGATAACTTACCATGCACCAAGTTAGTCGTCTCCAGCGTACATTTTGCTAGAACGGAAGGACTGGGTAATTTCGTTCGTGGTAGCATGATCGAGATAAATCGTGAAAATATTCAGATTTAAATTACGGCCCCATAAAATTTTCAGTATCTAATTCTAAGTCTAACGTTTGTTACCTCTGACGGCGCTCTGGAGTTTAATGACGTGAGGTGCCGACGGAACTCCCGACGACAGATATATTTTATGTGCGAGGCGTGCTCCTTGCAATTGGGTCTGAGGCGTCTTATCGCAGGCAATGAGAGCAATGCGAACGTGAATCATTTCGGGAAAGCATTGAATGGAAAGGTTTTGAATAGAGGTTCTACTTAATAGCTGAAGCATGCAGTAATAGTTGATGTGTGCGGTGAACTAAGTTATAGAGATCGAAAGAGACGGGCGGTGTAGTCCCTTGCATTTTTCTAGGCGGTGATTGAAGTGATTTTGGCAGCAAACGTCTGAAGAAGAACTTTTAATTCTACCCTGACGCTGATTTTTAATGTGCTTCCTTTCAAAGTATTGATTTTATGAGCGACCGTTTCTGGAATATTAAGAACTATTTGAGGGGAAGAAGTTATTGCAGTAAACTGGCAATCCTTCAGGTTTCGCTACAAATGAGGTCATAGGAAATTATTGAGAACAATGAATTGCGTTGGCTAATATACTGCTTTTGCACGCATTCCCATTGGCAAATTCATCCAACAATAATAGGTGTTTTTTCCAGCACTGTCTCCTCTTTCTCGTTTTGTTTCTGAAGCCTGAATCATTCTGCCAATTACTTCAGTATAATTGAAAATACACTACCTGAAGTACGCATACCATCTATAAGTAGCTATATACTCTTTATGGGTTGCAACTCATAACTAAAAATTTTGTGATAATATTTTCATGAACAGGCCAGGCATTGTGTGGAATTCGGAAAAAACTGTGGATTTGTGTGAAATTTCTTCATAGGAAATCGGAAACAAGATTATAAATATTGGAGATGGTTGTAGTAAATCAAACGATTATCAGAATCAAAAAGGAAATAAGTGAAAATAGTTGAGCAGATGAGTAGATTAGCATTATGGAGCGCACTGAATAAAAAGAGAATGATTGATTAAATAGGCCATAAGGCAGCATAATTCATTTGGTGCGTTAAATAAGGAAAACTAGAAGGAAAACCTACAATAGGAAATTTAAGGAAAAATAACGCGGGAACATTTAGAAGAGGGAAAAAATGGCAAAGAATGTTATTAGCTTGAAAAATGAAATGTTAAAGAGTTGAATTAACAAATGTTTGGAATAAAAAACAGTGATTAGTGCATATAGATATGTAAAAGAAGAAAACAAAAATTCTAAAGCTGCAACAGAAAGGAAAGCTACGAAAATGGTGAGAACATTGTAGCGAGTTGCACACCTAGCAAATAGACTCCGTTGGCGTACTCTGAAAAATGGGTTAAATCCATAAAAGATTAAGAACGGCGGCCTGTGCTGTGGAATATCTCTACAGAATTTAGTTTATGTACTTACCTGAAGCACGTGCCTCGTTGCTTGGCTTAGCCTGGTAGAGGGTGTTTAATGTATTTTTTCAAGCAAGCCCGGGGGTTAGGTATTGGTATGGAAAGAACTCCATTTCAATTTATTTCTCCTAGGCTGAAGTGGACCGAAATCTACAAAATTAAGATACTTATTCCAATTTTTGGCGTTTAAGATGGTCTTAGAATAAATTAACTATTAAAAATATTTATAGAATTTGCTAAGTCATTCATCCAATAATAATAGGTATTTTTTTCCCGCACTGTCTCCTCTTTCTCGTTTTATTCTGAAGCCTGACTCATTCTGCGAATTACTTCAGTATAATTGAAAATACACTACCTGAAGTACGCATTCCTTAAAAAAGCGCTTCCAAAGTACCGACAGATTTATGGGGTAAATCTCTTAAATAAAAATTCTGTAATAATATTTTCATGAACAGGCTCATAGCATTTTCTAATATACTGCTTTTGCACGGATTCACAATGGAGGATTCCCTCTTCAGCTCCTCATACTTTTTATTCTCCTTCAAGGCTTGTAAAAATGTATGCTTTTCCCCTCCCTGTTGTACGCTCTCCCAACTTGGTCCGTTATATCGCGGCCTTCGAAATGCTCTTTTTTCCTACTTTTCAGCTCATTTTTTCCATCCTCCTCCATAGCAATGTGACCGCCTTCATTGCCATCCCTCGCAGATCAAGTAACAGAAATAACGTCTCGCTACGTGTCGCTATCTAAACTAATCTTTTTTCTCATATCTTTACTAAATAGCCTTTTCTCAATTCTGCCTTATTTGTACACGAATCTTTAATTATTTTTTTTCAAGAATATTTAAAAAATTAATGTTAAGAATTAGTTTGAAGTTGTTTTTAATTAAGTTAAAAAATGCCCAACGATGATGAAAACTTAATTTTTATTTTGGTGTTAATTTCCCAGGATCTGAAATAGGTTCAAGGGTGAATATGTCAATTATGCGTTTCAGATATTCGATAAATATTTTCAGAGTTTAGCCCTTCATTAAATTTCACTTTTAACGACTCATTCATATCGTTATCATGTATTGTTAAGAGAAATTACTTCTTAAAGCGTACCTTATAGTTGTACTTAATTAAAGATAGATTTAATTAAATATCCTCGAAGCTTATTTTTTATGCCCTTCGTAATAATTAAATACAATTTATTAATTAGAATAACGAAAATTATTATGAATAAGAAAAATGAGCGGCATATTAGGACATTTATATCTGACTAATTATCATCATTGGCATTTCAGTATCTGTAATAAAAATATTTGATAAAGACGTTTTTTAGCAGACGCCGAAAATAAGCTTGTATTTAGGTGACATAATGAACAAACTTCGTACTTTTATTCAATTGACTGTTTTTTAATTGATCAATTGCTGCATTAAAAACAAATGATATCGGAATTCATAATTTTTATGTGAATAATTAGCAAGACTATTTTGTGCAACCTCTTGTAAGTAGCTCGCCTAAACATTTGTGCGGCGTGAGATAAAGTTTAAGACACTCAATTTATTAAAAGTCGTGTTTCCACATTTTAAGTGGAAAATGAAATCAATCACGCCGTAAAGGGATGATACAAAAAGCGGGAAATAAGGAAAGAGGCGAGCGAGAAAGAGTAAGAGGAAAAAGCGGTGAAATGGAAAGTCCTGGGGAGGGAGGAGGAGATGGAGTTAAACTTTTGTGTCGCCTTTCCCTCCATGGACCCCCGTCCCCCATTTTCACTCTCTCTCTCTCTCTTTCACTCGCTTGTTTATTATTTGCTTACTTTCAGCATATCCCCCGAATTAAAACCCTCACTCATTTTCTCATTCCTTTCATCCAACCGTTTCCTGGAGACGCATCCCCTTCCCATCATATTTTCTTCCCTCCCACCCACCCTCCTCTCTCTCACTTCCCCTCTTTCCCCTCCTCATCCCACTTTTGGCCGCCCCCACCTCTTCAGCCCCATACAACCACCATTGCCACCGCCACCACTTCCCAGCGGAGCTCCCCCACCCTCATCCATCCCTCTCCCAAAACCCTCCCCCCAATCTCTCACTCCGCCTTTCTCTCTCCCTCCCTTACTTCCCCCTCCCTACCTCCCTCCCTCTCTCCTCTTTCCGCCCCCTTGACGACGTTTTATCCCGCCAGTAAACACCAAAGGTTTTCAGTTGGGGGGTGAGAGAGGAAGTGTGGGAATATGGAAGGGGACGGAGCAGTGAGAGGAGGAGCACACGAAAGAGAGAATGCAGGGATAGAAGTGAAGGGGGTGAGGACTGGGGGTTGTGGTGATGCTCAAGCTGGGGTAGAGCGAAGAGAGGGAGGGATGTTGCCAGGCATCAGAGATTGTTATGCGGAAGAGACTGGCTAACTGGAGGCGTGGAAGAATGGGAGGATTGAAGGTGGTCGGGGAGGGGAGCGGGAAGGAGGGCGAGGGATTGAGCATGTTAAGGGTGTAGCAGCGGATGCCGAGGCTGGGCGGGAGGGAGGCGGAGAGGGGGATGCCTAAGTCAGTAGGGGTTGCAGTGGAAGGAAGGGAGGGGGAGATAAGAAGGGTACGGAATAAAAGCGAGCCCTGATGATGGGAAGTTATAATCATCTTCACTTACATAATCTCTTCCGACTTTTTCCGCGAAAAGTTTTCACAAAAGGGTGGGGTAAAGAGAGAGAGTCTCCCTCCGCCCACTTCTCCGTCCTCTCTCTCCACTCCTCAACCCCCCTCCAAAAGGCTTCCCTCCCCCCTCTTTCCTCCCATTAATATTTTTTCCCTGTCCGTACTTTTAAAGAAAGCAATACATCCCATTCAGACCCTTTCTCCTTCCTACACCGTTGTATTCATGCGGGCCAAACTTCATCCCCCCAAGCATCCCCATCACTTCGTAACGTCATCAACTCATTCCCGTTCTCTTTCATTGTCGACGGAAACCTTATCGTCTGTCCTAACTGATCGCCATCATGCGGTGGTTATTCTCTCAGAGAGTTCCACGTCACGTGCCATTTTCTCTTTAGTTAAGTGAAGTATTAAAGTTGAGGATATCCCTTTCGCCCTTCATCTGGGTGAAAACGTGAATCACATAAAAAAAGTAACCAGAAGACGATTATCTTTACTATTCTGACGCGTACTTAATTTTCATTGAAACGCGAATTTATTTCATAATGAAATTTCACTAAAGACTGCGGGTGTCAATTTTAGCAGTCAATTCAAAATCGGCAGATTGCCTCGTAAATTTTCTGGCCCGCGATTCATTACTACATTTTTCATTTGTATTGCAGGGAAGAAACTCCCATTAGGAGCTTAGAATTGGGTAATGACGATCTTTCTTCATTACACTGATTTTGGAACCCACTTGGGCATTTAAGCTTCTACACAAGCCTTTTCTATTATTGTACAGAAAAAAGAATATTCTCTTTTGCACAGTCAAATTTGACTGTTGAAGTCAGAAGTAAATGTTCGAGATACGTGGATAATTATTTTAATGTATTTATAACAGAAAAATTATAGTATGGTTTGAGGTTTTCAAAAAATGTAAAACCGTAAAATTTATCTAGCACCAAAGACTCGGCAAAGTTGGAATATGGAAATACATACATTAAATATGCTCCCTGATAACTAGGGATTTTTCTGGTAGTATGGTACTGACTCTCTTCAGAAACTTGGATTAGACCGAACAAAATATGTCGGAATAGCATTTGTCGGATGTCTGGCTATTATTTCAGGCCAAAAAGGCTTGGTTTCAGGTTAATTCGATCCGAGACTGGTAATCCATTTATCGGATAGGACAGGATCAGCCTTGGACTTCTTTACAGTAGATCATGATGACTTCCGCCCACCCTCCAACAATTTTCCTTACCCAGATCTTGATTGTTCTTATTTACAATATCCTTAACCATCACAGTGCATTTCTTACAAGTATGCAACGTGCCTCCCTCCAGTACCCATAGTTGTGAAGAAATAACTTTCTGAAAAGTTTATTAAGCAGCGTAACAATATTAATAGATATAAGAGCCATTTTTGAATAATCAAATCTAATCTTTCCCTGGAGAAATGCCTGTTTATTCCATATTTAAGTTACTACTAACATTCTTGATTGGCATGTTTCATCAGTCATTCTGTAGATTTTTACCTAAGGCTGGTAATCTCTTCCCTTCATCTGTGCCAGGGAACATCCTTAATATTCCTTTTTCCTTTTCAAATCCTTCACTCTGCATAGTTTCCTAATGTTGCATGAATTTTAATTTTCCTATGAATTAGTCAGTTGAGTTTCTCCTTGTTGGCTAATTTCCGTTACTGACTTTATTAATTTTCTTAGAAACTCACAATGTCTGTAAATGCGTTCATCATTTTCTTATGATCCATTAACAACCCCCAATCTAATATCTCACTTTGTATGCTTACTTGATATGCATGAATATTTTGCACTTTACTTGGGCCAATTTACCGTGGATTCAATTATATGACATGAGTACATTTCAAATTTTTGTTAATAAATATTTTGTCGGCCTAGGTCCAATTTACCTTTACTCAAAGTTTTTCAAATATCTTAGGTATCAATGAAACGAGAATGTAATTTAGAATGAAGTAATGGACTAAATGACCTTCCTTTAGTTTACAATGCCGTTTGTACATTTTTAAACTACTTATCCGTGTAAGTTATTTCATGAACGAGGAGGATATTGCGGGCATTAAAACACGTAGTAACGGGAGATATGATCAACATAGCACTAAACCGAATGCTTGTGTTTTAGTCCTCCTCTTGCAAAAAGAAGTCATCAAACTAAAGCTTTTTCAGGAAGCCTCACTTTCACATTTACGATGAACGGTTGAGATGTTTTTTTTTGCCTACTTCTGCACGGCACTCTCTCACAACTGGATGCTCAACGTGTGTGACGCACCGTCCGACGCCGCCGCGCCGCCTCTTTAATGTACTCTTTTCTGTTGTAATATCCCAAAGTGGTGGGCCTGCGGCCGTGCATCCCCATTCTCTTTTATCCCTCTAGAGATTTCCAATCTCAGTCCATTTGTATGCTCTTATTTCTCCCAAACTCTCATTTTCACGCACTCCTGGCCATATTTTCAACCTATTTTCCATCCAAGTGTCTCTCTCCCAACTCGGTCCACAGTCCTACAAGATGCTCCACACGCTGAGCGTCTTCCTACTCGCAAAGGAGGGCAAAGGGGAAGCGGATAGGGGAGAGGGTGAAGGGGGAAAGCACTCGAGTCATCATCTGAGGCGGCGTCATTTGAAGTGAGGGACCGTTTGCACCCCCTTACCTGAAGGATAGGCAGGTGTAACCGGGTGTCGGGTAGGGGGGAAGGAAGGGGGAGTGGGTGGAGGGTGAATGACTGGAGAAGAGAGCCTCCTCGAGGGAGAGAGGAGGAGGGAGTGGGTGGCGCCGTGGTGAGTAGGGTGGGGAGAAGAATGCATTGTATGGGTTGGGGAGAGGAGTGGGCCCTAAAAAGGAAGACTTGGGCGGGAGGGGATGTGGGATGGGTGAGTGTGAAATACGGGTGGATGAGGTGTAAAGAAGACACCTCCTCCTCATCCTGAACGGGGAAAAGGGTTGAGAGTAGGGGATTGACGAGCCGAGGCAGTATCGGAGGTGTGAGAAATTTGGGATTGCGTCAGTGATGGTGACGTAGGACGGTGTGAATATGTACTCTATTGAGAGGACAGTATGATCGCTATGAATATTTTATCACGAACTCTTAAAAAACAAACCTTAAAGCCTTTTCTAGTTCTTTGGCGTTAGCATTACTTTTTCCTTCTTTTCCTTCCACGGAGTTGTTTTTTGTCATGTGTCATTGGTTAATACAGAGTACCTATGTATATATGGCACACGAACAAATATTGCAGAATAAAAACTGGATAGTTTATTATCTACACAAAAATTTAACTAATCGTACGAACATTTGCGTATCCGTCTAAAATGTAATTCAATAAAAATTTCCTCGCTGGTTGGCGATTTCAGTGTCCTTTGATGTGAAAATAAGCAATAAAATTTACTATACACCAATGCATTGGTGTGTGAATTTTCTACTCTCATGTGACCATGAGGTGCTTATTTAGCGGTTCTTTACTTGTCATTTGCCAGATAGCCGATTCGCTTGCTATTAGCTGAATGATAATGGAAGGGAATTAGCTAGCTGGCATTATAAGTCCATTCAAGAAGTATATCTTTCTCTCAATTTCATCTACATTAAAATTTTCGTATTCTTCCCTCCTAGCTCCCTCACCCAGGCCTGAAATTAGGATCAAGCAAATTCTGTATCCAAAATTTAAATATAATAAGAGTCGTTTAAGAATGATAATAGTATTGGTTAGATTGTGATTGTTAAATTACCAACATCCTTCTGTATTTACAATTAAAAAGACACATCGTATACGAAAGAAGCAATTTCGGTTCAAATTAATGTAAATCAATAAATAAAAAGCCTAACATCGTAAATGCATTCAAGCATTATGTTAATTCATTATAAGCTTGTTTGGATGGAATTCAGAGAGAAGCTTGACAGCTTTCAAGTGGAACACTTAGAGGTCAAAAACACTCTTCTGAAAAAGGTTTCATTATTACTAAATTTATTTACCGTGCATACTTTTGTAAAGTATTTGAGTTAACTGTAGTAGGCTACTAGTGAAAGGTAAATTTATTTAACCCCGGAATAATTGACGGACTTATTAACTTTTCTTTAGTATTTGTTAGTTTCAGGAAAAAATATTTAAACAAGGCTAATGTTTTCAAGTGTCTTCCACAGTCATTCAGAATGAATTCATAGAATGCAGGTTTCGCGAACTCCGAGAGAAAATGTACTTAAATAATTCCCATGATTTTTTTTCCATTGTGGCTGATTAAATATATATTAGATATGCCAGATATTTTTACTTGTTGACCAATATTCGTTTTGTAAACGCAGACCGGAGTTCCTTCCTTTGGTTCCTTAGTTTCTTCATCCGTCTTACCCTGCGCGACTTGGAATTTTTTTTCCAACTTTCTTAAACCCTTATATTAATGAATTTGCTTTGTTAGCAGAATTATTAATGAATATTCTCCGTGACGTTACTGGTGGCAACAAAAAAATAGTGTCTCAAAGTTTCGATGAGGTTGGTATTATGAGTCACCATTCGTGCATCCAATCAGTAATCAAATATAGCCATCAATTCACAGAGTATATTAACTGTTACTTAAGTTAACTTATAAGAACTGCTTTGCCTAGTTATGACGCAAGATGCAAGCCATAACATTGAAGATCGCATATTCTCTGCTGGGTCTGGGATAGGTTTTGATATTTTTCTTTAATTCTCCTCAGAGGTTTGTCGTCTTTTATGAAGTCGCAGGAAAATGAGTTCCCAGAGCTTAAAATTGTTGCTGGAAGTTTTTAAATAACTGTTTAGGACAGGCATATGGTAAAGATATTGAAAAATCAAGCAAACAATCTTCAGCCATTACCTGAGCGTGACATAAAGTGAAGTATTTTGTTTGGCCTGGAGTTTTTTCACAGATAAATGACAATTTTTGATGTGTTTTACAGTTAAATGAAAAATACTATTAATAAATAAAACAATTGACATCAGAGACCACTTTGAAATAACAGCCAGGTTTTCAGTGGCAGTATTGTTGATCTTGCTGGTAGAGAAGAAAAACTGTTTTGAATATGGTAAAGAGAAGATATTGGGTAGTTATGTTTAAATAAATGGTTCTGGAAAAGGAATTTATGTCGCTGTTTGGACACCGGTGAGGGAGTAATGCGACTTTACCAATCAGGTTTTTATATGATTCATGACTTGACCTCAAGTAATTCACTCAATATATCTGAACTTATGAACTTAAGTATCTAATAATAATAATGAAACGATATTATTTCGATATACTTTTTTGAGTAAGCCGAACAAGGCTCAAACGAGCTTGAAGCCTTTGGATTGCGTGTACACTTCATGAAAGTCTCAAGCATTGTTTCATCATTCCAGTTCCTGATTGGGTTAATTTACTTTCACAGAAGAATGTTGACGATTGATAAATATATGTCGTTAGTAAAATGGATATTTTGGAATTATGGCGTTGTAATACGAGGCCAATGATTCATAAAAAAGTGTTAATTTTTGGTCTTATTTAGGCCACATATTATTCACAAATTTTATAATGTGATTTGGCATAAGTATTGACTTGGAAAAGTATTTAATAGGTTCTTTGCTATTAAAATTGATGAAATTGAAATTTATTATTGGTCATTTCTTAGGAAAATAAACTTTGTTAAAATTATTCAACTATAGGAGGACTTATGGTCAAAATATGGGCCGTAAACTGTTTCTCTTACTATTCCAAATTTCCTTTCCATAAAGATATTCCATTTCCCTTTCATTTGATTAGTGAGGAAAACGGACTCATCTCGCTGAAACAAAGCATCACCTCATATGGTTATGCCATTAACTACTCTCCCGTCATATGCCTATCAAATTTGATTGATTCCAAAAAAATTCTCTTTCTCCTTCTCTTTATTCTTTTTTCGAAAATGCGCTGCAGAGGTGTGTAAGCGAATTTTATATCACGTGGCAGAGTGTTGATTAGCTGCGTCATCAAGAATTCCTCCACTACCCCTCTTTCAAGTTTCTGCTTTATTTACCCTTCCAACCGAATTTCATGGATGCTGGACCCTGTTATGAAATTACATGGGTGTGCCGAATCGATCGGTGTGTCGTCCAAACTTTCCCGATGCTTAATCATTCATAACTCATTGACGGAAAGACCCGTATTAGGCTTTCACTGAATTTTTCATCCGTGAATGCATTATCACGCTGCTGTGAAGAGGAGAGGCGAATGAAGGTTTGACACAGATCAAGAGTCATAAATGTAGTAGTTTGTTAATGTCTCCACGGCGGTTCTTAGCTGAGAAGTTATAGCTGGAATAAGTTCGGGAAAATGGGGTAGATCATTTGTACAATCTTTCATGAATATAATATTTTCTTATGAATTAAGATGTAGTTCTTGTCATCGCTCTTTACTCTTTAACTTGTTATGACTATGTGTATGTGTATATGAATATATATATGTATATATATATATATAT
>LYUA01000273.1:1334829-1350454 GCA_002093875.1 Calopteryx splendens | reverse complement strand
GAAAATTTCGGAATACGTGTGAGTGTCCGCTTTCTATATGTATATCTATGTTTGCATTGGCTTACGCCAGTTACATTATTCACATCCGTGAAACCTTCAAAGAATATATATATACACACACATATATAACTGTGTATCTTTTTTAAACTACATGGACCTTTACAAACCAGAAGAATAGGACGGAAAAAACTAATTGAAATTCGATCGGTTGAACGAAACATTGGAAATTCCCAACGGTACTGTTCATAGTAAACTAATTTCAGCCTATTCAAGCATGAAAATTACAATACATAACTTGGAAAAGGGTTTAACTCTTTTAATCAAGTAAACACTTTCTTGACTAATGGCTTAAGCAACCAAATAACAGTTTTTTGTTAAATTTGGCTGCTTATTAGATACCCCTAACATCCTTATAAATTGAGGATATTGATGAAAAGTTTTCAGGAAAATGTACTAAAAGTGGGTAGAGGGAAGTAAAGGGTGGACAAACGAAGAGTATGGAAAGAGAAGAGGAGAGATAACGTTGTGGTAGCGAACAATGTGGGAAGGGGACGGATGAAGAAGGAGGGCGTAGGGTGTAAGCAGCGGGGAAGGGATCTGGGTGGGAGGGTAGAGAAGAGTGGTTGGGGAGAAGATAGTGGATGAAGATCATTCAGGAGTGATACTGACCGTTTATGTTTCGTGGACCCTCCATTTTCCCCTTTATGAGGGCCCACGAATGCAGACCTCGTCCTACTCTTGTTTGCGGATGCTGTGCGACTCTCCCACCTTTACCCCAACCGCTCATTCCTTCATCCCCTTTGTTTTTCTTCGTGGTTGGCTCCCGGCTAAACGTAACCAAGGAGACACACGTTCCCTCCTGCCTTTATCCCCTCGGCTCAGCGGGGCTCACCATTCCTCCATTTTCCCTCAGGAACCTTCAAATGGTTTTTAACTGCGAGGGGCAAAATATATATAGGTATGCGATGAGAGCGCTCTAAAAACTAGACCACGGTATCATTCCAGGTTAGTTATTAGCTCCGCTGGTGCAGTTTGAAGGTTCCCGTATTTTATGTCCGTTTAGGTATGTAAATAAGCCCGCAAAAGTGATAAGGAGCTCTCCAGTTCATGACAGAATATGATTTTTAGTAAATATCTGAGACTCGTCTAGATGTCCTGCCAAATTCTTTTTTATTTAGATTATTTAAGTCGTTTTTATTTGATATTATTTTACTATTATGAGGTTACATATTAATTAAAAGTCATAATGTCTGTGCACCCTGACATCGAGCTATCCGTTCTGTACCATTTTGGATCTTCTTTATTTCGTTGTAAATTCGTTTATCCATGCCATTGATCCGCAGGGAAAAAAATGTGACTTTCATCATTTATTTAAGAGTGATTCTTTATGATGCCGTATTTTATGCAACTAGCCCTTGTATCTATTTACTGGCGATATCATGTATTTTTTCTGAGATTAATTAATTTATAAATTCTTCCACGCTTTAAATACCTGTAATTTCGGGACAGATTTAATATTTATAATTATTAAAATATATTGTCGAACAGCACTTTATATTTAAACCGCGTTTAGGTCGGTTTGTTTTACTTATGATTCGCAGCTAAATTCTACCTACCTATTCTCATATAATGTATTTTGTAATGCTGAAATCATTAATTAGAACTAAGCTCGTGTTATTTAACGTAACCGCTTATTTGAAATATCCAGCAGCTGCCGTTTTTGTATTCATTGTACCGAGCTTTCGGCAACAAGAAGACATTTTCCTCTCTTTTCCGAAAGAAACTAATACGATGGAACCTTATTGCGCGGCGTGGACGAAAATTCGAGGTCTTTTCGTTGGTCTCAGTCTATTTTCCGATGTCTCTGCTCCCAATTTAGTTTTTTTTCACCATTTCCCACGCGTTCATATCATTTCCCCTCGTCCGCTAATAGTACCGCCCAGAGCCCCCATCCTCCGTCCCCCCTTCCCCGCTACCAGTACTTTTACTCGTTTCTCTTCCATACCCCAAACCCTCTCATCCTATTCCTATTACCCCACTTCATTCTGTCGCTGAATCCCTCAAAGGTTTCCTCCGTTCCACCCCGAGGGCCACGCTCACTTCCTGCCTATCCCCCACCACTCCACTCCCTCTCTCACCCGCGTCGCTACCAGCATGCCCCCGTCTCGTCACCCCTCTCCTCGCCAGCCTGTATCTCCGCTACTAGCCCCACTAAAAGCACCCCCCTCCCCGCCTTTCCCATACTGCTGCCCTTTTGCCCTTAGTCGGCTCTGGGCGGGAGAGAAAACGAGACCCATACCTACTCCCCGACCACATTTTCCGTCCTATTTACCGCATCATATAGAACAGAGACAGATAAAACTCAGTTTTAAATGAGATTTCCCCCCGCATTTATCTCACGCATAGCAGAACGGTAAATTCATATCCTCTTTGGAATCTCGTCAGCCTTTCCGTGATTGCTTTTTGTGCTGCAGTGGATTCTGGTTGCTCGAATGTTACCCTATCTCTCTCACTCTTTTTTCCTGCACCTCTCTCGCACAGTATTACCATTTTCCCCTTTTTAACTCACGTATCTATTATCTCTTTCAAGGGCTCTTTGGAAATATTTTGGTGAGGGACGGAGGAGATGGAATTAAAGGGTGATTTACAGGCAGTGAAGTTGTTAATAACAGTTTGTTTTCATTCACAGAGCAGAAGGAATGGTGAAATAAATTTTTGTCATGTAAAAATTTGACATAAATCAGATATCCATCTGGTTTTTTCCTATTATCCCGCTATCTTTTGTTTATACTGCATTAAAGGCAATTAGAGTCGTTTAAAACACTTTTTTGCTGTTGAGATCGCTAGTGAAGTGCCTCATTTTTTGCTATCCTACTCGCTCCCGATTGAAAATTATTTAAAAAAATTGATATACCTGCTTAGTAAAAATCTTGGCATTATTATCTTAAGAACCTGAAGTCCGTTTTACTGTACCATTAAAAATGTGTTTCAGTTTGATTAATCGCCTTTTTTTAACAATACATAAAGAGTGAACGACAATTCTGTGTTACAGATTCTCGCATATCCAACACAATTCTTTCTTTTCGAAATGGAACTTTGGCAATAGTCCCTGACTACCGGGGTACGATTTCCTAAATATACAACCTTTCTCGAATAACGTGGTATTTACGATAAGCAGGTAAGTTGTGGACAAAATTAACTTTTTAAATTTTTTATTCGTAGTAAGTATATTCTAGAAAAAAAGAGGATTAGGCGAAATTGATCAGTCAACATTTTGTGTCACTAGTACTCTTCACTTAATAAAAATGGGAGGTATTATTTTAAATGCTGAAGTTACTGAGTTGATTTCGAAACATAATTTACGAAAAAAACTCCTTGCACTTTTTATCCTCATTCAAATCAGAAACCTGAATCTCATTCGTTGCGGCAGGAGCATCGTCTACTGAATTAGCTGAATCTAAATAATTGGTAATCAGCACGTAAATCGTTTTTATTTTTTTACTTTTGTTTCTTGAAGTATTGCAGTTCTCATATCTCTGAATAAAATTATAGCTGATTACTTATTTGGTCAGACCCCATTCTATTCCCCTAGTCCTTCTCAGTATGCAACCTAAGAAATGGGTAGTTTTAAAGTATTTTTCAAGTATACACATATTAGTCCCAAACACATCATAGTAGTCCTAAATGACGCAATAAACTGTGAATATTACCTCTGTTAGTTTATGTTTTCGATTTTTTAATAAAAATAATTGAGAGTTAATATTAAATTGAGTTTTCATTTTTTCTTTACTGGCGATCACATGCTTATTTTTTAATAGTACCTGAATTCTTGGCAATATCGTTTATTTTTCCAGTTAGCCCTTATGATTAAGAGACTTGAATGTTCTATCTTTATTTCCTCGTAGTATAAGCCATTAAATCGATAATTATTTTCCTTTCGAGGTAGGTTTTTCGTTGAACCCTTTCCTTTCAACACGTCTTCTTCATCTTTGGGTGGTTAGGTATAGGAAAAAACTCTCCGTCATGAAATACCCATGAATCCAAGCTGAAGATCTTTTCATCAGGTCACTCTCCTTGTACCTTACGCTCCCTCTCCAAACCCTCCGCCCTTTCCTCCACATCCGTGCAGCAGCAGTGCAGACATAGTGTTGTGGTTGTAGATGCACGCCCTAGCGACTTGCAAGGAAGTTTTGTTGAAGCGTTTTTCTCGCTCCCATAGTCGTACTAATTCTCTTCCTCTCTCTCTCTCGCCCGCTTGCATCTCCCTTCTTGGTTAACGTGTCTTGTACGTGCTCGTAGGTGTGGAAAAAGACTTCCTTTTGTCTGCTTCCCCCACAGTGACGACGATTCATATGTCTCGGTCTTTTCTTTACTTTCTTTCTTTTCGTTTTTTTTGCGTCACTCGGAGTTTTTATCTTTATAGCAATTTAGGAGTTCACTCGTCTGAGCAGGATGTACTGAGTATATATGTACAATATAGTTGTACATATCATCTCCATCTAAAAGTAGTGGAGGGTTTGAAACAGTCGTTTGTCAATCTCGAGCAAAGAAACGAGTACTTTATTATATCAAACTTAAGTTAGTTTTTTTAAACAAAATTAGCGTTTGCATGCTTAAATATTCATCTTTATGCTATTAAGCCATCTAGTACTATAAAAATCCTCTAGCAAATTTATGGAATTTTCTTTCCTTTCAATGTAGTTTGAGACAGTTTAAGGTGTTAAAAATACGTGAAATGTCTACTGACTCAAATTCGATTTAATTTCATAAAATATGGGACGCAACACTAAAGGTAAATGGTAATTTAATAGTTCTCTGAACACAGATTTATAATTATATAATATAAAATTTCTAAGCAACATACCGTGTATTCTGGAAATTTTTTTGTCATTTATCTGCATTGGAAGGTTCTATATGAGCGCAGTACGAGGACTTGTGGACAAGCTTGTATAAGAAATGGGTTCCATCCACTCACTACATGGAGTAACTAAAACGGTCATTACGTATTAAAATTTCCCTTGCATTCCTTACTTTTCGCATTCCCAGTACCTCAAATGTTATTATAAAAATATTATAGTTACAAAAGAACATCTGAGCCTATTAACTCTAGATATATTAAATTTATAGTTAAGTGAGAAATAAAAATGCATCGTTATTACTAATTGGTTACCTGGTAATAGCAGTTTTTAGGTTTTATTGTTAATTTATTCTAGTGTTAAATTCATTTGTATTTCGTTCAAATGACAACACATGAATATTTTCTGTCTTTTTAGGTCCATCAACATGATTTTGTGCAACCCAGACAACTAATCAGTCAGTAAACGGTGTCCAGAACACATCGAGATATGAACTCAGGTGAATGGGACGCTGGGCAGCAAAATTCGGTGACGAACTTCAATACAAGAACTTTCTACCCAAAAACAATGCAATTTCGAATAGAAAAGCATATAAGACTTGGAGGAAGCAGGTGAAGCAGTATTTACGTTGAGCATATTGTTCCATGGAACACGGGAACAGACTCCTCGCATTTTTTTGATGGGTGTTAAGAACTCATAAGATACCTAGAAGTCATAAATTGTGACGTGTTATACCTACTTGAAATCGCGCCCGTTGAAATCTACTTATTTAACAAGTGTCGTCACCAGTGATCTCTTTGCCTGAAGCGTATCGTATTCGCTTTCGTCTATTCCTCCAATACTCTTATCTTGAGGCGTGGCTTCGCGTTTTCTTTCGTGTGTTCTGTGTCTGTGATGGGAGTGCCAGTGATTCATCGGATTATGGCTTTTCCAAACCAAGGCGACTCCTTCAAGGCTCCAGCCATCCTTGTGCTTGCTTTCCTCATGGCAGCCGTCGTCCCACGGGTGGACTCGGCGAATGCCGGTAAGTAGTGAGAATTTTTATGCATACCAAATACATGTGTAATTTTTTTATTTGTTATTTTCCTTGCAAAGGAAATACACTTTTTATTTTGTTTTTACTGTCCCTGATGATCAGTTTTTGTCTCTTTACACCCGTACGGAACATTTAAATGCTTTTAAAATAGAAAACCGTTAGCGTATGGTGTTCTAAATTATGATTTTATTACTAATTGTACTCTAAAATATGCCTAAAAGTGAACTGTAGTGCCCTGCCTAGCTCACCGTCCGTTTTATGAAACTTTGCGGGCAGTGAACGAAGCAAGGATACATCCGAGCAGGCGATATAATGGCTCCGTGTTTATAATGCCGTCGCAAAAAAAATTCACATAAGTTCTCGTAATGTACACGCAGCGGGAGGGAAGAGAGGAAAAAAACGCCCGTGTGAGCGATATTCGCCATTATATGCGACCCAGGGTAGAGGCTCTTAGCGCCCTGCGCGGGAAAGATAAGTTTGGCCGAGCGCTAGCTCGTAATTACACCCTGATTTATTCCCACCCATTTCCGCACGGCGTTGATTCGGCTTGTACACTGAAGCCACACCAAGGGAGATATTATTTAGGTTAAAGTCAGCGTAAAATTTGCCACCCGGGAGTACCACGATTCAGACTTGTGAATTTCTTGCAGCGAAATTAACCGACGATAGTTTAGAAGCGTGTTGTCGCACAAAATTACTATATTCCGACGTTATTTTTTTAACTTTCTAAATTTTATAATTATTCATAGTTTTTTCTCATAAGTATTCATAGTTTTTTCTCCCTTCTCCGGTACGCTACCTCGCACACAATAGAAATTACATAGGGATGAATATTCTTTTGCGGTGGAAAATAACACATGACAGCATTTAGGCTAGCTCAGGACTCCTGTTCACCAACGTTCAGGTGAAGGCAGGGATGGTAGTGTCGCAAAGCGAGGGAGGAAAGGCGGGGAGGTGGTAAGGTCCCCGCTCTTCTGCTCGCACGTGAGGTGGAATTGAGAGTTTTGTTGCAGGGAGCGTGGTGTGAGCCGATCAACATCCTGTTAAGTAGGCAAATGTTTCGTACCGAACAGTGCAACAGGTTGCGTTGTGTTCCGAGCAGCTTCCCCAAACGCTTTTGAGAATGCTCCAAATCGCTGCTGTTTAAGTGTTATCGTGAATGTGGCATTTCAGAAATGAATTGTAACGTGTGTAATGGAATCGTTTGCCACAGCAATCCCCACCCATCCCCTTCTGCCCCATAACTTTGGCCCTTCGCTTCCTTGCAACCACAACTTTTCCACTTCCGCTTTTGTTGTTCCTCGTCCTCGTATTCTCAAGGATATCGAGATGGAATAGTAATTTATTTTTTCAATGAACCGCTACTTATGTTACATTTAAGCTCAGTACTTGCTCTTGGAACCACAGTTTGGATTCGATATTTTGAGAATTATTTTTAGAGCGTATTCACTTAAAATACAGAATTGGAAGTGGAACATATGTGCATTGTAAAAATATGATATTGAGTCAAGAATATTTGTCATACTTGTGAGAATTACATAAATATAAATAGTTTATAGTATTGACTATTAGATCTATAATACTAATTTAATGCTTGAATCGACCGCTAATAAACCATATAGTAATCGCGTATTAGTTATCAAATGCTGTTAAAGAAGCATAACAATATCGTTTGATGATTTTAATAACCATAATTCTCTGGAACTTTCCTTAGACTTGAATACGAATTATAATGTTGAAATATGTACTTAATACATTTTTAGACAATACTGATGTATTTTGTTTACTTTAACCCTCTGGTCTAGTTCTCTTCAGTCTTCCTTTCCCCTTTTACTGTTAATCAGGAAGTGCTTTATCGTTGTCCACGCTCACGTAAACAAAGTCAAATACCATTTAATACAATTCACTCTGAAAAACCCGTCAACCAAACACTCTAGTTGTCTACCTTTGATGTAATATATGCCGAGGACAGTATGGTAGTGTTTACGTTCAGAAAATATGTACTTTTCAATAGAATATGCGTCATTCCACTTCAGTAAATATTTCGTGATTTAAACACGTTGAACGTAAGCAAGAGCGAGCATAACCTATGTAATGATAAAATTTTCCTTAATAGTGAAAAACAAGTGCTTAGGCATCATCAATTCATGTTACAGGAATAGATTCCACAATGTTACGTCTGAAGTAACAGATTTTAGTTATAAACAGTTTAGTTTTTCTTTATTCTTTTTGTAGTAACTTTATATTATAAAAAAAGTATTAGTTTATAGTCTTTGTGTCATCTTAAGGTTGAGTATGTAAACTATTTATTGCGAAGAAAAACAATAATTAGACTAAATAATTTCTCTCCCCGGTAAAAAAATTAATTCCACCTTTACAGTCGAAGAATATAAAACGTAGCTCTTGTTTACAACTTTTTTCATTCATGAATGCACAGTATATGTACGCACTGCCTTTTTTGCATTTATTACTCAGCAAAAGGGTAAGAGCTTAGTTCTCACATTTTTAACGTAACTTCCCTCCGATCTTAACGTTAAATTCTAATATTAGTCCCACGGTGAGTGTAACATTTGTGCCCAATTGATAATGGTTTTGAATAATATGGAAAAGCAGTCTTAGTGAAGCTAAAAAAAAATAAATTTCTCAGGATTTTATTCATTTTATATTAGCGAATCAATTTAAAAATGTATCTGAGATTACCTGTAAAAGTAGTAGTTACTTGCATGACAGTAATGTATAACGAAGGAAGACAAGAACTTGTTCAGACGATATTGTTTCACAAGGATTCAGTGAAATCTCATTATAATAAGTTTTTCATTTTGTTCATTAAGTTAGAAACTAATTCCAAATCTCATTAAATTCCCTTTGATTTTTTCATATATTTCCTCATTAAGTTCCTTTTATGGACGTGGAGGCGGATACGAATGACGGAAAATTGTGCACCGGTCGACGAAGGAATTAAGAAACGAATGGAATTTAATTTCTCCGATTCACATAAGTAGAACGGTGGAGAAAGAAAGGAATTGCAAAAAAAAATATTTTGTAAGCAAATGTAATTAGTTCCCAATTTAATAAATCAACAAATCGGGGAAATTAAGCCACTTGGACCCTTTCACGATTTTCTCATTTTTACCACTCGAAGAACGGAAAGATTTGAGGATGGCGGATGATATAATGCACCTTAAAAAAGGGCAGAGATGCTAAATTAGGATAGCATGTCGGAACGGGTTACATCGAGTGGATAATGGAAACAATATGAGCTTTTAGTCGACTCTTTTGGGTGTGCGGAGGGCGTAATAGAGGAAGGGGGTCACGAGGCAGAGGGTAGAGAAGAATCGGTTAAGGGACGTGTGGGAGAATGGGAACTGGGAGGATTAAGGCTGTATGGGGAGGAAAAGTGGAAGTGGCTGGGGGTTTGTGGGTGAGGCAGTGTTTGAGGGAGGAGGGGGATCGGGTGACTTGGGGAGTGTGGGAAGAAGGGGGAGGGCTCGCCAGCCAAGGAGTAGTCAGACGCCACCTGGCTTGCTTCCAAACTGTTTCGATATGCCAGCAAAGGCTCAGGGGTCGAGTTCGAGGATAAAGGAGGAGGGAAAGATAGGAGTAAGGGCGAAGAAGAATTGGTAGGATGTCAGCAGAAGAGATAGGGGGAGGCGACTGGCTCCGCATCCAAGAAAGTAAGGGAGAGACTGGGGTGGGGAGAGGAAGAACTTGGTGAGACGTGAAATGGTGGGGGGGTTAGGAAGTGGAAAGAAAAATGCGAACAGGAAAAGTGGAGAAATTATCGACGGAGGGCAGACGGGAAAGAGTTTGGTGGGTTGAGGCGACAATGAGAGCCTGAGAGAGAGAGAGCGTTGAGGGAATAAGCGTAGGACAAAGTTTAAAGGAGGGTAAAGCCGACTGAGTGCGACAGGACGGCGAAAAGATTTCCGTAACGGAGTAAGAGTTGAGGCGAGAACTTGTCATTCCCAAAACTTGGAAATGCGAACGACTGTTCTTTCTCGCCTTTTTCCCCTCAAGAGACGGCAATGGATTTGAGAATGTTTGAATGTGTGTGAGCTATGTAGAAGAAGTTGAAGAGTGAGTGGGAGAAATGAGGGCGAAGAGGAGAGTAGGCACGTTCACGGGGATTTAAATGGCCGGTGTAGTTGACGAATGATCGAAAGTAGAAACTGTTACCTGCACATGTTGAGAGAGTTCTGGTAGTGCAAAGGGGCACTTATCATTTCAATAGCTTGAAATAATACTC
The DNA here is from genome assembly GCA_002093875.1 of Calopteryx splendens. Taxonomy (NCBI): domain Eukaryota; kingdom Metazoa; phylum Arthropoda; class Insecta; order Odonata; family Calopterygidae; genus Calopteryx; species Calopteryx splendens. Next base: position 1,340,316 of record LYUA01000273.1, on the reverse strand, counting down.
ATTAGACATCAATATTGATTTCTCTGGTATTATTTATATTTTACTAGTTCATTGACTGACTCAATAAATACATAGTATTTAAAAGAAAATCTGGGATATAAATAAATAAAAATAAAAATTTGTCTTAAATATATATTACATTAAAAGTTTTTATCCATAATTTTTTTATAATAAATTAATTGGAATCCAAAATCAAAATAAGTGCCTCATTAATGAATATATATTTCTCCACATAGGTATCCCAAATATTTATATTTGGGACCCAGGGGAGAGAAGGTGCAAATACAGGGATACTGACCTTAATGAGGATTTCCCAAAGATAGTAATAGTAGGAAAAGCGAAAGGACACTTGTAGGAAATGACTTATTTGATCCTATTTAAAAGGAAAGGATGAATTACATATACTTTCGATAGGATGTGTCGTTAGTAGGTAGGACGTTTTTATAATAGTAATAATAATTTGTTTAACTCTTACAGGCAACCCCAATTACATATGCTTTAATATATAATCGTATAGCATTAAACTAAAAATATTCATTGAGGATATCATATGTATGAAATTGGACGAGTTTTAAGATAGGGACCTTATTGAATGATAACTATGCTTTATGGTTAATGTGTAATTTCTTTTCAAAGGAATATTGAAGTAGTTTTAGAACAGCGGTAATCGCTATACATTTGTGATATAGATACTACCTGAGGCGTCACTTTTTGAAAATATTTACACATGTTTTTACTCTATCATCATGGCCACGAGTATTAATATTGCTTCCCTGCCGGGTTTGTATGGAGATACTGATAAAAATTCAAGTAATAAGCGTCTATCATGTGAGTATAATAACTCCTGAAAGCATCTGAATAAGGTACCACCCTACAAATAAAATTTAAAAATGAGGTGTCCCGCTGATCACCCCACTTGTTCTCATTTCCTATAATGAGGTGTGAGTAATCTTCGTGATCTTTGCATTTCACTGACTATGGCCATCACAAAATCCCGAGGAAGAAGTGAGACTTGCGTTGAAAATGCACCTAAAAACTGAATACATGGATTAAGATTACAAATAGAAAGTCAAGGTCGGACAGGAGTCCGGACTGGGGTCATTGGCGTAGTCGTGAGCGAGCAAGGAAGGATAAGGAAAAGGAGAAACGGTTGAAGACATTTTCAAAGCAAAGTGATGCACGGGATAGTGGCGTGGGAAATGGGAATGAAGGCAGGGAGGGAACGGAATGGGTAAAAAGAATACGTGGTCCTTAGGGAAGAGTGTACCCATGAATATTCACGAGCTGCTAATTCGAATGACTAAACGATTTCTTTGGAGGATGTTCGCGCCAGAGGGCGGAAGAGACTGGAGCGAATGAGAGAGGAAGAATGGGAAGGGATACGGGGACGAGGGCTTAAGGGGGAGGGGGTGAAAGGAGTATTAGGACCCGTAGAGTTCCTGGGATGGTGGACAGACCACGGGGCAAGGTGGAGGGCAGGGAGGGGGAGAGTTGGGATATTCTTATCGGTCACAGTGGAGAAAGAGGGAAGTGGGCGGAACGCTGGCTTTAAAGGGGATGAAATTCTGAACCTTTAAATGATTCGGAGGTTAAGGCCTTGCGATGTCATTAGGGAAGCTATCGGAATGGCCGCTTTTGGAAGAGAGTGGGGTTAAAGTAATTTAGAATAAAAAACACGGATACTCCTTTTAAGTTTCGAGTAAAAGCAACATCACTCCCGCTGTTTATTTATAAGAACGTTTTTTCCTCCGATAATTGTCACGTCATCGAGAAAGACGGCGATTAATCCCCCCACCCACTCGCAGACAGTTTGGTGTAATTATGGAGGATTTAAAAATACAAGAGAAAATTGTTTTACAAAGGAGCTTCAAAGTAAGCATAAATGAAGAATCTTTTAGTGTTTTTTTTCAGCGAATATACGTAATTATGGGACTAAATTTATGTTCCTCTATTTCAAATAAACCTTTTTCTTGACGTTAATTCCACCAAGAAATAAAACCTTGCGTTTCTGAAGGAATAAATTTCCGGAGGAGAGAAGCTCTCATTTTATATTTTGCTGAATTGTTCTCTTTTAGTAGCTACATATGAAGAAATTTCAATTCCGGTGCATTTTCTCTTCTGTTGGTTTACTTTCTAAGTTGATGTTAGAAAAGATAAAGTAATAGTAAGGAATAAAATTTAAGAGAACGACTTAATATATTTAGGATTGAAAAGAATTAATTTTAAGGGATATAAATTGATGATCTCTTGGAAAATGAGGCGAAGTTCATCAGTAGATAACGAGAGAGCAGAAATAGAGGGTAGAAAGAGACGGCACGACGATTTCTTGCTTTTATAAATTTGTGTGTCGTGGAATGAATTTTCTAGGGCATCATGCTTAAATGAAGGAATGATGTGTATTGGCTGGAGATTCACGAAGATAGTGACTTCGAATGCAGGGATTTTTAGAAGATAAATGGGAAGAACGGCATTGTTGGGAGAAGAGAAAGACCCGGGGTGACGCCTGGGAATCCGATTACAGGAGGGATAGTTTATATTATTGTCAACAGAAACATATAATTACGAATATAATGTTTCTATTATGAATGTAAAAATTAATATTTATTAGCAAATTTTCTAATTTATGGGGTAATTTAAATTTTATGAACGCACAAACTCACTTTTCTCTTTCTGTGCTGAATACTGGTAATGCGAATCCTCGCTTTTAGCATGAATTTGGATTTTTTTACTTCATTAACAAAGTTTAAATGATTAAGGTTTGCATATTTTCCTATTGGAGTATATAAAATATTCGTAAACTAAAATAAATCAACCCAAAATATACATGCATGATTAGGATAACATTCTATTGTCTGATTTAGTGATATGGTTTATATTTAAGCATTGTTTTTTTAATTGAAATGTAATCTTCGTAAAAAATACGAATTTTTTGGCGCTGTAAATTTCATATGGTACTTCCCTGAAGATCCAAAATGTCACTGATTACAGTAAAATTCATAAAAATGGTGCAGCTATGATTTTTTGAACGTTCGAGTTTTTATGTCAATAGTTACCTATTAACTAATTTTCAAGCCGAATTAATAAATTTTTTCGTGCAATCTAAGTTATGATTATACATTTTTAGTGCTTCCATATTATTGAAATAAATGACTTAATGAAATTTAAAATGGTTTAGATTTGTTTCCATACAAAATTTCGAACTGAACAATGCATAAATCCATGCATATAATGCATTTTTTGCAATTCATTTAATTAAAACGTACTCGATATTTTTCATTTGCATGCGTTAAAAATGCCCGTCAATGCAAATATCGAAGTTTTTACTAGAATAGACCTACTTCCAATTAAGACTGTCTAACACTTCTTATGTGTCAAAGCGTATGCGATTGTATATTTTTTGCATTATTTTCTTACTTTTAAAACTTTGAAGATATAATAAAAATAGAGATGGCAAAAATATTTTTCGTGTTTTGTTAATTTATGTGCTCTTATAGTAATGTCCTCTAGCAATTATATCGCGATGTATAAAATTATCAAATTGAGTACCTACCCGTCTGCTGCAATAGGTACTCAATATCTCTGGGGATAATTAACACTTCCTAATTTAATATCGATGCACATCGGTTCGTTTTTAAATTAAGTCTTTTTATTTACTAGCTAGGGTGAAATATTATATAATTTCAATGTGAGATTTATTTGGGGGAGTTCTAACCGTTAAGAGTATTTTCTTTGAAGACATCCGCTGCTTTGTATCAAATTCACACTTTCGTAAGAAGTAAAAAAAATAACGTACCCATCTAAATATCCTTCCGTGTTTCACTCAGCTAGACGTTCATTTGAGACAATAAAGAAACGTCGAACCGAATATCATGTCGCTCCTCGAGAAGGTGTAGAGCGGAGAGTGAGCAGTGGACCTGGAAAAAAGTTGGGAAAACATGTTGAAGCAGGCACTCCTTTAAGTGACGATTCCCAACTTCTCATTTCATTCCCATCTCCGTCAAACGCGCAAACATATAACAACACCCTCCCCGGCCCCCTCTCCTCGCACTTCCCATCATTCCCTCCCTCCCGCCCCCTCTCTTTTTCCCCCAGCCTCCCCAACTACCACCCCTTTCGGCTATCGTAAATGCGTGGGTTTTTGAGACAAGGAATCCCCTGAGGGATCCCCATCTTGAACTCCTATGCTGCTATTTTCGCTTTCGAGTCATTGACATCTTATACTTTTTTTCCCTACTCCTCGTCCTCTTAGAGATATTTCCACCTCCGTAGATCCATCTGTCTTCCCCTTGAAACGCCGTCTTTTGCTCCGCTGCATTACATTTGACAGGGGCTTTCAATTCATCAAAACTTGCTTCCCGTTTCCGCGACCACTCTCCTCATTCCCTTCGCCGCCTTCCCTGTGAGCGAATGCCTCGTTCGGCCACTGCGCCTCCCCCTTCGGCCCCCCCCCTCCCCCACTTCACCTTCTCGTCTCAAGGCACGCTTACTCTCACGAGGCGCGCCCCTTCTCCCCAAAACCTTCATTTTTCCCTCTCTCTCTAGCAGCTTTCGGAAGTTGCAAGGTTTTTTCGGCATCTCCTGTTATTCCATCTCTCTCCCTCCATTTCTGCTTCGCACCTGCTATCTTTCTCTTTTCCCTTGCCTCCGATTTCTTAATATCTCTCCTACCTGTTCAGATCCTCGCTCTTACCTTATTTCTATTTTCAATCATTAACCGCAACTTGATTAATCACTAATATGAGATTCATTATTTTCTTTTTTAAATCCGTAATTAATTATTATTTAAAAAATTATGTTCACGTGCTTGATCAGATAGCTATTTTGCGTTCCCAAAAGTGGAAATGTATGCTTTTTGGCGGAACGTTTATTTTAGATGGTGGGATTTTTTTCTCAGACTCATCAATAAATGTCACCGGATGCTTTTCATGGATTATGGATTAAATTATATCACCCTCATATTGATCCTACTTTTTTTATATTCTGGTCTCCTATATTAATTTAATACCCGTCGATGTGTATATCGTTAGTGTTGAGGAAATTGTCTTTAAAACACCTTGGTGGCCGTGTGCATACCATATATATCTCTTCGTATACAGTTACGTTTATAATCAGATATTAAGTTAAAGATTATTTTTTTTTATTTTGGGAAAAAACATAAATTTGGACTCGGATATTTCATTCTACCACGAGCGAAATTATCAATTCATAAATATGAATTTATTCACGGATTTATTGAAATATATTATAGAAAAGTTTTCTATAATGTAAAATATTTTACGATTGAGGAAAATAATAGATAATTTAATTTACAAATACCTTTTATTTGTCCTTTTTTTTCTTCCATTAATCCATTGCTATTCCTATGAATTTGGATTGTGGATTTGGATGATCCCCGATTGCTTTCCATTTCTTAAGCGATTCTCTTCAGTGGACATTTTTGTTTCGGGCTACCTATGAGTCACATCTCTTGCGCTTCCCTTCTTTTCC
>LYUA01000273.1:1296348-1311894 GCA_002093875.1 Calopteryx splendens | reverse complement strand
CGAGTATGTGGCGAGCGTATGGGACCCATCACAAAAGACACTGATTAAAGAATTGAATTAGGTACGGAGAAGGGCCGCCAGATTCGTGACAAACATATATGAAAGAACACAAAGCGTCACAATGTTACTAAAAAAACAGGGATGGGAAGGTTTAGAGGCGCGAAGACTCACGGGGTTATTAAGATTACTACAGGGATATGAATCATGTAGGTTTGCCTCAGAAATTGAAGCTAAAATTCAACTCCCTCATTAGATAAACAGGTCAGACAAATATCACAAAATAAGAGAAATAGAGTGCCGAGCAGATTGATTCAAATATTCGTTTTTTCCTCGCACAATTCGTAACAAAAACAGAGATATAAGGGGAGCACCAACATAATAGTTAAACATTTGATTCGCACAATTAATATCATGGCTGGTGTCCTAAACCCCCGCCACACGCCCTTGCGGCGGCTTACGGGGTATTGTGTAGATGTAGATGTACCTCGGTTCTACCTCTTTCCTTGAATTTACAATGGTATTTCATTTTTTCACTGTGACAACTGCCCTTTAATGAACTACCGTGGATAGAAGCTTGGGATTTTGACATATTTGCGATTGTTCGATTATCCTCCATCCTTTATTGTTTCCTAAATATTTTGTTGCGTGATCGTATCTCTTTTGTTTGCAAATGTTTGTTTTGCTGTTTTCTAGAATGTATATGTCCGGGTGGGATTGTATATAGGACGCTTCAATTTGAAGCCTGGATTAGTGCTCATATGGGCGAAGATTAAAGGCGAAAATACATGAAGGTTTAAAAAGGATACATACACGTCTATTTAGAGTACATAATCCTGAATTTCCTCCTTCCGTTGATTTTTTTCCTTCGTGCCGAGGAAGAAAATTTTAATCTATCAAATACTGTCATGGACTCACGTTTTTTTAGTGTATATATAATTTCTTTGTTTTTCGTTAACTACTTTTCTAAACGCTTCCACCACTTTTTACAACAAATGTGCATTTCAGATCATTTATTTTCACCGCCAGGAATTGAAAAATGCATATACTCAGCGTTACAATTAAATATAATTCTTATTTAGAAAAGAAATGTTTTAAATCACAATTTTCGATATTTATCAACTGCCGATTCTGATAAAAGAGAGAAAATTTCATAATTCGAAACAAAATTTTGTAATTTCCCGATTACTTTGCTGTTCACTTTTTTATATTAATCAAAAGATTGTTTATGGAAAACATTTTTTAAAATACACTATGCACACACCCGATGTATTTTTGGAAGCTAAATATAAATTTGATAGTTGATGACTTTCTCAAGCTTCTTAATTTGGATTAGTATGCTTAATGAAGCAGTATTTCAAAATAATTTAAATCTGATGTTAATATAAAAGGTAATATTTATAGAATACATTTCAGTTAATTAAATGAGCTATAACAATTTTTATTGTCAATGAAATTTAATCAGTGACTGTTACAAGAGTTAAATATTTACCTAAATGCTTGAAGATATTTACAGGAGGCGTTATAGATTAGTCAAATATTTAATTCCTGAATGTTATCTAAGCCTTTGGATTGAGAATGTAAAATCTGTAGAAGATTTTGAGGACCCACGAATGGGATGGGGTAGACTCGGGGAATGCGAAATTGATAAGAAGGAGAAGGATGAGGCGGAGGGAGCCTTAGAGAAAAATAATGATAATATAGAGATAAGGAGGAGGAAATCACATAGGGGTGCATGAGTTTTATTCAGAATAAATTGAAGAATGGAAGGAGCAAAAAAAGATTACAGTATATCTAAATGCTCTCATTGGTCAATTTAATTTGGGAAACAATCTCAAAGGAAATGTTTAAAGATTCATTACAATTAATAAGGAAAAATAAAGGAAAAAGTTTATAATGGGAATATGTGAAAAATAGAGAAACTCTCAAGTATTCTAATTGAATTTATGAAAATAAGTATATAATCAGGCAATAAACGACTTTAGAATAGAGTTAGCGAGTCATTCGATACTGGAATTTATAATATCCGGTTCAATACTTCCAGCTTAAAGCGTTATTTATAAATACAGAGTCCTCTACAAGCCACCGGAAAGGCATGTGGCAGAGGGTGTTTGGGATACTAACCTTTGATAGGAACCTTTCATTATGGAATCATATGAGATGAACTAATACTTATTTATTGCGTATGCTGCTTTCCTATTTTTTGTGATATTTTGGTCGCGAATGGTTCGAGGAAAGAATGAATTCTTATACCTATCAGTGATGTCAACTATTTCTCTATTTTTTCTGGGTTGTTCGACCTTTCAATATTCGTTCGGCGTCATAATAATTTTCTTTGTGTCGGAAGCAAAGTCAAGCGACCAATATCTATCCAAAAACCTTGGGCCCATAAAGCGTAAAAGAGAGCAATAACAATTAAATAAACCAAAAGAAATAATCTGGCAACTAATCAAAAGGAGAATGGAAGACGTTGTGTACTTCAGGGATAGTGGGACGTCAGGAAAGATTTGGAAAAGGGTAATGGGAAGACAAAGAAAGGAAGCGAGATGGGTGGAGATGCGGGGTCATTGGCAGAGTGGAAGAGGGTTAGGTGGGGGTGAGGGGTGTATGGAGCGGGACAGAGGAGGGCAGAGGGTTAGGGAGAGGGAGTGAAAGAGGAGAAAGAAAATTGAACGGCGGGGATGGCCTTTAAAAGGTGGTTACATGAAACAGGATGAGAGAAAAGAGGAACGGCGAAGAACTTGGACGTGTGCGTCGAAGCGCAAACGGCCATCAAGGAAAAATAGGAGGGAATTGGGGAGTGGCGGGTGGTGGGTGACAGGGAGAGGGCAAGGGGTGGGGGCAAAGGGAGGTAGTCCTTATACCTGCGCCTGCCAGTGACGTATATTTTTGGCCCGCTCCATTCAGCCGACCTCGGGGGGAGGGGAGCGAAAGAGAAAACGGGAAGCCGTCGGGTGAAAGGTACTGGCTGGTGGGTGGCAGTGGCGGGGGCTGAAGGTGGAGGCATGAAAGAGCAAGCGAAGAGCAGGGGTGAATAAGATCACGTTTAGAGTCGGCAATTCTGTTAATTAGCTAAAGGAATCGGTTAGGCAGACCTCGACACTTATCGTTGAAGGGCAAAGAAACCTTCACAATAAGGGATACAACACGGAGCTAAACTAATAAATTGATGTATTTATGCGTAATGTATCACTCTATTTTCTTTCCTAGCATTTCGGAGGTGCAAGGAAGGCTGAGGGGCAAGCAATTCAACACGATAGGAATTTTTCACCCTCTCCATTCTGCCGGAATATTCGATTATTTTTATCTCCTTAATAGTAAAAATATTTAATGAATCTTTAGACACAAAGTTTTACCTGAAGCACGCAATTCTTGAATGTTTAATTTTGTATTGAATAAAGTTTAACCATATCCCATGAGTAAACTACATTAATTTTAACCTGTTCACATTGAAGAAAGCATAATGGTTATAGAATTCCAAAAACATTAAAATTAAAGAGTAAATATTTTGTTACTATGTATCTCTAGGTAATGTGGATATGTTTAACATCGTAGCTAAAGTTTGTTCCGCTTTTCTTTATAAAAACGATGAACAAAATTGCTACCAGCTTAAGAATGGGAAGTGCCTCAGATGAAATAAAAAGGGAATTTTCAAATGCCTATGGATTAGCTGCAGAACTAAGCAACGTCAGCAAATTATTGATCTTAAGTAAATATAAACATTCTATTCTTCCATTGTAAATTTCCGTTTGAAATATTAAGTAAAAAATTGAGAAATCTATACGAGTTATATACGAGCTATAAGAGTTTAAAGACTAGGAATATCTATGAGAACGTCTCTCCTCTTATAGATTTATTTATGCTGATAAAATCGTTTTGAGCTCCCGTGTTGATTTAAGATTTAGCGTAACGCGTAAAATTTTAGGGAATGTGCATCCATTCTGCCATACATTCATTCCTACGCGGTTTTCCCTCACTCGTCTTCGCGCGTGATATTACGTTATTTCTTCAGAGTTCTAATTTTTCCTTCTTCCCCTTAATCTGATCTCATCGACTGCTATTCCCAAATGCGAGCTTCTTTTCCCCTCTCATCCTTCCTCACCATCGTCCGGGCCGGTCAGTCAATCCACTCCATCGTTCCACGACTGTGGGACCGAGGGAGAGTTTAGGTGGGGTGATGAATGGATGTGGAGGGTCGGAAGGGTCCCCACCCTCTGACACACCATCTCCCGTTGGTCGGAAAAAAAGGAGGATTGACAAATAATAATAACATGTTGAAGGATATATTTTTTCACGCGATGCCTGGAGTTGAAATAAAAAAAAACAGCTGGGGAATAGAATGGAGCTACCGAGGCAAACGAGACGGAATGGAAAGAAATGGAAAACAAAGGGAAAACGTGGAAGGAGGACAGAGAAGGATGAGGGAAATGGAGAGGAGTACGAGAGGAAGGATATGGAGAAACTCCCTGGATGCAGTCACCGGAATAATTGCGGACATATAAATGGAGCGGGGGCAACGGAGAAAAAGGAGGGCTGGGGGGGGAGGTACAGGAGGACCCTGGTGCTTGGTTTGGCGGATATTTTTGCGGCGTGAGATGGGGGTGAGGAGAAGGACCGTCCGTCCGCCCCGCGACGATAGACCGTCGAGAGCAGTACAAGAGTTCCAGACGCCAGGGCCCCGACCCCTCAACCGAGGGTGCACTCTCACACGCACGCCCCCGAACGGGAGATCCAGCCACGCACAATGGGGAAGGACTAAGGATATGTTTATGATCTCCCCCTTATCCCCCGCCTCCTCCTCCCGAGCCATTTTTCATGCACTAATCGGGGGACTAGGCCTGTGCCCGTCCTTCGCCCGTGTGAAAACTTGACGTTCGCCCCCCGGGTATGAGTTTAAAAACTTTTTCGCCGTATTTATTTAATCCACTTCATGAGAGAATATTTTCACTGCGATACGATTTAACGGAGGGATAAAAATTTAACCGCAGTCCAATAATATTATTTATATTCAGTAGTGGTATGCTTGGGAAAGGAAAAGTTCAGTCATTTTTCAACTGTATGACAAGGAATTAGGGGTTCAGAGCGCTAGAGAATATTGTTGATATTCCTTTCGAGGGTAGTTCACTGTGAAAAATAATTACCGGCCATAAAGTTAATCCCAAAATTATCTCGCTTCTGCTCAATTTATCTCAGAAAGTAGAAAGCCTAATACAGATGCTTTCTATCACCCATGTAGCGTAGCTTATTATATGTCTACATTCGTCGGTCTGATAAGAGGTGTAAAGATCGATTGGATTTTCATTTTGAATACTTTATTTTCTATTTATTCAACTGAACTTGGCGAAAAATAATTATTTCTGTTTTACAACTATTGCAAGGGTAGGTTACTCATTTCAGGCTGGTACCAAGTTATGCCTTTCTCCATAAATAAAAATACTAATCGTATTGTTAAAAATTAATATAATTTTCATACAATATGAATAACAAAATTTTAAACTAAGTTAATTTTTTTAATATTTATGATAATATTTTTTTAATCATAGCCCCAATGCAAGGATTTGCGCGTAGTTATCGCAATAATTGTGTCAATCTTCGATTATAACGTAGGACGTAACAGGACACATTTAGACACATATGGGCAAAGTATAAATTATAGCCACATAAGCAACTGCCAGAGCAAATTACTTGAAATATGCAAACTGTTATATTAATTGAAAGAACAGGATTTTAATGCTGTTCTTAAATTTAGAAATGAAATTATGAAGAAAAGTAAAATAAATCCTGATCTCTGCATATAATACTGACCAGAGAAAATGGAGAACCTCGTAGCAAGAGCTCAAACTTCAATTATATGCAATGAAAATAGTTGCTTAAATATTACACAGAAGAAACGCTGCATTTATTTATTTCCCCTGAATTGTCACATTGTTTGGTCAATGAAGAGGTTTCTGAGGGTACTCGACTGGTGGCCAAGTCATCAATTTCATGGCAAAAGCAATTGAAACCACTATTTGCTCTAAGTGCGGCATGTGATGCTTATCGTAAATTAAGGTAAGTAGGTATGTAACGATCTACTTACCCTATGCCTGGCCGGTATTAAGAGGTACAACAATCATACCTATTTATGATATACCAAGTAAAATTTTAAAGAAATTTGAACGCTCTGCAGACGACGGGAATTTTGGATAAAGGGTATAGTAGCTCTTTATGGATAGATATAACTGGCGGAAAATTAAAAAGTCAGGAAAACGGCATAAAATAATTACTAAGTGGCCCCTGTGCGTAATATAAATTTATTGGTGTTTTGAAATTTGCTGTTTAACATTGTGCGTATATTTTTATTTCATATCTAATCATTCCATATGATAACATTTAAAACAGTTTAGAACATATTCCAGCTAAAGTCAACTAGCATAGGTGCGAGGAAATCGCCAGACCAATTTTTTGGTGTCTGCTTGATTTTGCTTATATGTACTATCAGTGCTAAAGGCTGCTACGTGTGTGATGATGCCTGACACTCTTGTCACGTATATTCCGGAAGACCAACTCTCTCTTCCTACCTCCCTTGCTCCGCACTCCCTCACCCTTTTCTCTCCTTGTTTATTTCTTGTTTATCTTTTTTCCTCTTTGAGATGTACTAGAACAGTTTTTCCATGCTTACCATACGCCTCTAAGGGGAAATTAGAAAATTTTCTATTGGAAGCCTAATTTTCAGTTATTTTGGAGTGATATTCAAAGTAATTCCACGATTGATTTGGTTCTGTATTGATCACTGAGGTGATTGCGTTTATTACTTACAGTTATAAGGCCGTCTGAAAGTGAATTGGAAAACGCTTACGGGAGATTACAGCATTTCTAGAGAACTTTCCTAGAGAATATGGGTAAGTTGTATTTGGTCTATTCTCCCAGTACACAATCAACCAGGCTACACTGGCTTCTATATTTCTCAATTTCTTGATCCTTTTCACGTTTTCTTGATTAATAGTTGTAGTACTTCAGTCTCAATGATTTATTGCAGTGATTATAACTAATAACAAATATTAATGGGTTGAACTTATAATGCTTCTTCTTGAGTATTTATTTCTTCGGTTACGTTTTATATCTATTCACGCCACCGCTCGGGCGTTTGGTAGAGACTGAGACCACTCCAGGCATGCACTAATGAAAATGGCACTACTGAAATGGTTCATTCGACCGGAAAGAATTTGTGAGTGATGTTATAAAAATGAGCAGTATCATTATTTCCAGCGTGGATTGATCTGTGGTAGGAGATGCTATATTAATTTGTTACGTGGGAAGACGAAAATAAATCGTTCGTAGTGCATGTGGTAAATATTTTTTCAAGACGAGGGTAGAGAGATTTTAAAATCTAGAATTGCAATCCATACCTAGTAGCTGCTCTTCTTGCATTCGTAGATTACTATTTTATGCTGTGACGCACAGTGAATGTACAGCTGTTGGTAGGTTCGTCTACAGCATGAATTCTATAATCTATCCGTTTCTCACTAGCCTTCTAGTAACGTATAATTTTGACAGTCCCTGTCGGGATTGAAAACACCCCATGCCACACTTCATAAGTGTATATTTTGCTGGGTACCATGTTGATGTAGATGCCTTGTTTACGCGGATGACTCAGAACGCTCTTGGATCCCTGCCCATTGAAGGGCGTCTCTCTCATGGCCAGACGGCGGCCTATTCCCACGATGACTCTCGAAGTAAGGAATTTTTACGTCATCTCCTCTGCTTCGCCAAACATAATCCCTTATCATTGAAAACCCCTCTTATATTTTTTTTCGCCCACGCGATCCTCTCTATTCATCGCCGATTTTCCCCGAACCCCCGGTCGCTCTATCCTCCCTTCCTCCGTACGCCCCTTCCCGCTCCTCAACTCTCCCCTTAAGTCCCTCCACTCCAGAAGCCCCTTAAAACAGGATCTCGAGTTGCTCGATATAAAGTCGCCTCAACCTCCCCCCCCACCATACTCCCCTCTTTTCTTTCATCCTCCTCCCGTGCTCTTTTGTGCTCCCTCGCCCAGTCCGCATCCGCCGCGCCCTCTGCTAACTTCCGTCGGAAGGACGGAGGGCGTCGGGGGGAAGGAAGAGAATGTGGCCGGGGGAGGTGGAGGGCGGAAGAGTAAGAGAGAGGGAGAAGAGAGACTTATTCGCTGTGGAAAGGAGGGAAGGAGTGAGCACGGTCCTTATGTCTTGCTCGGGTAATGGGTAAGCCGAGGGAAAGGTTGAGATAGCGAGAGGGGTGCGTAAGAGACTTGGTGGAGGGTTGGGACTGAGAGGATGGGTTTGAGGGTGGTTAGGTCAAAGGGTCAGGAGTAGCGAGGAATGTCATAATGGGGTAAAGTGGCGGAGGGTACGGTTTTGGGGCCGGTGGGCGATAAAAGGGGGTTGTTTGGAATGGGCAAGAAGGGTTTGTTAGTATGGATGAGAGACGACTGTCCCATCCGAGAACTTCTCCCTAAGATTTCTCGATCGCTTCCGCTCCCTCCTTCCCAGCCGACCTCTCCCTTGCTCTCTCTCGGAACCATTGTCGTAGCCATTTGGACGGCATTATCTTCTGCTTCTATCCACTCTCTTCCTTCTTGCAAAGCCGGCCTTTTACGCCCCTCTTCCTCCTCGGCTATTCTCCCACTCACATCCTCTCTCCACTTATCTCTTTTCTCTTGCATCCTCCCTTCATCCCTTCCGTCTTCTAATGTCTTACCGAAATCTCGTCCAATACTTCCTTCCACCAACCAATTCTTCGTTTAGTTCCAACCTTCGGAATCAATCTTTAAGCTTCTCCTCCACCTAATTCTATGAACACGGTCAGTTCCATATTTATTGTATTCTCTCTCCGTCCATATTTATTGGCTTCTCTCCTTCCGTCGCTTTACGGAGATAGCCTTTATTGAACAAAAGTTATCCTCCATTGCTTAGCGTGTGTGGGTGTGAATGTTTCTACAGAGAGTATTTCATTTTGGGTGCCACCTTGCATGTTAGATATGCGTGCTCACTGGAAGTCAACTTTTGTCTCTTCAAGCAATCACATTTTGAGTTTTAAAGGTTCATGAATTTACGAGGTAATAGCCAAATACCTGCTTGTTCATATCTTGATTCCATTAAATAACTTTGACTGGTGCTTTGTTGTCTCCTAGCTTTGTTAAAATTACTAATAGTGGAAATTTCTGCTTGTAAGCAGTTCAATCCATATTATTCGTAATCTAATAGATTCTCAGTCACACGATGACAATCTTCTTGTTTCACCGACCTGGCATAGTTACCTATATTTTTTACCCATAATATGTATATAGGATTCCCTTTTCATTATTGCGTATATTGTGCATATTTGTTGCTTTATCAAGTCTCTTTTATTAATACATTCTTATGCTTGGTCTGAGCTCGGACATCTTTTAGCCTTTTGTATCCTTTTTCTATTGTAATTATGTCTTTCCCTTCTACGTATTTGTTTCGCTTGCTCTTTTTCCCCTTTTTGTAGCCTCCTTAGTCGCCTGAGCCGGGAAAGGAGACCAGATTATTATTATTATATTATTCCTTGGAGAGAAAGGAGGCAGCGGAGTATCCCGTTGGATGTCATTCCGAAAGATTGGGCGTAGAGGAAGGGGATGGGAAGAGCATGAAAGACTTTTGACTGCTTAGAGTTTCCCCTTACGACTCTGCGGTATCGTTGCTAAGATACTAAATGGCAAGGAATAAAAGATGGGGAGGTCGTTAGGGATACCTGGAATGCGCTAGGGGGAAACAGAGTAGGGAGTTTCCGGGAACATGTTCCTCCAGCTCGAGGCAAAGTTTTGTGAATATGTATGTATGCGTTGAAAAGTGAAACGGTGGAAGTGATAGGTGCGGGACCGAGGATGGGATCCGATCATTCCGCTACGCCATCTGGAGAATAGTGTGTTGAGATTCCGAAAGCGAGGTCACACGAGGGAACGAAGCCAAAACTCAGCGGTTCCGAAAACGGAGGGGTCGATCCAGATGGGCGCTGTTTGTTGGTGCACTGGAACCCTGCTGAGTGGATGAAAGGAAGGGAAGGGTTTGGCTTCCGAATGTGAGAACGCGGTGATAATTAAGACTAGAGAATGAGAGCTAAGGCGCAGAGACTTCGAGTGGGATGAGGTTTCGCCCTAAAGCTGATCTCATCTCGTATCCGCATTCTAAAGGGGATGTAAAGTCTTTAGTTTCGCTGCACATTCATATTAAGAGGAGCGCAGTATTGTAATGTATTAAAAACATTAATTAATCTAACCAGATCCGTGCCGTTGCGCCATGCCTGAATGCAGAAAAATTATGAGTAGCTGTGCGTTTATTTGCACCTAGCATAATCTCATATTTAAAAAAATGAAAATGCCGTGTATTTTGTAACGTATTCATGTAATGGGTACCTACTCATTACTCAATATCGACTATTTGAGAACATTTTTTAAAGAAATAAAAAATAATAAATTGACATTTTCAGACTAAGGAATCAACAAGGAAAATATTTATTTAATGTTTTATCCATTTACTTCATTTTAGGCCACCTTTGTTGCAACCGACGGATAACTTACCATTCTTACCTTTTACTTGATATGTGATCTTTGGGCTTTAGCAAACAAGCCGCCAGTAACGCGAACGGAACTATCAGTAATTAACTCCTGATATTCCTCAGTGACATCCAAATCTCGAGTCCCATGAAAATTTCCCATTCGTAATCCTTGGCAAGCATTGTTAACGGTATATTAAACCATTACCAGTTCCACATTTCGGACGATCCTAATACCTTTTAAAGCTTACAACCTACCTTTATCCGAGCTTAATCCTATCTCTTGAGAAGATCCTGAGAAAGCAAAGGCTTCCTTCTCTCACCCTCCCTCGATTTGCCGTCCGCTCCCTGGCTCGTCTGCTTTGTCCGTCCTCCCTACTCACCCTTTATCTTCATTTCCCCCTTAAACCGTCACCCGCTTCTTCGCCTTGATCCTGCCGCCACCGTTGTCACCCCATCCCTCCCTCTCGCCCTTCTTCCTCTCCTCCTTTAGCAGTCCTCCTCGCCTCCCCGCCATCCGCTCCTCATCCCTCCCCATTATCCCACCCCTACCCTTGTACGCACGCGTTCGGGCCCTCCGCTCACGAGTGCGGAAGAAGAGGACGGGGACGGTGGCGGAGAGGGGGACAGGGGGTTAACTACGACACCTTTCGACCGTTAACTCGACTCCGTAATCTTCTCACAGAATTACGCGCCGTGTGGAAAGGGAAGAGGGTGGGAGTCGAAGGCCGTTGGAATGGGAGACTGAGGGGAGAGGGAGAGACTTCCGTCTGCGACGAAGACTTAGAATACGCGTTCATGAAGTAGGGAGAGGCTCTCTCTCTCTCATCCACTGCCTCTCACTTTCTTTTTCCCCATGTCAAATTTAGTAGTCACTTCACCTACGGCATATTAAGTTTATTTGGTACTTTCTCCGTTTGTTTTTGGAAAAAATAAACCATTTTGCTTATATATCTTAATTCCTCATGAGGAAATTCAAGCCGCATTACTCTGGAAAATTTTAGATTCTCCAGAGGAGATAGCAAAAATTATATGGAAAAATAACTTTTTTTTCAATATTTATATTTATTAATATCCGTCCATACTTAGAAAGAGATAATTGATAAGATAAGATTTTGTGATTTTCATAATCTTTTTACTATAGTTTCCTAATACCTGTTACTTACGATTTTAAATGGAATGTATTTAACCAATTTTTCAGTTAAAGGTTACCTACTTCATGGCTGAATGCATTGTGAGTGCTAGCAGTATATGAAAAAAAAGGGTAGATGATTTTGTGCATGTTGTCAGAATGTTTGTGAACATTTTCAAGTTGGACGACATCAGGCAGTATTTGCCCAAAAGTTGTGCGAATACTGCCAGGAAGGTTTTTGGTAGCGTACAGAAAAAAATGAAGTTTTTCCAAAGGCAACAAAAACGCGAAGGAATAAAAGTATGACAATCCCAAAATTCTTGGTTGAATGTGAAACTTGAGTCTCCTAGAATAAGTATAATTTTCGGCTAACTGTGGTAGATAAGGGATGAATGAAGAGTAATTGTTTGGTAAAAGGAGAGTTTTGGTGAGGAAGGAGTGAACTATGAAAGAATGTGGGTCGGATGAAGCGTTTAATAACAATTATGAAAGATGTATCCTGCGCTATTTAGAATAGGTATGTTGAGAAAATGAATGAAAGTCGAATCAATAGGCTGTTATGTAAATGAAAAATGATTACTTAATTGAAGAGGAAGGGGTAGGCCAATAAAGTCATGTGTAAAGGCTGAAGGGAGTCTATAGAGAAAAAATATTATGTTCCTTCTAAAGATGAGTATTTACGTAAAAATACATAAGGATAAGACAGTATGGAAGAATTCTCAAGTAAAAGTTTGTGCTAGCATAGCCTAACATTATACTTTTCTTTACTGTGTCCACCCCTATAGGTAGGGGTAAACGGTATGCATTTTATTCCTTCATCATTTACATGCTTGGAACTTGAGACCTCATTATTCTAAACAATATTTATTTATCTCATATCCCCATATTTAATTGCTACATTCGCTTTCCGTTTCAATTAAGCTATTTCATTAATGATATTATTTTTTCCAATTGTATTTTTATTAACTTTTAGTCTTATATTTTGTTATGCTACTTTTTACTTCTGTATGTTATTTCCATCTTTATTTGACTATATGATTTATTTTCTTGCAAGAGTTAGCTCGCATTTCTCGTCATTTTTTGCTGTAAATTCCTTATATGCATACTCTATGCTGCTATCATTAAAGTTATGATTTCATCTTACTCGGCGATTACAACTCACGTGTATTTTTGGAATCCTATATTCCTTTGGCTTCGATGGGCCTATTTCCTGTCGATATTAGCCCTCTATGTTTCCTGCGGTTCCACAATTTCTACCGCCTGGGAGGAATTATGCATGCGTGATCCACAATTTGATGTGGGTGTTATTGATCTTTCCCATTCATCTTACAATTAGTAGTAAAACTGAAGGTTGATTTTTTTAGGAAAAACTATGTTCTTCAATAAAGACTTGAGTTAGACTGTCTTGGTGCACCTAAAATAGATGATTACAAATAAAGCAATACAATTTGTATATTCATGACATATTTTACCGTTTTATGTATTTTTGTTATATTTTGATGTTTTATATATTTTTTATATTATTATATGGCAATTGGAACATTCGGAATGAGAAAATATGCAAGTCATAACAAATAAAATTATGATTAATTATAAATGTCATTAATGGATGGTGGCCTGGAACCCCCTTGCATACGCCCTCGAGGTGGCTTGCAAGTTAATATAATTAAATGCATAATATAAGATTAAAGGGAAGAAAACATTAATAATATGATGCTATGTATGGAAGCATACAACTATGGTATAGAAGGATAAAATACTACCTTGACCAACCGGAAGAAATGAAATTTCAAATTTGGATTTCACAGGCCTCAAAATTTCGAGGGAATAGATGAACAGGGGTGGAAAGTGGCCTTTTTGTGAGATTGTAGCAAAGGATAAGAAAGAGATAGAGATGGAAGAGAAGAAGGGATAAGGAGCAGTGAATGAGACAAACTAGCGGGAATTTAAGAAGAAGATAGTGCTTTGGCAAACTGAGGGCAATGAGTGAGGCAAGGAAAGATGGGTTTAAAGATGCCAGAAGCGAGTTTTGGGTAGGTTTTCAAAATGAGTGTGAAGGAGATAAGATAAAGAGTGGCGGTCATGAATGCAGGAGAAGGAAAAAGAGGAAGCTGGAATGAAGGATTAAAAGTAAATGTGAAGTTGACGAAGGATTAGGATGCCGGGAGAAATTTTAAAGAGCGTTTTTCGAAGAATGTGCGTGGGGAAGGGAGAAAGGAAGAAGAAAGCGGAGTCAAGAGTTAGCTTCGGGTGCCCTAGGGTGAGCAAACGAGATGAAAGGGCCCCAAGATTGGGCGATTAAGAGAAAGGGCCAAGGAGGTAAAGGGCATAAAAAGGCTCGTTTTAATGGATAAAAGAGAAAGTTTAATCGATGGGTTTTAGAAAAAAAGGAATTTAGTTTTTACTACCCTCCTCTATCTAATTTTGCAACTTTAATTCAAGCAAAATCTCGCCCCATGAAAAAACCATGTTAAAGTGAATTATAGTGAATTACACTATTAGGGATACACAGGTGATCGGAAGAGTTGTCATGACCGAAGTACTCCTTTCTCCCGAAATATATTCCCTTAATACAATCCCAGCGTGTAATTAAATCGGCTTTCATTATACCGACTAGCAAAAGAATCACGAAAAAAATTAATTGTAAAAGATATTTTTTATGCCATGGTAATAAGGAACATTTTCAATATTTTATATATTTTATAATGAGAAATTAACTATTTATGAAAATTATATCGACCATTATCAGGACCTATAATCCTACTTCTAAAATTTCGTAAGCTACTCTAACATTGCGTTGTAGAACCAACTCCAAAAGTTGACTGTAAATTTTATTTGTTTCTTTAAACATGCTTTGATGCTCTTTCAACCATAAAAGTTGCAGAAAATGTTAAGTCAAGAAAATAATTTCCGTAAAATAGAGATTTAGACTTCAAAGTTTATTTCTAAACATTTTGCTATTAGGTTGAAATCAGTAACTATTTTTTTCTAATTTTTCTTTAATTAATGAGACATCGAAATTGTATTTAAGAAGCAGGATATTACAGCCTGGTTTGATATACCTATAGCTCTGCCAAAACCCTATTGCCTTTGACGTACCTACGCCCTACTTAAAAACAGATGTAGGATTGGCTACCTCTTAAGACAGGAGTACTATCAGTTAATACCCTGAAGATAAGGGATAATAGTCAACTTTAAGATAAATCTGCTGTTGTACTTGATTTTACTTTCCGGGTTTTATGAATGGACTATCGCTTTAATGCCCTTCATCGATTTATCTCGCTCGAATGTCTCACAGTCATTTTGAGCCACTCACATTTCCGAAATCAGTTTTAGCTCATCTTTGTCAATCTTTAAGATAACTGCTGTAACCCCAGAACTCGCTCTCCATAGCGTCGTAGTAATATCTCATTACTATCACTAATTAATTTGATGTCCTCAAATCGCATTCAACCCCAAGAGAGAGATCGGGAGAGGTGAATGCGTAAGAAAGGATAGGATATTGCGAGAGTGGGCGGGAGGGACTCCACGTAATTATCTCGGCGTATTCGAAATTTCTCATGTCAAGAGATTCAATCTTTTCAAATCCATTTTCTATAAAACCTCATTTTCATTCCTCTCACTCTGATTCATCCCCTCGTCTCGGCCTCCATTCTCCGCAGTAAAATCATCCCCAAACCCAGTTTCCCACACGCTCCCTCGAAAAAGATTACATCTCATCACGGGGGTGGAAATAAAAAAAAAGAGGAACTCTTTAATCCCTCCTTTTGCACACGCGCTCATACAAAATTTCTCGCCCAGATTCTTCTCCGCTTTTTTCTATCGCATTACGCTGCCCTGCAAGTCCCCCTCCTCCTCTTGCGAAAACCCCAAACCCATCCACC
>LYUA01000273.1:1249960-1269398 GCA_002093875.1 Calopteryx splendens | reverse complement strand
TATATATATATATATATATATATATATATATTACATATATGTATACATCAGTATATATTATAGGTAAGGTTTCAGTATTAGAGACATTACTATGGGTATCCCTCTTCTTCGATAAAGTTATTAGAACAATTCATGGCGTTCTAATTGTAGCTGTTGTCTATAATAATTATAATAAAATATTGCTGTGGATTTTTGAAGATCATTTTTTACGAACCACTGCCAACTCTTTTTTTGTTGTTTGACGTTTGACAAAGCCACGGTTACTTTCAATCTGCGATAAAATTCTCATTAATTTTATCCTTATTGACTTTTTCCGGATAACGTGATTGACGTCACTTTCCCGTTGGCTTAATCTCTTTACGCTGCCTGCCTCCCCTTTTTCCCATTCAATCCCTTGTGTATACCGTGTCTCCCAATTTGCATCTCAAGGGCCCGCGCATCTCCTTCAATCCCCTCCCTCCTCTCTAATTCCTTACTTCCACCACCAAACCCCGCCCCAATTCTGTACCCTCGGCTGAATTATCCGAGGAAAGAGGAGCGGTCTCGTGGTCTACTCCTCTTCCTCCACTTCCTCATTACTGACTTCCCGCACTACGTCGGCCATATATTTTCATCAAGCTATCACATATTTTATCTATCGTATTCTCCGATCGAAGGCGAACCCTTTCATATCTTTCGTGCTCGGCCGTGTTCCATATTGCCTGAATTGGTAGTTATTTCTATCGAAGCTGTCATAATGCATGGTAGAAGAATTTTTTTATATAGGTGCCGTTAAATTCTCCTCTTCTGCGTATTTGATGTGTCCCGACATGACTTTTTTTAATCGCTCGTGTTTTCTACGGCTATTCTCAACTATTAGGAGTAAGTCTGACATATTTAAGTTATCTTTTTAGATGCAGCAGTAGTGAACAAATATTTTTCTTTGCTAACTGTATCATACAAGTTTACTCATAAAGTAAACTTGTATGATACAAAATAATTTAGATACTTTCTTATGTTACTTTTTTTGTGAAAATACGGGAAGCGGGCACTTGAACTATTATTAGGTTGTGAGCGAGGCATGATATGATTTATTCTACATTTTAATAGATTGTGGTATTACTCAGGTGTTGCAATTGGTAAGTGATTTTTCATGCATTTTGCATGAATAATACTTGGACATCCATTAACTTGAATACATGTGAAAAAGAACAAAAATGTGTCGGTGATTCTTTCGTCCTTCCACCTATTATTTTTACTTACGTGAACACGACTGAGTTCAAGCGGCTTTTTTAACCGAAAGGCGCAATGATAATTCAAATTGACTACGGAATCCTCGCAGTTTCTCCGTTGCACATAATCTCGTAAGTCCCCTACGGTATCCTGTATCTACATATTACCTTGAAAGTCGCCGCGAGGGCGTATGGCAGGAGGCGTTAGGTCACCAGCCATTAATGACATTAATTATTATTGTTTATGACATTCTACATATTTTACAATCCTGATAATTGCCGTACGCGTTTAAATTTCATCAATTGCAGGTGAGCTAACACCCTCTGCCACATGCAGTCGCGGCGGCTTGAAGAGTACTATGAAGATGTATATGTATTCGTCTCCTGCCACGCAATGCCGTACATTTAAACATCAATGCTTCCCTCCCGTTTGATTTCCCGGCGAACTCCGCTCGAACCAGACACACACGCTGAAATAGCCACGACAGTCTCATTCTTACCCTTGAAAATAGTCAATTATCTATGTCCTCTTGTACTTACCGGCCCCCCCTTCATTTTTCGATGTCTTCAAAGATCCTGTGCGCAAGAACTGGATGCCATGGCCCTAGCAACCCTGAAGACACACGCTCCTCCACCCTCATTTCTCGGTGTGAGGGTTCCGACTCTCTCGTCCCAACCAACTTCGAAGTCTTCTCGCCCTCGCTCACCTTCTTTATCTTTCCCGGCGTCTGTTTATTTCACTTGCGCCCTCTCTCTCCACATTTAGGTTTCTCTTCTTTGAGAACTTCAATCTCACCCACGGCCCGCTTCACTCACGCATCCCGTAACCCTGAAAAACCACGTCTCCGTCGGCACAGGTCGGGTATATGCGCGTCCCCTCCCCGTCCTTCCGCCCCCTACATTTTGTCCCTTCCCTTCCGTACATGCGAGTCTCTGCTCACCTCCGCTCTTCCGTCACCTTCCCCGGCTGCCACCACCTCGCCGCCCCCACCTCCCAACCCCCCCTTTTCCCCAACCAGCCAGCCAACCCTGCGGCCCACCTACCGAGCCTCCCTCCCTCCCTCCTGACGGCCGCGGCTAGGACAAACTCATTACACGATGTTGATCCCCTGTAGACAAACAGGCGGCGTTTGAATGCGAATATGCGTTTCCGAGTATGTTTGTTCCCATCCGCCATCCTCCCCCCCCTCTTCTTCCCTAAGCGCGTTTTGCGAATCGCTTCCAACCGTCCCCGTACGCACTCGCGTAAGTCTCCTAGCATTTTTTTCCGTTTTTCCCATAAATCTCCCATTTAAGGAGTTACCATATAATTTTTTTCATTTGCGGTTCTCGGCTGCAATTCTTTGCGCTCTTTTTAATTTCCACCACATCGCTTTCTTGGCAGTACACCAACTTTTGGACTGAAATTTGTGTTTGTATATTTGTATTATTTGTGATTTTTGTATGTTTTTCCTTTTATTCTGTAAATTACTAAATATCTCATGAGTTTAGCAACGGGCCACGAGGTGGGAGGGAATATATAACATCGTTATCTCGCCACACAAAATATTGACTTTTGCCACCGCCATATTGAGGCATATTATCGCACTCATGCATCTGTTCTCATTCACTCTTAGTCAAATCTTTCTTGTTCGTTCATCCCAGCCTTCTCAGGTATCTTGGTGTCAATAAAGTTAGTATCTATTATTAGGAATATGGGCACCGTAAAAGTTAGTTTTAAATCATTTTTTTTCACAGTCCAATTTCTGTCACCTCAATTTTATCTTGCCACATTCAGCATTTTCCCAAGAATATTTTACTCTTGGCAACTACCTTTGATATCGTACATTTCACACATTACCCTCTCAACTTTCCAATAGCAGAAATGCTATTTGGGAACCTTTGTTTCATTTTTTTCTACATCCACATCGTACCTTTCAAAACTTTTTTTTATCGCTATCCTACATCAGATCGTGATCGTTGATCAATAATTATCATAATATATTATATATAACCAGCAAATGGCAGCAATGAAAAGAGATGAAGACATGGTTCCCGTCTTCCGATATTCTTTGATCGAGATGGAGATCGTGGGTAGGCTGTGTTAAACAATGTTTTATTTCCCTGTACCCGCGACCTAGAATGTATTATCCCTTGCGTTCCGTCGAGGACGACCTCCCACATTGTACTAGGCATGCACATATATGTATTATAAAATGAAAAAAACACGTGGGAAGATAAGGAGGGGATCGCCTAGCATCATTCCATAGTGCCACAGACGTGAAGGGTCGATGGGGTGTCTACGTGTCCCATCTCACTCTCATTTCCACATTTGGCTGCGCTCTGAGAACGCGAGATTGGCGGGGAGAGGGCCAATCGTGCTGGCAGAGAATCGAGAGAATTGAGGGAGGGAGAGATTCGCGCTCCCTGCGTTCAAACCATTTAGCACGAAACGCATGAAGTGACGAACACTACTAGACTTCATTCAGCATAATAGCCAACGTACGTATCACTTAGGAGATAGGTTCCGAGATGCCTAAAAGCGAACTCCGTGGATGAGTAGATATTTACCTTTAGGAATACGCTCAGCCCTCCAGGCCTTTTCATCGTGATATGCCGGAATTCATAACCTTCAGAGCCACTAGTGTGTCTCAAATGCAAGAAATTAAACATTTTGTTATAATCTTTACAAAGTCTTTTATAAATCTGATCATTCATTTGAAGTTCCTTAAATTGCTTCGGATTTTATTGGAACTCGATCTCTGCCCTAATCTTTCATATGAATATAATTTAGCAAAAGCAAAGGAAGTAATAATTTTTCAAGAAATCACGTACTTACTATCAAGCGCAAGGGAGATTTCAATAAATTATCTTTTAGCTTATGATCCATTGAGAAATGATTTTATCTTCATCATTTAAAAAAAGTCATGTGCATAATCAGGTCATATTTTTCCATATACCTCAGTCCCACAGCAATTATTCATTAACTATATGGTTGAGATAAAAATGGCGATTTGTAAGTTATTCGGCTGATTATTTATTTAATTCTGGTTTCATGAAATGCAGGAGTGTGTTAAAATTTTTTAACGGAACCAAGGGATATGGTTTACCTTGAGCTTGGAATTTCAGAGCATGTTGTGAAAGAAGTGTGTGTGTTTTGTGATGTTTCAGCCCTTATATAGCGAAGTTCGGAGCATTGCATTCAGAATCCCACATGTATGTGACATGAAATCATTCTAAGTAAATATTTGCTTCATAGTCGCTCCCTACCTCTTTCTCAACGGTAGTAGCTTGGGTATTTTTATTATTTGTGCGAAGGGTGAATTCCGCTCACCATATATTATTTGCACTCCCCTACACTAGATTTGGTGATTACCTCGGGATTCGGAAGTCTCAAAATAGCAATCGTAGTCACTCACACCTGTTTCCTGGCGTTTGGATGGATGGAAATCCTTCAATCTTGCTGTGATTTATCATTTGTTGCCAGCGATTTTCCTCGTATAATAGCGGTATCGGGGAAAATGATCTAGCGGGATTAAATCTATTTGTAATAATATGTGTTTACACGTCGTTCAAAAATCCAAATAACACTTCTGTGGTTTCGTACTTATATCGATGAAGGGATTATAATTTTGAATTTTTGTTGAGCACATTGATCTTAGGGTTTTAAAAATGCATTTTTATAAAATTTGACCTTTCATTTCTGACGGGTGAAATGAATGTATTTCAGCCATTAGTTACTCCAGCTATTTCATTGCCTTAGGTGGGCATATTTAAAAAAAATATCAACTCTAAAATCAAAATGCATCGCAATTTACAATTTAATTAACTTCCATTCATTTTAAATTAAGTAATTCATGGAAACACTAAATGAACAAATCAAATGTAGTAATTTTATTCCCTATTATTATGAATTATATTTTTTCAATGTGATCAATTAAATTTGTGTTATGTGGTCAATTACTGCCTCACATTTTTGCATTTTTTACTAATAGTCTACCTATCATTAATTACGTTGCAAGAAAAATATGCTTCGACCTCGTAGAGTCGACCTACGTACTGTGTTGTA
The DNA here is from genome assembly GCA_002093875.1 of Calopteryx splendens. Lineage (NCBI taxonomy): Eukaryota > Metazoa > Arthropoda > Insecta > Odonata > Calopterygidae > Calopteryx > Calopteryx splendens. The sequence continues at coordinate 1,264,139 of LYUA01000273.1, read as the reverse complement.
TATACCTGCAGAGAAGAGAATATTAGCTTTTCAACGCCAGTTTTTAAAATAAAATAAGGCACATCATTACGCTCCCACTGGATCTTCTCTCCGTGATCAATTTTGTTCCCTCGATACAAGAGCCTTTCATTTCTCTCCATCATTAGAACCTCTCTCTCCTCCCGTCAATTAATTAGGGGCCAATGAGATCCCCCGATAGGACCCTCAACGTCGATCGGTCATTCACCAGATATCCCGCCCCCATTTCATTTCTTATCCGAAACCATTCACTCTCCCTCCCGTCCGACCCACCAGCTCAAGGCCTGGGGACTATGGAGGTGTGGGGAAGGAGAAAAACTTCCCATATCACTTTCCACTCTTTTTCTCTCAAAATCTTTCTCTCTGTATCTCTCACCTTTCCTCAGTGTTTCATCCGTGGCTTCCTCTCAAGGGGCCGCAACTCTTCCTCTGCTTTCTCTCTCTCTCTCTCCCTATCCTTCCCACATCCACCTCAGCCCTACCCTCCACCACACACCCACGTACTTTTCGCCATTTCTCAAGCTCCCTGTCTTTCTCGCTCTCCCTCTATCTCAGTTCCCTCATCTACTCAAGGCGGCTCCGCAAAACCCTTCAGCATTTCGTCTCCCACAATCTCCTCTTTCTCCCTCCCAGTCACCCTCTCCTTCCTTGCCTCCATTTCTCTCCCACTTCTCCGCACCCTTCCTTCTCCCCTCCAATCCCACTCTTGCTCTCTCAGTCCCCGTTCCCCCGTTGCCTTTCCCCTACCTCCAATCCCTCTCCTTTTCTGCTAGCATCCCTAATCTAAAATCCAATAAGACAATTTCCCAAGGAGCAATTTCCACGCTGCTACGACTTCCACCTTCTCGCCCCCCTTCCCCTCCTCTCCCCCTTTTCATTTCACTTCCCCTCCCCCCCAGCCCCTCCACACGCTAGCTCCGTCTCTCTCCCCCTCTTTCTCATTTGCAGAAATCTTTCCGTTCTTCCTTGTTTATTTTTGTCATTTATTTCCCTTCCCTTGGCTTTCCCTCTGTTTATGCCCGCTAAAGAAAAGCGCGCATGTCCAGCCTCACCATTCATCACCGTTTCTTCATCTTTCCACCCCTCTTAATCAATCAATATTTCTCTCTTTTTTCCTTCCGGTCCTCTCTTCCCCCCTCTCAATATCGCCCCGGAATGAGCCATAGAAACGTATCCACTTTATCCGTGTTATAAGGTGGGGTGGCGTGAGGAGGGATGTCGGGAATCTCCCAGCGACTTTCTTGTTCGCCCCTTGCCAAACCCTCCTCCCCAATCCCTCCATCGACAACTGTGCACGTCTCCTTCCCACTTTCTCATTATCCAATTCTCCTACCCCGAAACCTCCCCCATAAAGTAGTGGAGGAAAAACTTACTCACCTTAATAAAGAGAGAAAAGGAGGGCTGCGTGCGATGTGGGGGAGGATGGAAGAAACAACGGAAATCGGGGCAAGCAATACGTGCGTATTTGAGCTGACTTTCCGAGGGGAAGAAACCAACTGGAGTGAAAATTTTGCTCAATTCTCTTGTCTCAATTCTCACAGTAACGAAAAGACTTAAGAAACGTTATTGTTTGTTCCTTGTGCGATTTTCCCCGCGAGGGTAGTATTTACGCTGAAATTACGACCGGGAATCTAAGTTACAAGACACTGACATTTTTTTTCATTTCCGGTGCCTAAATTACGGCGACGGTTGTTGCATAACTTTTACTTAATATTTCATCCGTCAATTTTTGTTGTCAATGAGGCATTTTGAGGAAGGTGGAGTGGTGAACTGAAGCACAAAATATGTAAATTGTCTCTGTTTGTCTTCGTAAACATACTTTTCGATGCACTGGCCGGTGACGCAAAGAAGGTAGACAAAGATTAATCTAGAGGAGGAAATGGGACTGAGAGGGAATGGTATTCCTGAGAAGCTGGAGAAGAAACGAAGGGAAAACGCTGAGATGACTGTCGTCTTCATTTTGCGTTCATTAAAGTGATTGGCTCTTGAAACGATTTGGCAACTCGCTTTTATTCCAAGGGATTCCGCTTCTCTTTATGAGATAAATATGGATGATGAGGAATGCCGTCCCTTTTTGATAAGACAATTTTCGCTAAAATAAGGGAATAGGGGAGTGGAGTAGTGGGGAAGCGGAAGGGAAGTGTGAAATTAAGCCCCCTTACGCTTTTTTGCCCTTCCGGTGGAATTAAAATGATTTGAAAATCTTTGTGCTCGCATTTTATGGACGGAAGGGGATGCTTCTTTATTCGGTTTATTTTATAATTCTTAGCTCCCCTCGACTGCTGGCGTCCCACCGCGCTTTCCATTTCCTATTTTCAGAATCTCTTGAGATTCCGGCGGATAGGCCCGAATTTTGTGACATTAAATATCGCTCGAAACTTAATATTCTCGGTAGAAGAATTAAGTTATTCACTTCCATCCCTCTCATAGCAGGGGCATAGTTAACTTTGTCTTTGTTTGTCATGCTGTTAATTCTTCCTCAATCGTATTATCGCTCGTCTGGGTAAAAATTACTCATGATGAGTGAGTGAAAGACAGTGAGGGTGAGAGAATATTCCTTACTTTTTTCAGTCAGCAAGAGAGGTTATTTCCTCGTACTCAGAACAATCCAAATGGTTCATTTTAGTGATAAATAATTATTGTTAATCATAAAATAATTTCCAGTTTTAGTAAACTTACATTTTTTTGTATTCTTAACGCATCAGAAAATAACTCAAGCCGAGGCTACACTGTCTTGATTTGTGTGTACAGCTATTTCGTATTCCTTTGTAGCTAGTTCAAAACTGTATACCTACCTATCAAACGACCAGTTCAAGGGGCCTTCGTCCTTGAGGTCAGTAACAATTTGATAAAACAAGGTCCTTTTTCGTTTTGGCACGTAACGTTATGCTCCAAAATCTGTAATAACACAAATTTGCATGCTAAGGCTTAGGTGAACTAGCTGAATAATTTCCAATGAGCCCATCCACCTTTTGCATTTTTTTAGTTGAACAAGTCGTTGTCTTCATCATATTTTTGCGTTTAAAAGCATTACAAAAATCCTTTTGTCTACCTTCTTGTTTCTCACCTGTAAAATATGTCCCATTTATTCATTTTTATTCTGATCAGTTCTATATGATATTGAGCTTTTTTTAATTTAGCTCAAAAAGTTGTTGCATGAAAGTATAGGTTGCATCCTAATAATTTTGGTTCTTCAAATTTTAGCCGTGTTCGTCTTTGAGTCTACTCTTTGAATACCTTAATTTTTACTGCCCTCTAATTAGTAGACCGTAAGTGTTACATTTCAATATAATTGTATTTTTATAGTATATACCTTGATCTCGCTATAAAAACGGAAAAGTATGCTTGATATTTCATCGAAAATTGTTAGAATGAGGAAATATTTTTCAAATTTATAATTATTGTAGGTATTCTTGTATTACACCTAATATATCAACACAAAATTTTTAATTAAAATTTATTTTATTTTATTATATAATTTAATATATACCCAATTATTATAATGCAGTCATACCGTTCTTCGTTCCGTCACAAATATCTATACTCGGCAGGTTAGTGTTAGTATGCCTGAGTTGGCATCGATTTTACTATTACTCTATATTCTACTCCTTGTAGCATTCTAGAATCATTGCACATTGTAATAAATTCCTAATTTTCCTAAATTAAGTCAATTCCTGTGAATATTAGTTATGCGAATTAGCTTCTACTTAATAAGGTATATGCTAAAATTGTTGATTTTGTCCGAATATTTTTCTATCACCATTAGTTCGCATTAATTTAGTATTTCCAAACCACTGGGCTATCAGTAGCTGTTCGGTGAATCTATCGTCAAACAATATTTTAGAATATCACAAAGAATTACTATTGGGGTTACAACTATATAATGGGCATGCATTTCAGGAAAGTCAGTGTCAGTTATTTTTTTCTTTTCGTTACCAAATTATTCAGCAGTTTTAATTCTCTCCTGCCTGGGTTACATTACTCAAGCCTGTTATTTTTGATTAGTAAAGGTACTAATCTGTTAAGAAAAGTCTGAAATAATGAGAAACGAATTTAAATTTCGCAACATGATTAAAAATGCGTATTGATTATGCATTTCTCAGTGAATTTCTATCCTGTTCCATATTCATATCTCTCCTTTCATTTCCTTGAATTTCCTCCAGTATCTTGTCTTGCGAGGCAGAAATACTTCTCTACTTAGACACATCCTCATGAGGATTCAAACCTTCTTTCGGTCCCTCTCCCTCCCAGTACAGCACATTACACCCGATCTTGAGACCTGTCCTCGCGTATCGGGTGGCGAGGATTGGTTCCCTAAATGTCTCACGCTCTCCCTGAGATGCTTCTTCCACACATCGTTGGTTGAAGAGGCGACGACTAAGACTTAAGATGTTCCTTTGAGGATTTTTGGGACGAATGAGCCGACGCTCTCGCGTGAGAGCCAAAGGGAATGACAGGAGGAGGTGCGAGGGATGATGAGATGAAAAGGAAGGTATGGTTGAGGTGATGCCTATTGAATTGAATGTAACAATTGGAAACGCCTTCGCTTGCTGAAAATGGGGGAAAATACATAGCAAAGCAGTTACATGAAGAGTTGATGTTCCAGGAAATTCAACGTAAATTACCTGAAGCCTTGCTGTAGGTACTTGATACGATTTCAGATCAATCAGATTGATCACTTATTCTCAAGTTTTACCTATTCATCCTGTAGATCCACATAAATAATAGTGAAAGATGCAGACTTACGGCTATAATTCCTTATAGCTGTTTTTTGCAAACTGAAAACATCCAGTTATAAAAAGATTGAGGGTTGTGTTACGCTATTAGGTTGATAAAATATCCTGTTAATTTTTTTACCTTTCAAAATGTCTTAATGGGTTACGTTTTGTATTCATTCACCCTAATTTTCCCCTTTCCTGAAATCAAATGCTTATTTTATTTATAAATATTTGTCACCTCACAAAATATTTTACGAAAGCATAATGCGTATTTAGCTAAAAATGATGATTCATTTTTATTCATGTGGTGTCTCTAAGGCAGCAAATTGTTTTAGTGGTTTGACATTGATTTGGAGGTCATAATCATTTTCTTACTGAAACGTAAAATATAAACGACATATTGAGTGAACTCTGGTGTATTTTTTTAAGCTTTGCGTGTCTCTTATATATGCATACCTTTCTTGTATCTCAATATTTTTTCTTTTGCAAAATCAATATGGTTGAGCCTCAACAACTACGCGGACATAATACTATCGTTCAGGAGACATGATGTTAAAATATGAGCACTGAGGGATTTACTGTCCATAATAAATTATTCCCACCATTAAGGCCTACAGTTCTAGATTTCCCATAAAAACCAATATGGTGTATAACTACTTTTGCTATCCTAGATTACCATGGTTTATCATAAAAATGAGTTATATTTCTTAATATAATGCCATTAATTAGAACAAATAATATCAATGGACATTACTTCACGAATATGTAATATATTTTCGGAAGAATCATGATGAATTTACTCATATTGTTAGAATGTCGTCACAAAAATTTGGGACCTAAACAAAAATTGGGGTTTTAATTGCTGCTGAGTTTTGAATCAAAAATAAAATTTTTAATACATTAAAGATCGACGAAACACTCTTTGAAATCGAAAAAATTACACATTTATCCATATGTAGGTACCACAGACTCCCATGGAGCGGGTAGTTAGCATAAAGAGCTGAATTGTTGCACGAGAAATTATTTTAAATGAAATAGAATTTTAGGGTTAAGATATTCGTCATTTTCAAAAAAAAACTATTTTATTCCGCCATTTATTTTTTGACTACGGTAAGAACCTCTTTTGAGGACGAGGCCGACCACCAACCCACGGTGAGACAATATCCCTTTGGATAAGTCTTTGGAGATTATAATCCCCACTAATGAGGGTCCATATGCCTCGCCCGCGGAGAGGGAGGTAGCGGACCAAAGTATGCCCTTCCAAACTTCTCCAATGATATTTAATGTACTCGGACGCCCTAGGTTATTTTGGACCGTAAACTCTATTAGATACAGATCTCATACAAGTGCATCCACGCTCAATGAGGTATTCAAATCTCCACCTTTGGGCATTTAGCGAGCCCATCACCCCTTGGAAAATTTGGTTCAACATTTTATTTGGTGCTGATTTAGAAAATAGGTGCACACTAAGCGATTGCGTAATAATTTTACAAAGCGAGGATTGTACTATTGATCACGAGACTTCGTCAGGTTATTCAAACTCTAACGAAGTCTTAAATGGAGGAGGTTAAACTAAATATATTTGGTGAAAATTACAATCATGAAGCAGAAAAACCAAAAGCTGTTTAAAATGTTCACACCGCAAAGAAACTTAAAAATATATTTTATATTCATTATAAATTAGATTTTTTTTGCCAGGATATCGAAGGAAAGTGGTCCGAGATACCTGATGCTTCGCGTACATGCGATGTGTTTAGATCGATATTGACAAGAATAATTGTTGGTCTACTTTTTTTTACTTGTGCCAATTCCTTCTCAATTTTATTTTAGGATCACAGTATTTCCTGGTTTCTACATCTCCTTACATTAGTTCCCCTTAAAATTCGTCACACCATCTGTATATGAACGAATTGCATTGGCTCGCGATTCTGCCTCATTTAGAGTAGTAGACTTCTTTCCTTTATTACTGAAGCTGGTTTACTTAATATAATTTGGGTACGAAGAATTTCTTTCTCATAGCATACCTATTGAAGCTGAACCTATACAACGAGCGAACTTTTGGTATAGTTGGCCATGCTTATCCCTGTCTATGTTTTTAGATATTGAATAACATCAATGTACGTCATGACTTATTAAATCGCCCACCTATCCCAGTTTTCCTCAATCCTAGATTTAGTATAAAACAATATTAGCAGTTACCTAGATTTTTCTGTATGTAAGTTATTTTTTCTCTTGTCTGTAATTTTTCCATACCTCTCTTCTTCACTGGCATTTTTGAGGTCTTGTTTAAATATTTCACCCAGATATTTTCACTATCAAAATGCCAGTTATACTCTATTTTCAAATTAATTTTAAATTTCCATTTAATATTTGACGTTTTCCTGTATATAATGATCTATTTTTTCTTAAATTACTCTTTTACTTCTATTAATATTTCTCAGCAGTATATTGGGAGATAAAAGTAGTAATTTTTGGTGGGAAAAGATTGTCTTCAAAAAGAAAACCTCTAAATGGTACAACGATACGGGAGAAGGCAGAAAAAATATATTATTAAATGCTAAAAAAAAGTTCATAAAATATTTTATAGTTACCGAACATCATATTATGTATCCGGGATTTGTTAGATGCGTTTAATGACTTTTTATAGCCAGATGATTGTGATGCACAGAAGCAAAATATTTAATCCATTGCGACCCTCATCTTTTTTCTGGTAACTGAGTGCAGTCGCGAATTATTAGTTAGGCAGCTAACCGTGGACCACAGGCTATGAAAGTTACAGCCTATATTTTCGAGAATATTTTATCTGCAACTGGAAGGGAGTATAAATATTGGAAATGTTCAAAGTAGGAAACGTACCATGCCATTAGCTCTATATTCACCGGTATGTATGATGCAAAAACTATTCGTTATGAATTTGAGTGTTATAAAATAGTAGAAAGAAAAAAGAGCTATAAAAATATACCCGGAAATGTAAGTCAATTTATGTTTAGAAAATCAAGCGGAAGAATATTTTTCTACTATTAAGTTACTATTTATAGGAAATAATTTGTGTTTTAAGTCCTTTTTCCCATTATCCAAGCGGATATTGGAAATCAATTCAATTTATTGACCTGATATTTTATAAATAATTAAAACGGACGTATCGATTGGAGCTTTGTGTTTAGAATTGAAGCACTTTTTACTCCGTATATACGTATATATTCCATACTCTTCTGCACTCATCACCTGATGATGACTTTGTAGTCGAAACCTAGGTCGTGAATAAAATGCCTGCGAAAAAATGAAGTCAATTCTTAATATGAATCGCTTTTACAAAGCGATGCCCGAAACCACTGAATTCAGCTTTGTGAGGGAAATTAATTGAATTATTGCATGAATGTTTATTCACTTGGTGGAATTTCACTAAAGCAAGCAGTAGGTATGGCTTTCTGTTTTGCCTCTTAAGTGATTTCGGTAAAAATTGTTTTAAACTTTTTCTAATTATCCCTATTAAGTACTTTTGCTCCCTAAAGTATCTTTTTTATTTTAAATTCACAATATTTTGTGAAAAAATGGAATTAAAGTTCGTCCTTAATCTATGATAAATTAAATTATAGCCTAAGCAATAAGGATATTTAGTTTCAAATATATCGGCTTTTACGTGCACAGAGAATCTTTCTCTCTATTTTCTCTTGGCAACGATTAATCTGCTTTTAGTGCTTTTAAGTATTTAAGTATTTTGCTCTTATATCAAGACCTATTCCAAGAAGAAAAACTACTTAAATACAAAGTTATTCTTTTTCAAAAAGCTGTTTGAGCAGTCGTGACGAACCGCACTCAATTTTTACGCATTGGTACCTTAAACTCAAACAACAAATATATTCATACTTGATATGGTATTTTATGGGTTGATATTAGTAGCTCAGAGTAAGCGATGTAAATGCAGTTTTATTGTAACATTTTGGGAACTGGCATTATCAGGGGACCATATTCCCATTCTATGAAGCCGATGTGATATTGATTCCAGTGTGTATTCGAGGACATGCCTACAAAATTTCCTTTGTTTTTGTTTTATTTGTGCCTCTGACATCGATCGAAAGAATAAACAGCGGGGCATCAAGCAAGACCATATCAGGACACACCATAGTACATTTGTGAGCGCGCACCTGTGCCCAACCGAGAGTGTGTGCACGCGAGTGCATATTAGGTTGGCTGACAAGCGTGCGGCATCCAGAGTGGCCCCGGCCTAAGTTTATTTTCGGGCTGCTGAGTGTCGTGACCCACGCCATAGGGGGGAGCGCAATATTTTTTGCCAGCCCCTCTCCCGCCGTGCCCTCCCCACCCGCCGTTTGCCGCGGCGGCGCCCATGGGTGTGGCACGACGGGCACATAGCGAGCTGTGCCTGACCTCTGCCCTTTCTCTCTCTCTCGAAACAGGGGAATGCAGGGCGGCGCTGGGGATGGAGGAAGGCAGGATCCCGGACGAGGCCATCACGGCGAGTTCCTCCTTTGACGCCAAATCGGTGGGCCCGCAGAATGCGAGGTAAACAAACACATGTATAAAATGCCTGCGCCCTTCTCTTTTCCACCTCCCATACCCTCCATACAAACCCTCCCTCCATGGTCACAGGTGATCTGTTGATGGGGAAAAAATCTCTGCATGCCGGAAAGTATATCATTTCCCCTCCCAAATTTTCCTGTTCATGTTCCTGCCCCGGATCTTACGGTTCCCAGAAAAAAAGTTGGAAAGGTAATAGAGTTGGACGTGGCTCGTAACAGGGGTTTCTGACGATTAATTTTATGGTGTTTCTGGCAATAAGATATTTTTCTTAACACAAGGCTCGCTACTTTTCTAATAGTTATTTCCCTCTATTCAAATCCGGCATTGCTGTATCTAATTTCGCTCCCATTAAGATATTTATTTCATTTAATTCTCTAAAGTATTGAGTTAATTTTTTTAATTGACCTTTTCTAACTTTAGAAGTATTTTTTATCAAATCCCCAAATTATTATTTTTGCTCCAAACGCCGTTTCTCTTTAAGTACTCCGCCCGTCCAATATTATAAAGCATGCTTGGAAAAAGAAGGATTCGTACTAATTTCCAAAAATTAATGTAGCTGTTTTATAGCAATATATTTTCAAACAGTGTATTTTAATTTAATCCGATGGCATACTGATTGATTTAAAAAGAACTTGTAAGATAAGGACTAGCAATTGAAAATCAATTAGGAACAGATTACAGTGCGTGGGTTTACCTGACTTCGTACATATACTTCGTCATTAGAAATGACGTGTCGTTTTTTCAGTATATAATTTTCCTTGTTTCCATGAGACATCTTTAAGTCACTGTCGTACAATGTACCAACCTTCGAGTAACCATGCAGGTATGTTATGGCTCTCTTAATTTCATGCTATGTATTACTTTACTAATGTACATTTACCTATGTGAAGTTCGTAGTATATATTATTCCTAATGAGTCTGGTGCTCTAATGGAAAAAAAGTAATTAATGTATACCGTGTAAATGCCTACTATTCATTTCAAACAGCTTGGCCGCAATTGTTCAATAATGCACAGTAGGATATATTTTGGCATCTTCTATATTCATGCAAGGCCATTATATCCCAGTATAACTTTGGACAGTGAGGTTATACGCGTAATAGGAATTATTCTCATGATAAATAAAAATCAAATCAGATTCGAATGCCAAATATAAACTCGAGGTTCAACTATAGAGCATATCGCTCTAATGAAAGTCACAATGAAGAAGATTGAGCAATATAAGTTGCAGCTGAAGAAATAGGAAAACACTAGATCTAGTAGGTGAAAATAGAAAAAGATGTGAAAAAGTGAAACGAAGAAAGGAAGGTTTTCAGTCATTTGATTTTCGTCAACGCTAATGGGTCTTCAGGATTAATTGAAGACGAAAATGTATGAGTCGACGCTGAGACGGAAAGTGGAGCTGTTTTTTTAATACACTCTAATTCAGTTATATATAATATATATATATATATATATATATATATAACTGAACTTATATAGTTATATATACATATATAACTGAATTTATATAGTTACATACATACTTGTATGCATTTTTCACTGCATTTTTGTGAAGCAAATGGCTGGAGGAAATGAAAAGAAAAGGGGCAGAGAAAGTAAAAGACAGAATAAAATGGGTTGAGGGGTGGTTGTGGTTAAGTGGGAGATGAGGAAAAAGATAAAAAAAGAAAGTTTATCCAGTAATTTTACTCTGCAGATACGCTTGTATTCACTTTTACTGCTCGCTCGTCCACTCGCTCGCTCATTATCATTGTTTGCACACTTCCAAAAACATTTCTACCACCGCTCAAATATTATTTCGGTGTTTTTCTTGTTTGCAGGTTTATTGAAGACATTTCCCTCGTTGATCCGATTTTTGGAATTGAAACTCCGGAATATTTATTATTGAGCATAGCCATAGTTAAAGTTTGGATATCCTGGGAAATTTAATGCAGTCATATCACGTTGCTGCTACATCCTTATACCGTTGTCTGTGGAGTATCCGCCTTTGGAAAAGATTTCTCTCGAGAGATGTGGCTATTTTTACGAGGCATGCCCTTTGAAGCTGATTATGCTTAATTAGTATTTCAGAGTATATTTTAGATTAATGGTGTTATTATTTTGTAAATTTAAAGTTTTCAAAATAAATGCTTATAATTTTTGCCAAAACATTAGATAGATACATGCTACTTGTAAGACCTAGCTACTAGTTTTACTGCCAATTAATATGTTGGATAATATAAAATGATGGAAATGAATTTAGCCTTTATAATGATCTTAAAGTTGTAGAACTGTCTCTCACCGATTGGTTTTCTCTTTACGTATGCATAATGGGAAAATTGTTTCTCTAGTTCTCAAGCATACAGTAATACCGTTATTTTATAGTGGGAGATTAGAAAAAAACATTGACGGTGCTATGGAAAGACATAGTCTTTCAAGCATCTTAATTTAAATATTATGCTTCTCACTACGGAAATTTCTATCTAAATGTACTTTATAAATCTATGTAATTCACAATCATTTGTTGTCAACCGTCAACATTTTTAAATTGGGAGGAAAACGGAAAGTGATGAGAAGTAGAATCAAGGAAAATGTTGAGTGGTGAATGCGTGGTTTTTGCAAATGGGTGGAAGCATAAAAACGCGTGCACACTCCAAATCTTTTAAAAAATGTGCGGAGTGGCAAGAGTCGTGCTTTACCTTAAGGAGAAGGAGAATTTTGTAAAGAGAAAAGGACTTTTTTTGACGTCTCAAAACTAAACAGAAAGAGGAAATTTCACATTGGTGGATGGAAGTACGCGGAGGAGATCCGAGGAGAGGCGTAAGGTGGAGGGATACGTAGGAGGTAAATGTGTGTGTTTGAGGTTACACGACCATACGGTGGCTTTCAAAGCTGCGAGGAAGTGGAAAAATGTGCGAGGGAGTGAGTGTTGTGTAGCCGCTATGGCAAGGATATGCTTCTCGTTTGTCACTCGTTTTGACTCTTATAATTCCGCCTTCACTTACATCTCGCGGTTGGTTACTATTTTTATTAAGTGCTCTATCCGGTTCTGAAGCTGCGCGAAGTTTTGCACTTGTATGCACTTAGAATATTCTTGGGGCGTGCACTTATTTTAATTGCGTGCACTTAGGTACGAAGGAGAAAAATATGGCCTTGAAGATTTATGGCATACATTATTTTTCCGATTTATTTCAATAACTTTGGCCTTAAAGTTGTAAGGTTTTTCATATAAGTTGTTAACGTATTTCACATGGCCACAGTCTGTTAGATTTTACACCTCATAGTCTTTGCAACGAAGGTTTGACTTTAGAATTAAGTATATATCACTATGAATATTTTTCTGTGAAAAAAGAATAACTCAATTTGTTTGCTTCTAATATTTCTCCGGTGATCCCCAGCGTACAAAAACAATGTAACGAATTATTTTATTTTATTAGGAAGAGCTGTTTCGCTATAATTTGAAAATATCTCAATCAAATATCAAGATTCTTAAAATCCCAAATATCTCTACTTTAATTGTATTCCTTAGTTTGCACTTAGAAAATTGTTTTTCGATTTATTGCTGATTTCTTATTGTAATAGGTGCCTTAGAAATCTTACGTAAAAGGTGACGTAGCAATCTTACGTATTTTTTTTAGAATATTCCATTATTTACATTTAGTGTACGCAAGTGATATTTATTTGGTCTTTCTGGTACTAATTTCTTAAAATACATAGAAAAGAAAAAATTATTTACGTCAAGATTATGAGATGATACCCACTTAACGTCGAAAAATATCTTAGCTTTGTTTTTATGAGATGGATAAGTACTCATATCTTAGATACCCCTAATTATTTTGATGGTCTGTGCCAGTACAAGCTTCCTTAAAGACTTTAAACATTTTTATTAGAAGAAAGTAATGAGGTACGTGGAGCATTCTTCCAAGCAATTGTGAGAATAAATTTAAATGTACTTGTACTTATTATTTAACTGTCAAGGATGCGGATATTGCCAATATTAGTTATTAATTGAGAAAGAAAATGAAGCTGTAGGATGAATAATAAACTTATTGTTAATTTCCATGTGGAATAAGTTTGAAAAAATATTATTAAGCGGCCAACATTAAGGACACTCATGTGACGTCCATTACTGTGGAAACTAGAAACGCTGAATACATTCACGTCGAAATGGGAGCGCGTTCTTTCAATCCAAATCTTAACCGATCGTGGACACATCACAATAAATGAAGCAATCTGATCTGAATGGAGGCATCCCCACTTTCGTCGGTTACGTGAAATTGCTAGGCAACGACACGGAAGCATATTTTACAGATTTATAGTATAATATTGTATTCGCAATTTTCTAATGATATTTCCGTGCTTTAGGGAACGCCATCGCTTATTCCTCATCTGGACCAAAATAGAGCCGTCGTCTCTTCCACGTGTGTTCTACGCCACTTCTCTCCTCACCTTCCCCTTTAAAGCCCATCTTTCACTCCTCTCCCTCCCTCAGCCCCTCTGAGCTATCGTCTCCTCATGACTCTCACCATCTTCTTGCCACCACCTCCTCCTCCTCCTTCCCCCCCCCTCCTTGCCTTTTCCCACCTTCTCGAAGGAGTAAGCCGTTTCTGCTCCTTCCGAGGGCGTCGGGAGAAGGAGGGACGGATGGCGGTAGGGAAGGAGTGGTCGGTGGCGCAGGGGGAGGCGAGGGAAATGATGGCCCCCACCACTCGGGTCTCCTCCCCCGGGGGGAGAGTGGGAGGAGTGGCGCGGGAGCGGAGGCGTGAGAGGGGCGGCCCTCCTCGCGCCTTCCACCCCCGAGGCCCCAGCTGACGCCGCAAATCGTTTGCGGGGGGGGGGCGGGAAGGAGGCATGGCAGAGGTTTGGCAATGGGGAGGGAGGTGGAGGGTGGGATATTTTGAAGGATAGGAAGACGGCGTGGGAG
>LYUA01000273.1:1230619-1248880 GCA_002093875.1 Calopteryx splendens | reverse complement strand
CTTTTCCTCCCTCTCCCTCACTTACCCAAAATTCTACCCTCTATCACATTCGCGTACGTGAATTTTCCACTATGATAAGAATATATAACTATATATTATATATAGTGATAATTAACTACATATATAATATAATAAATAGTGATATATAGTGTGCATAAATAACGCCTTTTCATATCGAAAGGTAACACCTATTTCCGTTAGAATACCAATTTTGATTTCCAATTTTGCGTTCTCTTCTCTTCTCACAGCATTCGCCGGGAAAGTTTCGAGCAACTGTTGGGGGGGAAGGGCATAACTCAAGACAAAATCGTTCACTGGGGTATTAAAAAAATCTGATTAAAATCAGATGGTGTGGGTTTGGTTGGGGGATTGAGAATCGGGCGAATATATTCTTTCTCGTCAGCGGAATGGAAGAACATGACATTAGTGTCAATTATCGCGGGGGAAGTAGAAAAAAAACAAGCAAAGAGAAAATGAAATTCTTAGGGAGGAATTGGGGAGGAGTAATAGGGGGCCGGTGAGGAGTAGGGGGGAGGGAATGAGAGGGTGAGGCGTAAGAGAGATGAAAACGTGTTTCTTGTCGTGCGCGGCCGGAGAAGGAGACGGGTGTGCGTAGAGGAGGGTTGGGAGGGGAGAGAAGGATCATGGGGTAAGCAGGGATCGGGGGAGCTGCCGCCGCGAGGCATGGGGTGAGGACTGGGTGTGGGTTGTATTTTTGAGCCGGAGGATTTACACAGGGAATCGGAACGTAACCGCTAGAAAGAGCTCAACGGAGGGCCCAGGGAGTTTTCTCCATCAAGTGAACCTTTTTAGTTAAGAAGGAATGACTTCTAGACGACTATGTATTTTTCGGGCATAGTTTTCGTGCGGAAGTGCAGAAATAGTTAGCATGTAAATGTTCAAATAAAGTGTAAAATCTAGATATAATTGATACTTCCAGGTTTTATAAAAAAATAAGCACGCATAGAGAATAATATTTTGTGTCATAAAATTAATATAATGATATTTGGATTGAAACAGGTTATGGGAAATATCGTGATTAATTCCAGTAAAATTTTCGACTATAGAAAGAGGGAATATTTTATTAATCTGATAATTTTTAATGTACTATGCATTTTAAATGTTCGCATAAATTAGGTGCTTGATGGTATTTATTGTGTCAAATTAATTGAAAAGTAAATGATTCCCGTGTGATTCAGTTTTATTCATTTCACTTTAGGTTGTATAAATTTAAATCCCTCATAAAAATGTCAACTTTCACGCCTTCGGAGTACAAAAGCTCAAAATATGTACCCCGATACTCAAGATTAAAATGTCAATTAATGAAGAGACCAATGCATTGCACAAAGATATTCCATTTAGTGAAGGGCCCACACTGCGTTTTCCTCTCACACCCAGAGTAACACTGGAGAAATCGCACTCAGCTCCGCCTCAGTTGCCACAGAGCTGTGATGTGATTATAAGCAGCGATAGCGAACGAATTTACACCGCAACAACTTAAAGGCTCCATCCCCCTCGCCCTTCCATTAAATCCAAGATTATAAAATTCTCTCCTTGGAGCGTAAGACACGCTAGAAACTCGTCTTCTGGGAGTTGGTTGGCGTTGTACGGGGGTTTTAGTGGCGATGCGGAACGAGGGTTGAGTCTAGATGCTGTGGGGGATGAAGAAGTGGTAGGGGGTGAAGGGAAGACAGAGGGAGTTAGAGAGACGAGGGGTGGATGGTTGGAAGGGGAGGTATGGGGTTGATGGGCTCATGTTGAGGGGGGAGGGATTAAGGCGGCGAGGTGCGGGGCTTGGGGTTGAAAGGGGGATGGGAGAGGGTGGGTATGGCGCGCCGAGTGTAAGGAGGCCAGTGGGGAAGGTGAATGGCACTGGCAGCGCCAACACGTGAGAGGGGAGAAGGGATTGTCAGGGAGAGGTGAGGAAAGAGGAGAGAGAGGGAGGGAGTGAGAGGACTAACCACATTGACGGTGGTCCATAAGATAACGGAGTAAGGGAGACAAATGAGTAGGAAGAGTTGAAACGGATTACGCAAAAAAAACCGTGAAACACAGGAAAAAAAATTCGAATCACTTGTGCCTCTAGGATCTTATAAATTTACTCATTAAATTTTCCAATTAATATAACAAAAGTTATTTTTATTTTTTGCTAAACGTAGTCTGCTGAACGAACCACTCTCCAAGCAAATAATTTTTCGATTCGAGTGAAAATGGGTAAATCTCTAAAGACGTAGATTTTCTTACATTGGCAAGGAAAACGTGTTAGTATTTTTTGTCAATAAAAATGGGTGTCTACAATCATTAGTAAATGGAGTCACTTTCTAATACTTGTCGACTGGCAGTGCTACGTCAATAAGGCGCATTCAGGACGTTTTATAGCCTTTATGATAGTGTTATAAAAATAACTATTTTTCCGTTCTTAAATCCGTCATCTAGTTTCCGTTTTATAATGGGTAACGTCACGTCACAAAGCGCTAAAATCATTCGCTGAAGAGATGGGTTCATAGTCATTACGTCACAAGTTGCTTCCATCCAATCGCCACGTTGCGTTGATTGATGCATATGTTGCTGTGCCGAGACGACGTTGGTCGATCCTTTCCCGACTCTCGGGTGACGCAGAAATTATTGATGGAGTGCACAGAAACTTTTCAAAATAGTGATTTCGTCTCAACTTCATCTCGAATAATAATGGTTCTGAATCGTATTTTCGATTTTATGATTGAGGAAAATTATCCCTCTCAATTGAAATTTAGTATCTTAGCGTTTAAGTTAGTATATAAGTGAACAAATATGGACACAATGGTAGATATGATGTGTAGAGTGAATTGGAAAAGATTAGCTCATATGCTTATTCTTAAAGTATCTATCACAAACTGCAGTGGAGGTGAACCGTTACTTGTCAAACCTTAAACGAGGATCCAACTTTCAAAGCTTAAATCCATATTTTCCCCAGTTAAAAAGTTGACCACTCTTTGAGAAACTGACGTTTTACCTAGGATTTTCATTTACAGCTTACATACACTATGTAGACGATTGGTGGCCCTAGTTGACCATGAGTATAAGCCAAATGTTCAAAAATTAATTATTTTCGTAAAAAGCGCAGTTTATTAAACCCTTTTGTGAATTCAATTTGGAACGAGTGCTATAATTCTTCAGACAAAAATGAATAATTGTGAGCTAGTCCTAACTTATCTAAGATATCAAATATATAGGTATTATCAGGTATAAATTGGTCCTGCTTATAAGATTTAAAATTTGTAGTATATTTAAAAGATGCAAATAAAAATGCATATTTTGATATTATTTCCCAAAGAAAGAGTTGAATATTCTTTTCATATTTTACACTAAAGCTATTTTTTTTCCTGCATCTTTTGGCATTCGAAAAAAACAACGGCTTATTAAAAAATTAACTTCGGCAGAACATAATGTATTTAAACAACGAAAGGGTAAGTACCCTTCTCCTTTTATTTATTTGATCTCCTTTTGTTTATTTGAATAATTTCGGGGTCCCGTTTAACCGTGCATATTGTTTGAAGTTCTAAATACGAGGTAATGAGAGGTTAAATCGAAGTGAATAGAATTCATCTCCAGTATTCCAATAGCAAATGAGAGCAGTGCTCGAATCTATTATAAATACAGGCATCCAGGACGTTTTCCTCTATCCTAAAATCTATGCAGTCTTTCATTACCCATCCCCTTAAAGAGGCAACCCGTACAACTCCACTCACTCCACGTTTCCCCACCTCAAAAGAGCCTCCGGATGAGAGCAGCGCTGGATATCGCATATTCCTTCTTTTTCAGGGAGTTCCCCACTCCTGAACTCTCGAACCTTCTTCCTTCCTGCTCTATAGAATAGCCGGCTGGTTGACATCTTACTTTCCACCACTTATTTACCTCGCTTCTCAACTCCCACAGCCAAGAACGCAGTGGATAGTGAATAAGCCATACAGCGCCTCCTCCTTTGCTGTATTGAATCCAGAAAAAAAACATGCATCGTGTTTCTGCAGGAGTATTTCTTTCAATAAATACTTTCTGAATGGTGCTCATCCATTCGTTTCGTGTGTAAAACAGTCTTAAAGGTTCAATTACAGTTGTCGGTCTAATTATTGGATCATTCCTGTGAGGAGGGCTATTGTTTTGTGCATCTATTTTTTGGATTATTGTTTTTAACTGAACATTGAACTATAAGAATTAAAATTAACTATTCGGAAGAGAAAAACATATGACAGATATTGAAACTCAAGGAGGTAAACCAGAGGAAGTGGAATGTTTCATCTACCTCTGCAGCTGTATAATAAGGGATGGCAGTAGCTCGACAGACACCAAAAAAATGAATGGCTTAAGATAAGAAGGCATTCAAGAAGAAGAAGCCACTAATATGCTCAAAGAACCTTTAGTTACACAAAAGGAGTTGGCACGTGGAACATTTCTTTGGAGCATGGAACTCTATGGATCAGAGGCATGGACCATTGGAAAAGAGGACGAGCGAAGAATAGAAGCCTTAAAAAATGGTGCTGAAGGTAAATGCTGAAGTTTGAATTATGAGATACTGTGAGGAACAAAAAGTATATAGAAATGATACATGTAGAAATAACTTTATGAAAAAGAAGAACCAGATGGATTGGACAAATATTGAGGTACAATGGATTAGTTAGAAATATATTAGATGGGAAATTTGGAGGGTAGGTTCCGCGAGGAATATTAAAGGACAAATACATTGAACAAATAAAGAAGAACATGAAACAGAAAATCTTAAGTTGGTGGAAGAAATTTAACTTTGAATAGAGAAGAATGGAGGGTTACAGTCAATCAATCTTAGGGTAGAAACACTAAAGATGACCTAAGAAATAATGATATCAATATTTTTCTTCTTTATTTTGATTGGTTGAATGCAGCTCTATAATCTCCCCAATCAATTTCTCATTGTCTCTTCCGTCGTATCCTTATTTACGTGGTCTACGTATTTGCTTCTTGGCCCTAGTGGAAACTTTCCTTCCAGTTATCATCCATCATGTTCCTATCAAATGTGTTGAGTCTTAGGTGCGACCAAGCGATTTGTTTCTTTTACGTATTGTGCTCCATATGTTCAATTTATTACTTTGTAAATTTCTAAATATCGTTTTACCTGCCCACTGAATCATCAGAATTATTTACAGCACCAGGTTTCGAAGAATTGTAATACTCTCAGGTCCTGTTTTCCCACAGTCCAAGTGACTCATTCATAGAGGACAACACTCCTAAAAAACCTTTCCCTTATCTTTTACTCCATTATCTTACAGCATATTTATTTCCTCTTTATAGCAAAAGCCGTCTTAACTGGAGCTATTCTGTGCTTGATGTACTAATTTTTTTCACATATTTTTATTTCTTCATCTACTATTAATATAATTGCATTTCTGCTTTTCGAGTATAATTCTTCAAAATGCCTTTTCACAAACTTTTATCTTGTTCCACTGTTTCAATTTTGCTTTCCTGAAGGACCATTTCTTTGATCCTTAGAATGATAATATCTACGCAAATGCTTTCATGCATTGCTTTCTTGTGTGTTACCATATCATCGTTGAGAATAGTAGTTGCGTCTTCATTACTAATTATTTTCAGCTTGGCATATTCAGCATGTGAATCCTACCAGGATTTTTAAATGCGTGTGATGATGCTTTTGAGAAAAATGAATCTTTTCACTTATTTTAATTAATCAAATTATTCTGTTTCTCTTTCCAACCCAGTACATTTATCAGGTCTTCTTCATTATTATCAGTTTTCTGCTTATCGCACACATCATTGTTATTGTACTCTAGTAGTTGCCGTATTTGCACATTGCATTTTTTTTAAATGTTATTGATGCGATAATGTATGAGAAAACTTTACCGAGTGACATATTTCGGAGATAATTCCCATTTGGATTGGATTTTGAGGCTCCTCGAATTTATCAGGTGTGTGTTTTAATCACCAGTTACTGGTTTCTATGTAACTACGTATGGCTACTGTGGACGATTGAAACATTTTAAAGTGGAAATGAAAAAATTGGTCTGGCTATATTAATTATATGTGAAGTCATATAGTGCGAAAAAGAAGAAATTTGGAACGGCAGCTACGGGTTTATTCGCTCAAAATCTTTTTTTATATTGAGGTCCAGGACCTAATCTTATTTATTATACTCCAAAAAATCATCAGATTTAGAAAGGCAATCATCCTACCGGATGACTATCGTATGACGGATCTATCCGACGAGGGTAGAAACTAAATCTAAAGACATCAAGTACGCATAGCAGATCCCCGTCAATATACATGCCGTCATCGAGTTATAATGCAGAGGAAACTGAGGGCGTCATTAAATGTATGGCTGAAATGATAAAAAACGACTAAGGGAAGAATCCTAGAAGTAATGATGATTTAGGGAAGGAAAAAGAGCTGAAGTAAACATGCATGCTTCATGCTTGTTTATCGAGCAACTAATTAAATTCTTCATTTCCTCCTAAACCCTTTGACGCTGAAATTAATTTGTAAAAACATTGACATCATATTTGAAAACCAACAATACCCCAATCAAAAGGAGAATGCCAGAGTGTGAACATTAGAAGATTCCAATTTTCTATACACCTCTTCAAAATCAAGTTGGAGGTTGAAAAGACCAATTAGGTGTAAAAGTTAACTTTTTTCATAATTAATTAATGATTAATTGATAAATGACACTCAAAAACGAAGAAGTTAAGGAGATATGGCAGGATAAAATAAATAGGTTCGTCAAAGGGTGGTAGGCAATGTTTTATCACATGAAATTGATACATGAAGATAGATATTGTGACGCGAATTCCATAGAAGAGGAAAAGAAATAAGGAAAGTTATTTAGGGAATGGGCCAAAAAGGGACTTGGTATTGACTATAATGGAGAAAATGAAACGCAGGAATTTAAATATTCAGGGTTTGCAGAGATTTGAAATGCTTGGAAATAAAATTACTCGTACAGAAATAAAACAGGGAGAAAATAATCAAATGTATGGAAAAGAGTGTAAGATATGTTTAAGTAATATTTATATTATGAGGACTTTCACATGTAATCTTATTTTCCTCTTCATCACCTATTCTATTGCAAATTTATAACTTTTTATTCAATAATAATTTTTGTTTTCTGGTTAAAAAAATGATGCGTTCTTTTAATCATCATCACATAAATATTCTACCTCAAATGCAAAGACGTTACATAGGAAACTAGACATTTTATGGCAAAGCACAAGTCTTAATTCATCTGTTGGCTTAATCTCTCGAAACATCCCCCGCCAGGCCAATTAATGTCATTTCGGAACGCATTTCTCACATTTTCACTCACTATCTCTTGCCATGTCCCTCGTAGTTTTTTCTCTCTAATTATCTCAACAGCGCTTTTCCTGAAATCCGGCCGTCCTCGAATTCCTCGCTTGACCGCCGTTTATCCTCATCCGAGAGCAGGCGCGCATATTGGTGAGACCTCAGGAATGAAACTGATTAAAAAATTAATTCACCCTCGAATTCTATGTTGCGTATTTTATCTCCTTTATCCTTTTGTCGCCCTAATTCTTTCCCTTGTAATCCATTACGTTGAATTCGCCACGAAAATTGAAGGTAAATTGTATATAATTTTATATTATGATTATCGATTATGTTATTTTAGGTGAATATTTCGGCAGATTCCTGTGGTTAAATGCTAGTTATAACATCTCAGTAGAGGCATGTGGAAGAGTAGATTTCGTGCCCCGTAGTTCCTTCGTTTCTAATAATTTATTTTCATTCTATTCCTACCAGGCTCTTTGGTGATCTCAGAAATGACTGAAACCCCTTGGCTGATTGACGAACTAATGCTTGATCGCCCAAAAATCTGTCTGACTTGATCAAATCCCCACCTACTTTTCCACACCTCCTTTACTATTTCCTATAGGTATGCTTTAAAAAGAAAGGTTGATACGATAACGGAAAACCCTGTCTTGTCTCCCAGCCTTCTACTCCCCACCCTGTTTCTCCATCCACTACCCAGACTTGCCTGCCCGAGACTTGTACAGGTTTTGAATAAGTCTCCCATCCCTCCAGTGTACTCCTATCTTCTATAATACCCTCATTAGGAGTTACTCATTTAATATGTCATACTCCTCAAAATTTACGAAGCAGACAAATTTACCTTGATTTTAATCTATACCCCTCTCTATCAGTGACCTCATTACTGCTATAGAGTCACGTGTACCTCTATCCCTCCTAAACCTAAACTGATCCTCTCCTAAGTAATCGTTAGGCTTCTTCTCCATGTTTTTATTAATGATCCTGATGAATAACTTTGCTGCGTGAGATATCAAACTAATAGTTCTTTGTCCTCACGTACTGCTGCTTTTTCTTTTTTTGGGATGGAATTAATGCGGATCTAACAAAGTCTTCCGGCCACATTTCACTCTCGTTAATCCTTCGGACGACCCCATAAAAACACTTTCTTCCATGTTTTCTAAGCTCTTTAATAACTCTTCAAGGATATTATCTATGCCATCGGCCTTGTTTGATTTTTAATTTCCTTCAATGACTTCTATTTCGCAATTTTTTGTGTCTGAGCAAAAGGTATCCTCTGCAAAATCATTTTCTCTTTCTATCTCCAAGCTCAATGGCTGGTCTTTACCGTAAGGATTTACATATATTCGTTCCACCTTTCTTGAATATCTTCTGCTTCTGTTAATACTTTTTTGAATTGTCTCTTTTAGTGTGCACGCGTATTCCTTTCTGACTTCCTATCAGTGCTTTTACTTTTCTGTGCAGCACATCCACTTCACCATCTCTCTGTAAACGCATCATGCCCTCACACTGCTTTTTCCATCAATTTGCTTTTGCCTATTTGCATCTCACTTTAGTTTGAAGTTTAGCTTCTATTACGTCATTCTTGTATCTCTGTTTTGTTTTTCCTTTTCTCGACTATCTTCTCATTTTATCTCTTCCGTAAGCCATATTTTTTATCCTTTTAGTATTTACCTTTCCTATTTTTCCGCTTGAGGCTTCCGTTATCCATTCTTTGAGCTGTTCCCACCTTTCTTCTCCTGTACTCTCCCTTGCACCTTCTCCCTTGTTCTCATTTATTATTCTCTCAACTGCTTGCTGGTACTTACTTATTTCGTCCCTGTTAATGCTTCTACATTCCATATTCTCCTCCGACTTCCCTTTCCAATCTTCTTGAATTTTACATTATACTTCATGAGTACTAAATGGTCAGAATCAGCATTCGCTTTAGGAAAACTGTGTGAATTGATGGCGCTTTTCGTAGATCAGTAATTAATGATCATGTAATATATTTGGTATCTCCTTGAGGCTCCTGGCATTTTCCATGCTTGCCTGCATCTGTTTTTGTGTTTCCAGGTATTAGTTATAACTAAATTATCCCTCCAGCAAAACTCCATAGCTTTGTCTCCGCGGTCATTCCTTGCTCCTAAGCCTTACTTCCCTACCTCTTTCCAATCTTTCCTTTCACCCACCACCGCGTTCCAGTCCACCATCACTATCAAGTGTTTTCCTCCAAGAATACCCTCAATCATTTCCTCTAGCTGGTCAAATACACTGTCTACATCTTTCTCCCTATGATACCTTGTCGGCATGTAAACCTGAATCACAACCACATTCGTTGGTTCTCCTTTAACCTCTACCAATAATATGCTATCATTTACTTTCTCTGTATTTACTACTTCTCTACCTACTTTTTGTTTAATACCACTGCTACTCTACGCTGGCTCTTTTCCCATCCGCTGAGTATTGCTCTATAGCAATCACTCCAATAATCTCCGCTATCCTTCCATCTAACCTCTCAAAATCCTAGTATATCAATATTTCCTAGCTCCATCTCTCGTTTGATGTTTTATAACTTCTCAGTCCTCACAAAGGTCTTAATATTCCATGTCTCTATTCTGAAAGTTGGATTTCTCTTCTTATTCCTCTGTTCAACTGTCGTCGACTCGGCTGTGGAAGGAGTTTGTGTGATGAAGGCCTTGTCTCCCCACTCCCGGGCACGACACACACCCCTTTGAGCAGGGCCCGTAGTTCCCAGGACTTGTTTCCTTGATTTTGTCCATCATAAGTGGTTGGGAAAATAATTGATATTTTTTCCCGTTGCCTTCCGTAACGTAACGTAATGCCATCACTTAAATGTGGCCGTCCCACTGGGGTCAGAAGGCTCTGCAGCCACCTCACTGAGGAAAATGTGTGGGCTACCTTTCATCTGACTCCTATTGTTCGATTCCTGGTTGACTTACCAGAAGAAATTTTCATCCTCTGGCGTAACTACTCTAGAGGTCATCGAACACTCCAACCGTCCCACCACGTCAAGGTTGTAATGCATGGATAGGGATACAATTGTTTATCTAAAGGTACCAATATACAATCTATTTATTTTATGTCATAAAACTTTATTCAAATGTTCGTATACCACCACGTTTGGATGTTCTAATTATGCAGTCAAATAATTATGAAGTTTAAGTTTATATCAAGGCATTGGTATCAAATTAATGGCCATTCATTATTGACTAAAGCATAACTGTAAGTTAGTTTAACATTTCTTGGCAACGAATACCTTTCCATCGTAGGGCTAATTTGTTACCTTCTCCAGCGCATATAGGCATTATAATGGATTGACATTGCGGAATGAAAAAGCTAACATTATCGAGATAGAAATGATTAAACCTACCCCTTCCAAATGCAAAGCTTTGAGAAGTGACTCTACGGAAACATGAGGCACTAGAATCACCTCGACGGAAAACGTTTTGTATTGACTTGGTGAGAGGATCTTTTTTCATTTTTTTCGTTCATCATTCTTTCCGGCATTCGGCATCATCAAAGAGGAGTATGCGTTTGTTTGTTTCCATAATGTGTAATGTTATCCTCCGGGAGGCTGGAGGATCAGACATCGTCACCGACGGGTATTTACTTTTTTCTTTTCAAGTAGCCAACGATCCGAAAGTTGTAATTATATGGATTAGGAGCCTGCAAGAGTGGTGGAGGTAAGGCCGGAAAGATTAGACGGTGGCGATGGTGCGTGCTAGAAATGTTCCCTTTCCCACCCGACTGATTGATTGGATTGGCGAGCGTTGGACTGATACCTGGTGCGATCCAGGGGGCATATGTAATCACAATCACATGGGGAGCGGAAAAGGAGGCCGAATGGCAGGGAAGTGTGGTGGGACGGGGAGAGGGCAGGGGAACGAGAAGGAAGAGTGGCTGAACGCGGAGTGCCCTCTTGGGGAAAAAATCGGCCTCCCGCCTTCGACGAACCCCTCGCTCCAGCATTGGCAGAGGAGTGTGGGATTTCTTTCTATTTTACCCGGTGGAGGGACTGGGAGGAGTGGAAGCGCCTTTGATGGCTGATGACGATGAGAGGGTGGGTTAGGGGAGGCGGAGGAAGGGGGAAGATCAGCGATGGCAAAGGCGAGCTCTCGCAAAGGAGGTTGGTTGTGAGATGGGGCGCGTGCGGGGGTGTGAAAGGGAGGGGAGTAGAGGAGAAGGGGGAAGATATTGTAGAGGGAGGCTCACGGGAGTTAGAAGAAGGCGCTAGATGTAACTTTAAATATACTGTATAGGATGATTTCTTAGGGACTTGTTCTTGTGGAAGACAATGCAATTACTGTGGGGACGGGTGAAAATGCAAATTTTAAGGGAGTGATAAACCTGGGCAGCTAATGGCAGCAAATACTTGCGTGGGAGAGGTACTGGGAAAAATATAGAAGAAAAGAGGGATTGAATTAGGAGACTTATAAAATATCAAAGTAAATACTATGGGTTTGTGCTTCAAGTAGGCAAATACTATGCTCCATGAAGATACTTACGTAAGCAATGAAGTAACACGTGAAAGAATTCACGTAGAATGAGACACTTTTTGGATCAGATGTATGGCTTATTAGAAAATAAAAGTAGAGAGATAGAGAAGGCTCCAAAACCTGGACCCGGAGGTGGATCTTGAACATCAAATTGAAAGATTGTAACGAAGGAGGAAGTATGTCAAGGTGTAGAGAGAGAGGGACTCTCTCTCTCTCTATGCACCTTGGAAGCATGTATACCTACCAAAGGCTAAAGGTGGAGAGGAAGTTTGGATATATAATATGGAAATTCAATTAGAAGTTACGAGAACGAGATGGATAGGGAATAATCTGAGACAGTACATTTATTAGGAAAATTAGAGAAGGAAAGAAGTAATTGCAAAGAATCTCAAGGGACACATTTTTTGGCCAAGTAGAGAGTAATAGCTGACGGGGAATAGAAAAAGGATAAAATGGGGCTAGCATTAGAATGGTGAGAATTGAGAAATTCAGCCAACCAATCTTCGGATTGAAAAACTGATGGTAGTAAAATTGCCTCAAGTGTGAGGGAGAAAAATGTGTTCAGAGATGGAGTGGAGAATGTGGGAACAAAGATGATAGTTGTGAGCTCCATTCAGGGGAGGAATGACTTTCAATGGCGAAAGGAAAGAATTGCGAATAGAAGAAAGTAGGTAAGGGAAATGATGAATGAATGGTAATATTTATATTCTTTCAGAAAATCCTGTAAAAAGTCAATTACGGATTCGGTAAAAGAGGCCTTGGCATTTATATAGATTCAAAAATATGTGCCTCATGCAATTCGAAGCAAACAATAGATTAAAAATCAATTATAATACCAGATTTTTTTAAATGTGGGTAAGGATAAATGGGAAATAAATATTAATATATTACTAAATTAGCTTTAATTAGTACGTTTCCCAAAAAATTCGATCCGCCAATTAATTCAGTTAACACACTTTCTCCACTCAATATTATGCTACAATTTTTTTAATTCTTTATACTACTTAATGAAATGCAGGTAATTAATTCGCAGCGAAATTATTCTGTGCATGTGCAAGGGTTCTAAAATATTGATATAAATGCGGAATTCAAGGAAAGGATTGTTGAAAAAACACGGACCAAAACCTCAGACTGTAATGACTCATGAATCATTGTACTTAATCAATATTCAGTCTCTCGTGTTTACAATACAGCATACTCATGGAAATTCGAGATAAAGGAAGTAATACAGTGAGGGAAGCATGGGGAACTGAGTACAAGATAAAGAAGGAGATGAAGAAATGGATTGAGGGAATTGCAAAGAAGGAAGGGTACAGGGGAGAGAGGGGGAAAACGGACAGAGAGACGGAGGAAAAGAGAGGGTAAAGGAGAGGAGGCGATGGAAGGAAGATGGGCCTTTGAAGGAGATTGTGAAGGAGGGGATGGCAAGGGAGCTGGATGGGGGAAGGCGGGAGTGGAGAACATCGTTGGAGGCCGTCGAGAGCCTTATTTCTTTTAGGCCTTGAGGGGGGACGGGGGTAAGGGTACTTTTGCGGCTCGAGGTGGTGGGAGTTGGATGCGGAGGAGGTGAAGGGAAGCTTGCGAGGGAGGGAGCGTCATGGCAGAGGAGAGCAGGGAGGTTGTGGGAAGGGGATCTGGAGGAGAGATGGAGTGAATAAGTAGAGGAGGGGAAAAAGAAGTTGGCGCGCTTTATTTCTCTCTCCCAGAATCCTGTAAAGGAAGTTCTTGCTGTTTCTCTATCTCATTCCGTTCTCCTCGAAATTCTCTCCCTTTTATGTCGGAGCAAAAAAGGATTTTCCTGGTCTTGGTATATTAAGTGGGAAAATATTTTTGAGAATTTTACGTAGAATAATAATTTTTAAGCAGAAATTAAAGTAAATGAAATTATGATGGAAGCATAGATCAACACTTTCTTGACCTTGAAATTTCTAGGAGTTCGTTGGGCAGGTTGACTGTAGAAAGCACGTTTCTAATTGGAAATATTATTTTGGTCATGAAGTAGTGTATGTTGAACAATTAAACGGCACCGTAATTAATTCATGAGCTTTCAAGTATAATAAATAATAAAAAAATTACAAAGATTCATCATCAACACTCCTAAAAAGTGTAGACATATGCTGTGGAAATTGTAGACTCGTTCATATGTAACTAAAATAGGTATGTCAGAAAACTTTTTTTCTGTCAAGCCACAATCAGTTTTCAAACAAAATTCAATTTAATATATTATTATATTATTTAATTATTTTTTTCCATTACAAATTTGTGCATTCAAAATATGTGTTGATAAAAATCTTAATGAGCTTAATTTTGGCATGGAATCTATCGGCGTTCCTGAATTATTTTATCATAACTTCGTGTGGCAAAAGATAACTTCCAATGTCAACATAACTTTTTTTAGCACTTAAATAGACATCCATCACGGTTCTATTTCTCTGCGTCTAACGTTATTGATTTTTCCAGTTTTACGAAATGATGAACTATATGAGAACTATGATTATGTGAAAGGCCATAAGAAAAACCGAATGATATTAATCCCGTCTTAATGGTTAAAAAAATATAGAAATTTCGTTTCTTACATTCAGTTAAGTTTGCCGCATAATAATATGCCGCTGTTGAAATCCAAAGATTGTTTTTCCGCTAATAAACATTCCGTTCTTTTCAGTCATTCTTTCTTTATGGTGTTAGCATATGAATTACAGATGTATTATGAATGTCATTGTTATCTCCATATTTTAGGTAAATCGGTTTTCAAATTGCTTACATGCTAAATTATCAACAGGAGAGGTTATTGTCAGTAATTAAGTACGTTTGCATGTACAGTACCTTACAGATTAGGAATAAAATTTCTTTTATTAGAATGTAGAGGAATTCTGGGTGTTTCCACCACCCCAGATATGCATATTGTTTTCGTCCACAAAAAAGCAGGATTATAAATCCTCATCGCCAGCCATAAGTTTCTAGTATATCAATTAATCATTTGTAGCCATCAGTTACAATTTTATACCCGCCTTTTTACATATTCAGATTATATTTGTGATAAAACTTGAAAAAATTAGGAATATTTTAAGGGAAAGTTTTTAGGACATATATTATACACTCTTGGTGACTAATGTTTTCCATATTTTTACAAACAATATATTTTTTGTAATTCCATTAAAATCTATGAAAAGTATGTATGAAATAATTAAAGCAAGATTTGGTGAAATTATCTCCATCTCATTCCTTTCTTGGAGTAATGCTGGCTCATTAAAAAAATTGAAGTATTTTTTTCGAATTTTAAAACAGAGAAAAATACTGAACCTACGAAAGATAACTCCACTTTGCATAGGAAAATAAAATGTCCTTAAAATTCAAGATTAAAAAAAATATAATCATGAGGAATAACAACTTATAGGTAATAGTTACGGAAATATGACACTTTTTAAATTTTAACAATTTGGAGCAACAGGAATTCTGAAGGGGTTCAGAGTACAGGGACAAAGTTAAGGCATACCTAATCATTTATTTTCGTATGAAAGCTATTTAATACAACCATGTGGAATTTAATTAAAATTAGTCACGTCAGTCATAATCTCAAGTGTCGATTTTGTTTTTTAAAGGAAGTATATCAACCAATCAATCAATCACATTAGTCATTCCTTAGGTTGGTTTCGTAGGTGAGGGTAGAGCTCACCCAGTACTAAGCTCAACGGCGAATGAAATTCACATATCAGGGTTGGGTGGCAAGTTCCTTTCCCTGCGTCACCTGGGATTTCCAAGGATGATCTGGTACCCTAAAAATGGTGCACAGCTTGGGTGAAGTTGAGGGTGCCCAGGGCCTTCACCGGGAATAGAACCCGAGCCCTCCGGTTAGTATCTCAGCGCTCTACCCACTGGACTACCTCACCCCGCATATCATCCATCTGTGTGACAATGTAAACTTGGTGCACTTTAATGATTAATTCCACATGAATTTAGTATTTTTGATTAATGCACTCTATTTAATTGACCAATGTGACTATTGACAAAACTAGGTACCTTATTGGCAGGCGAGTACAAACCTATATACCTAAATCGAGGAGTTTGCCATATAGCACTTTTGAAAAAAAAATTATTTATCTAATCCAGTATTCTGTAGTGTTATTAGTCATATTGGATTGAATCCTTTAAACTAGCTTTAAGCTGTGCCGTATCGCTACCTATTTGATTTCCTCGCCTTGATACCGATTTCAACCCTTTCATCTCGAAACTGCAGCTGTTTTTATTTTTGCTACAGCTCCACGCACTTGGCTTTTTGATCATCCCACTCCCTTGCTCTCACTGTGCCTTTCCTTTTGCCTCTATTCCACTCCTCCCAACCAACTCGAGTTTTTTTTTCTAAAGCCAATTTTGTTCTGATGAAATTTTCAAACTGTACCTGCGGAAAAGATTAATAAAACGGGTATTGCGTAGGAAAGTTTTTATTTCAGCCAGCGAGATGTAAGTAAAAATAAGCAACCAAGGTTGGTGGCAACTCGGCTTTTTTTCGATTAGCACTCAGCGGGGAAAAATCGTTGGACTGAAACGTTCCAGAGCTCTATTCCGCCGTAGGTTTAAAGGTGTCTTTTTAACTTCTTTATTTCTTAGCAGCCTTTCGATTTTTATCGTCCAGGACAAAATTGGCAGTTAGTGACCTACATTTTTCAATGCCCTTGTTTGCGTGTTTGAATTTTCCCCCACAATACACTGAATTTAATACAATGCTCAATTAAATAATAAGTAACCGTAGCTCTTAAAATATGTGAGAAAATGAGAAAGTGAAGTCCCTATTATATGATTCACTAACGTAGTGTAGAAGAAACCTTTCAAACATGATCTAAACATTTGGCTCAGCATCCTGAAACCTGTATATTGGTATAATCAATTAAAATATAATATAAATTATAATTATCTGTATACATTTGTTTCCTAATTATATTATTACCAGCCTGTGTATTTTTAGTGCTTCATTATCAGAAATGTATTTTAATGTGATTTTAATATCACTTACTAAGCCCGGTTTTTGCTATAATATTCTGGTTTTAGGCATTGCAATTTCATCCAACTTCCATTGGAAAAATATCTCGTTTAAATTCACTAATTTGGATAGCAATTTATTTGAATAATCCACTAATGATGGACTGGGTCTTTAATTACTTGTAATATATACCAAGTGGAAATATTATTGGTTCTTTTTCAAAAAACAATAATAAATAATCATCTTTCAATCTAATTAATAAAATGTGTACTCCACTGGATGATTTTCATTCCGTTTGTTTTGTTATGTCAAATATGAAGATTTATTATTCGCCATCGTAACGCAGAATTTAGTATATTGATCTTAGTTTAATGGAAAGCTTAAAAAAACATTTTACTGTTTTACACATTTTGATGTCAGTCGACATGTGGATTCAGATGGTACGTATGACTCGTAGTGTCTTTCCCGATCTCTGAAACTTTCCTGACTTAAAAAATGATTTCATGTTCCAAGGTTTCCCGGCTCTTTAATCAATCCCAAAAGAGGTGGTTTAATTTGGTGTAAGTAATAAATATCAGTAAGAAATATGGTCTTAGCTTCTCATGGTTAGGTTGCAATAGCTTTGATAAAATACTTTGTTTAAAACTATGCTCTTCACACTGAGTTGCATTTTTCGATCATTGATGTTACTTTGCTTAATCAGCCTGTTAAATAGCATTTTTAATGTTCTTATAAAAGCAAAAATAAGTTATTCAAATTCAATTGTGACAACGTTAGTCAGTCACAAGTAAGCGTAGTTCTTAATTTAATTGAATTGCTTGCATATTACGCAAGGGTAAACCTGACCTTAGGAAGACAGTAGCGATAAATGAAAGAACCCTTATACGTGTAACATAATCTGTAACAGATTTGTGTTTAAATATCCCTTGTGAAATAATTTCAAATTTTTATTCAATAACAAGTCAATACAATTTTTTTGTTTCGTGTTGTATCTAACTTCATTCTTGAATCATTGAACTTAGACATAGCCTCCCTTGATGTCATGTTAGACGTTAGTATTGATGTTAGGTGTGTCAGGGATCTCTCCACAATGGTGAACGTTAGATGGTCGATGTTGATTATTATGACTCGGAAGGTGATTGATAATCGGGTTGGAGGGACTGAAGGCAGCAAAAATTACACAAGAGTGAATTCAGTACATAGGTAGAGTAGCAAGAGTAAAGAGTGATTATCTGACCACAGGCATAGGTATGGAGGTGGTTTGGATGATATGGTAGGTGTTATAGTTCTCTGTTGATAACAGAAGACATCATTTCTTTTACGTTATATAGACGTATACTTTAGTGCTAAAATAATTTTATGGAAAATTTATTATTTATCGTACAAAAAATTAAATATTTTTATATTATTAGCTTAATGTGTATATGTGGTACAATATTCATTGATTTGAATCCAGCATTGCGTCAGCGGCAGCCGTTTCAA
>LYUA01000273.1:1211491-1222466 GCA_002093875.1 Calopteryx splendens | reverse complement strand
CTCCCTCCTACTTCCTCACCATCCCGACCCGAACCCCCCCGCCTCCTCCACCGATCTCCTCGGTGCGACTTCACCCCATCCGTCCTCCTCCATCCATCCCTCTTATGCCCTCCGCCTTCCTCTTCACGGCCCCGTTCTGCCGAAACCTGCTCTCCGCCCTCCCTCGGTCCTTTTCTCGTCCTCCGTGCCCTGCCTATGGGGTTGAAGTTAGGTGAGGGAGGACCCTTAGGTGAGGGAGAGAGAGATTGGAGAGCGCTACATGAGTAATTTCATTACATCCACACCTACGTCAGGACGTTTATGGTACGTCGATTACGAGTTATGCCCTTCCTCATGGAGCTATTGCACGCGCGGGTTCCATAATGATCTGCGGCTTGAAGGAGGTGTGGAGAGAGCGAGTCTGGAAAGAGTGAGAGGGGCAGAAAGGCTCACCTAAAAGGAGGACAGTTTTAAAATTTCATATTTTTATTCCCCACTTTGGTGAAAATGTTTGTAAATGGAAAAAGGTGGCATATCTCTTATGGCATGATAATTTTAACCACTTAGTTACCATGGTTCAGAAAAAAAGTGGCTTGATAATTTAGAGCTACAAATATTGATATAGGTTTTGATGGTTCGAAATTTCATTGAAATATGCACCTTTAAACAATTTATAACTGGTAATAAAACACTATTTTTTCATTTGGTTGTTGGTTGGTTGGTCAAAACTTTTCATACTTTTACATGAACATGTCTCTTTTTTCCATTTTTGAAGGCGAGCATCCTATGCTTCAAAAACCTTATTTCAGAAGTGCTCATGCTCTTCATATGAACATTTAACTGTAGACGAGTGTACTGCAGTTAGAATATATATTTGTTTTATGTTTCTACATTTGTTATGACTTCTAATACATCTATCGTTCACCATAACGGCCAGACTAATATCCCGTGGAGCCACATCATATCTGATACCATATGAACCATGTTATGTCCTTCGTAAGTCATGTTCATTTAATAAATGTTTTCAATACTATAATATGGGCTAGTATTTATAATTCAAGATTTTTGATTTTACACTAATGCAAAAAAATGCAAATAATGATCGTTAATTCACAAGCTTAATTAACAATAATGCACATCGAAATTAAGAGAAATTCCATAGAATCGAATATAATACTTTGTTTTTTCGTGTTCATGAAAGATAATTTGAATTCTCGTATTCATTTGATATATTCTCTTACCTGAAACTTAATAATGCATGGGTAACATCTGGGGAAATATTCAGTTGTATGAAAGCCTGAAGTCATTTATAGAGACATTTCCCTAATGGCTCCCTTCCATATCTCATTGCCAGCTCAACCTGTTTTGCACTGCAGCCTATATCGCGATAAATTCTAGTTATTAATTTCATCCTGGCGTGGCACACAATTATACCATTAGATCATTTAATGCTAATCTAATGAGTTTGGAAATTAGTTTATCACGTGAATCATAGAACATTCATAGGAATAATGGAATGAATATTTCAATTTTGTCCGTCTATCTCATTCAGTGTTTTTGATATACTTAAAATTATAAATACCCACTTGCTAATTTTCCTTATTTCCTTATAAATTTGTGAATTCTTTTAGTGATGTCTTTCAGGATTTAAAATTTTTTGATTTAATCATTGATTTTCTTTAAACAGATTCATACGAACGTAAAAGTGAAGCCGAAAGCATTGTTAGGGATTATAACGTAAATATCTTTATTTTAGTTTTCAAATGCCACCGGTCCTATCTAATTTTATAAATTACGGTACCAAAATAAATGGAGTATAAATTTCGTCGTTTCATGTCTAACTTTAAATATAAATTTCTAAGGATTTGATCGAAAACGAGGCAATCTCGGTGTTCACTATGTCACTGTTTATCAGCTGTAGCACATTAATTGCCATTAGATACATAGGATTCTCCTCGAAATTACTGTGGCAGAGGGAAGCCAAGCCTGAGCATAGGATCTAATAGCTCACTAAACTGGTATTCTGTAAGTTTTGAGTGTTTAAGTCATTGCAATGTAAAACTTCTACCTTTAGTGCATTTAAATTTACAATAATATTCATCAAATTTAGCCATTTTAGCAAATTAGACCATTAGGGAACATTTAAGTTTTTAAAATTATATATTGACAAAGCTGCTGGTACTGATAAATTTCCATTTGAGAGGGGACTATTTGCAATTGATTTTTCATTTACTAAATCATCAGTTAAACTTGGAGTGCCGGTTTTTAGAATCCAGCAACATTTGAAATATTTCTCTCATGTGGTGCGCAAAAAGAAGCTTATATTTTTCGCTGATTTTAGTTTCCGATCATTCGGATAACACACGTCAGTCACCCTTAGAATTCCGTTCACATGCTGCTCCAAAATTGCATAAACCCTAATCAAAACTAGGATAACAGAATTGAATTTTCTCCAGTCTCACGCTCTCCTGCGTTTCTCGAGGGAGAACCAGGAAATCCATCGAACCAGCAGACCTAGTTATAACTTTGGAACTTGGCAATAAAGGGAACCTCTGATTGTATAAGGAGGCAATGGAATCCAGATGAGTAAATAGGTTACCATTTTGTTGATGGAAGAGGTTATGAGAGTTAGAGAATAGGTGTAGGATGTAAAAGGGAGGAAATCGAGGAAGGTGAAATAAAATAAAAATTCCAGGCGCGGGGAGTGGAACATTTCCGCGGAAGGGACGAAATGATGTTCAGACCCTCCCGCCCACCGTTCCTGTCCGCCAAAGAAGATCTGAATAATTCCACACGAGAGAGGAGAAATCTCGCCTGCGGTTACCCCGTAAACCGTTTCCTCAAGTGATACTCCTCCTTGGGGAATCCGAGATTGCGAAGTTGTGATTCGCATTTGGATCTCAAGTTGTCTTCCTCGACTTTCTCTACCTTTGATCCTTGGATTATATTTTCAGAAATATATTCCGTCCCCTATATTATATCTTAACGCTTTTGACGTTTATGCATGTGCTGCTTACTAGCAAAACGGAAACGATCATTCCAATGCATGTTGGTGAATTTTAGGATTCGATTATCTCCAAGATTTTATTTAGATTCTGGTTCTCACCGGTTAATTTCAGCGCAGCGTTCAAGTATTCCATTTTCCCTTGAGTGAATAGTTTTTAATTTGACTTCATTTTCCATTAGTATAATATTTTAAATCAAAAATATTTATATAGGTAAATGAATTAGGTAAAAATAAACTAAAAGAAAATATTTCAAGACATTTGTTGGTTTTTCCGAAAGTATTTAAAGAATTTGATTTTTAATAAACCTAAAAGTACTATTTCAGCTATTTTGGAGTGCATTCAGTGAGAAATAAAAATATCAAATATTTTTTGTATGTGCTGAATTTAAGTTTAGAGTTAAAGAAAATTAATTACAGACCACATTCACACATCTAAGCAATGCTGAGGTCGAAAATGTATTAATTATTTCGTAGAAGAGTATATTTGTTAAATAATACAAATTGGAGGTATTTGATAACAGAAACTAGTAGCGAAAGACTTCCAGAAATAAATACACATGGTGTAGATATGTGACGTGGCGAATGGTTTAGAAGAGGGTCTTGCTCATTAAAGGAAAAGAGAAGCTGTAAACGGGGTCTCTTGAAGTGTGGGTGTGGAGAACAATGGAAAGGAAGCTAGACGAAAGAGTTGTGGAAGAGAGTAAGGAAAGTAGAGTTAAGGAAATACGAAGAAGTAAAACATTTTGGATTGAGAATATAGAGAGGTTTAGTGGGCTCTTGAAAACTATGATGGAAGGGAGAATGTTAAATAAGCGAGAATAGGGATAAAAAGAATAATAATTTTGTACTGAATTATGGGGGCTAGATATATGAAAACTGCCCAAAATAATATTATAAAAGAGGTTTTATTTAGAGATACTGTAGAAGCCCTCCAGGATTCGTCTAAATTTTACCCCATGCATATAGGTATATCTTTCCCTCTCAGAGCTTTCAGGCAAGACCCTGATATCTTAATTTCATGCTATAACACAAGGGACTTATTAGTTTTCTATCCTTTGCTAATTTTTACCCATTTTGAAGGACAAATTCGATATTATCTCATCGAAAATATTTTACACACCTTGCAAGAGTTGACTTTTCTTTAATTTTTTGCATTCGATGGGCATTGTAGTTACTTGGAAAAATCTTAAATAATTCGTACACTCTAAAAGATCCATTTCTTAATGGTTAAAGTATACTTCATGTGGGAAGATGAAAGTGTTCGCCGAAATAGAAGTATTTTATATTATGTTAATCCATAGTGGTATAGGTGCGATTATATCTCAATATGAATTTGCATATTATTTCTGTCTTCTATCTTTTTCGATAAGGAACTATTACAATCATCTTCACCTATGCTTATATGGTTTCATTTCCCCATCCAGCTAAAAATATTGAACATCAAGGAGTATTTTCTAAAATAAATTTTAATACAATTTCAATGTGTTTCCATTGAGCAGCTCTCAGGTTATTTGTCAACCTCCCTGAAACGGCCTTATTCATTGGAGACTAATTTGTGAGCCAGATTAAACTTGCCAAGCAGATTTCCTTCGAAATCGAGGGAAGAAAAGAATGGAATGAATTCAAGACGGGGAATGCACAGGATAAGTCAGGGGAATGAGAATGGCAACAGCGTGGAAAAACATGGCGATTTTGAAAGGATGGAAACCGCGGAGAAGGCTTAGAAAAACGAGAAAGATTTGAAATATTCCTGAGAAGTGAGCGGAAAAGCGTATGGGGACATTAGAAAGCCTCCACTCTTTTCCCTAGAGGAACCACTTTTCAAACATTCCCTATTTTTCTCATTTGTGTAGCTTGTTTATGGATCGGCTGAGTACTTCCCATCAGATCAGTCACGCGGTTAAAGGGTACGCTCCACTGGATTTCCAATAACGGACTCCTTCGACTGAAGGTTTCTCCCTCATCCCCTTTCCCTCTCACTTCGCTCTGCCTTTCCCTTTATTACGAGTCCTCCCCGCCTACCTTTATCTCTCCCACTTCCTGCCTTTTCCTTTCATTCCCAGCCTCCTTTCGTTTTGGCCGTGGCATTTTTGTGCATCCAAACAACTGTGACCTCCCACTCTCCCCAATATTACCTATATAATATGACCTGAGGCAAATTTCTTCCCCTTCTAAATCCCATTCCACTTTGACATATATTTATATCGATTTCCCTTACGCTGCCCTCTCATTTACTAATTCACTAGACCGCTTTAAGATATTGGGGCAGTCGTTGAAGTTCAATGGATGTCAGAAATAGTAGCCTTGCTCCTGTCTAAACTGAATGTAGCTGAAATCCTGGCTTGAAATAAATTTGACCTGCATTTTGCATGAAAATCCTTGTGGTCGAAACAGGTGCAATGTCGTTAGAATTTACGACACGTTTATAAGAGACACATACATAAAGTTCCCTATGAGTAGCTTGGACTCTGACTTCATCTGATCTTCTATCATAAACGTTGGTACAAATTGTAGTGCTAGTAGTTACTGACTTGAATAAAATTGACCAGACATTTTTGCTATTTTCATTTAAAATTGGATATTATAATCATAAACTCATTTAATGTTTCTTCCCCCGAAGGGTCGTTTCAAATTACTTCTTTAAGTACCTGCTTGTCAATTAGTGTTGGGTGACCTTGTTTTATATCGGTGAATATGAGTAAAAATCCCCCACCAGTATCATTCTCTAATGCTGGGGGTTACAAAATAATTCTTTCGTGAATGCTAGATTTTAATGTCTACTTACCCAAGGTATGGAATTTTTGTTTTTCGTGCTGCAATATTTTCACGAGTGTCTGCGTGAGCTTCTTGTCTCGCAAGACGTATTTCATATATTACAGGAACAAAAAGGAGTTCGACTCAAAAAAATTGCAATATTACTCCAAAGGCACAGCGGTTATCCTATCCGGAAATTACCTCTTCGAGCCCAGTTCTATTGTGAGCCCCAAAATAAATAAACATAAAGTAAATATTTCTGGTAAAAGTAATATATAGTAAATAGAATAATAGTTTACAATTTCTTAGTGATGTTATAAAAAAGTTACACTGAAGCTCTTTAGATCTCTTTCTCTGCGGAAGTAACGTCGGTAAATTCTATCTTCCCTTTGAAGTTTATTATTCAAGTTTTTACTTGGATTTATTCCTTCTCTACTACTTCAGCGTCCGGGTTTTCTACTGGTTATTCCTCCTTTTATTCCCCTCCAAAACCGGAACCCATTGCCTTTCTCGATTACCCTCTTACGACCTTGATCGAAGGTCGATAGGACCTCCTCTCTCTTTCGCAGATCCCTCAAACGTGCCCTCCCCCAACCCGTAGCATTTTCCCAATTTAACCATTTTTCCCACTATATCTGACCAATCCACTCCTATTCAACTCTCACCCACCCCTCCCTCCGTCTTATCTACGCCGTTCTTCTCCTCCCCAGGGTACTTGGAACCCCCGGCATCCTTCTCAGTCTCGACTCCTTTTCCCTCCCTTGCCATTCCAATCTGCCGGACTTTCTCTCGCTCAACCTCAAGCGTTCCCACTACTTCTCCCCTCCGAGGGAGAGAGTGGCTTTTCCACCCGTAACCTCCACTGCCGCCTGGCCGGAGCGGGGGTCCGACGCCGTTTCCCTATGCCCTCCCACGCTTACTTCCTTCGACCCATTCAAACTCCTCGCTCGCACACACACACACGCACAACTTCGCTGCCCTCCACTCCGCACGCCAAGTTTGCTGCCCGTCCCCCACCGCCAGTCAGACGAATCCCGCGAAAACCTCCCCCTCCCTCCCCGTGACTTCCACCCCCACGCCTCTCCTCCTCCGATCCTCTCGACGAGCTCGCTCACTCAATCACCGGGACAGGTAAGAGGGCGCGCGCAATCCTTTACTTTAGCGCACCCGAGGAGAGTGAATTGAAGGGATAGTGCCGAGTAATGGGCAGTCAAGTGACCGGACGTGTCGAGGTCCGCAGGATTGAGGGGGAAGGGCGGGACGGAGAATGGTCCGGAGAGGCTGAGGGTTGGTAGTGGTCAGGGGGGGGGTCATGTTTGTGCTTCAAAGTTGGCCCGGGAAGTGACGAAGGGAAGGCAGTCAGGTCATTTTCGATGCTGGAGGAAAATATCCCGTA
Organism: Calopteryx splendens; assembly: GCA_002093875.1. NCBI lineage: Eukaryota > Metazoa > Arthropoda > Insecta > Odonata > Calopterygidae > Calopteryx > Calopteryx splendens. The sequence continues at coordinate 1,215,330 of LYUA01000273.1, read as the reverse complement.
ATTTGTTTTGCAAATTTTTCCAGGATAATTTGTATATCCAAAGCGATTTAACTGCCATGTCCTGTAAATGTTCATTAACATTATATTTCAAATGAAAATGAAAACTTTATCCCGCACTATAACAATTCTTTGCTCTAAACTCGGAGCGGAATCTTACAACGTGTTTAATACCTTTACTATATATTTTACCCATGAAATAAAATGATGTAGTTCAGCGAGATGGGGCATTAAGTATGCATACATTATTTACTAATTATGAATATGATGAAAAATATTCCGAAAGTAGAGGATATATGAACCCATGGAAACTAACTCGAGCAACATCTGAATCTGCTTATGGTATTGCTTGTGCCTTTCGAGGGAAATTTTTTCTATCCGTTTTTCGTAGTGTGCTACGAAAGATGAGTACCTAAATGAATTTTAGTAAAATACTAATTTCCTGAAGGTTTAAATGACGTACTGGGAAATATGTCAAATTTTCTTTCTTTTTTATTAAGTTCCTGCTCCAAAGTTCATCGCGAGCCTACCTAACGATGATCTCAGTGGCCATATAAATGACACCTTTATCACTCCACATCGTGCGTGGCTTACCTTTTTCCCGAAGGAATCTTCTCCTCGAGTAAACTTTATCCTATAATTTTAGCGTAATTACTGACGGAAGTTTATAAACCACATAAAATGCTATTACGTTTAATAGGCCCAACTCTTGTAAAAGAAAACAAATTTACTCCACTACGTGGAGAAAAATGTGATGTGAAATATGTGATGAGGAAAATTTGGTATTTGAACAAAATATATATTCAGGCGTGACGTATTTCGACATCATATGACTTATTTAGACGCGGTATGCGTATACCACATCTAAATAAGTGGTTACGAATTGCTTGGCACACGAATGCGCGTATTATGATAAAGATCGCAATCACAGTTGTTAAATTTTTATGAAGAAAAGAAGGACTTAAAACTAGTACCCACAATAGTGTTTCAAATACTCATATCGATGGGATAGTTAGGATTTGTTTTGTCTTTACACACCAGTCTGCCACAGCCTATTTCATACCATAAATCTTCGTGAGGTGAAGTAACTTCTCCAGGTTATAAAATTAGCTGTTATCAATAATATTTTAGTGATTAAAAATGTTTATATACTTATAATGAAAGAGAAAATACTTTTTCACAAGGTATTTTTCCAGCACATGCAACACGAATTGTAAAGACTGGGGTTATCTTAAAAATTCCACCCCTGGTGAATTAAATCCAATATTAGATATAGTATTATTTAATATGTGATTCTTGAGATCCTGTGCTTCGTTTAGGATGTGTGCTTAATTTTGGAGTATGTGGCATAAAGATGAAGGTGTATTACATTCCATGATTACATGCTATTCAGCTTAGTCGCCGAGGCAACTAAATATAAAGTTCCCTCCTAGGGACGGCATTTCTTTCGGAAAGACACTTTATTCCAGCGTTCACCCGCCAGGAGAAACTTAAATGACTGGGATACCAATTAAAATTGCGGCCACCTCCAGGAATTGAAACTGAGTTCTCTGCGGGGTTTGGTGATCGCATTAATTTTATTAATGTAAACATTTTGGGAGAAAGCCGCATCGCGTAGCACTAGCAGCGGTTGGCAGTGTTTCACTTACGCGATAATTGGGTAAAAATTGAGAGTAGAAAAAACTGAGAAGGTTTCAAGGGAAAGATGAGAGAGAGAAGGTTAGCAATTCGCAGTGGACGAGTGAAGAGCGTGAGGGAGAAGAAAAAAATATATAATACGTGTGATGCAAAAAAATGAACCAAAAAGAAGGAAAGGAGCTGAAAAAGGAGGGAATCGAGGAGGATAAGACGTTTTCGCGAGAGGGTTTCGGTGGTGGCGGGAGGTGCTAGGTGGCATTTGCCTTGAACGCAGTAAGCCGTGACGGTGGACCTGAATAAAGGATGAAGAGAGGGCGGGGTTTAAGAAAAGAGGAGTGGGGATGTGAGGGAGAGAAAGGCGGGGTGGAGAATCTCAGAGGGAAAGAAGAGACTTGTTTCTTTCGTTTCGTGATGCCAGTCGCGAATTCAACCGCATCCCCCTCGGCGGCGGACATTTTTTTGTATTTATTTTATTTTGTATTTTCGACTTTTATTTTATGCATATTTTTTCTCAGCCACGATTTTAACAGTTTTTTTTCATCAGCATAAAACAGCTACCTTCGAGAAAATCCGTTCTGTGACACGTCAAAATCCGCCATTTTATCTTTTTTTCCTCCACTTTTCTTATTTCCTCTCTCGCTGGGGTTAAAGAGTTTTGCCGCCCTTTGCCTCTGCTTCCTTAACCAATCTTGCTGTCTCCCGAATCTCTTCCCATGCCCGTTCTTCACCCCTTCCAGCCCCTTTACATCTTGATATTTGGTTCTTTATCTCTCTTATATTCCCTTTACATATCCGTGTCCGTCCTCTTCTCACCTCTCCAAGTCTCTTCATGGTTCACCCTAGATAATTTCTGTCTTCTCCTTATTTAATTTTACCCTCACAGTTTTACTACTTGCATTTCTGGTTTCTTCATTCTTCACTGAAGCACGTGATCATTTGGGGTTTTTCAGCATGTAGCAATTTGGAATTATCTGAATATTTTAATAACTGAATCATTTTGATTCCTTCTTGGGTGAACGATCAAGTAGGCTATCATTTTAGCTGGGGTTATTCTCTGGTATTTTAAAGTATTGGCTCAGCGATGTAGGTGTGAATGCTTTTGTACGATCACCAGCGAAAAGGGCTTTTAGTAATACCATGGATCAAATAATGAAGTACTGGAGACGAAATGAAAGCGAAGTAGGAAATGCTAAATGTTTGAGATACACGCTGGAACTTCCATCTCTTTCAAACCTTGTTTATTTTTTTTAGAACGATTTCCTATCTTTGTTCGCACATCTTCGCGAAGCTTCTCCTTTCTCTATTTCTTATTCTTCCATCCCCTTGTATGGTGCTCCATTCGCTCCTGATTTCTATTTCCCCCACATCTTTCACTTACACCTCCTCAGTCGGAGAGGCTATTCCTCTCTCTTCACTCACCGCATCTCTCTCTCACCACCCCCTTCTCCCACCCCCTTCTCGTCTCTCCGTTGTCACCCCTCTCTTCTACAACTCCACCCTCTCCCTCCCTCCTTCCCCAACCCTTCGTTTCTCAGTCCCGTTCCTCGAAACGAGACAAGACAAATGGACGGGGCTTAGGAATCGTAGCAGGGGGCGGGGAAGGGGGAGGGGTTGGGGCTTCCAGCGCCAACAGCCCGCCGTCTTCACGGAGGCGGTTGTCTCACTGCGGCGTGCCTTCCCTACCCCAGCATATTTCCTCTGTCTCCATTCTCTCCTTTTCTTTCACGAGTGGTGGTTCTCCCCACTCTCTAGGAGAACATGATTCCTTACGCTCACCTCCCCCTCTTCTCTCCCTAACCTCGCTCTGTGTCCCATTTCAGTGTGTAAGGCAGGCATTTGTAGTACGTGTTGGGTGTTAAAATAGTTTCCGCCGCGGTGATGCTAAGTGAAACATTGTCTCGACCATAAATCCGGCACCTCAGTGCGGTGGTGTGTATTTGTGTACTCTGCTGATGTTTTTCGCCTGTCTGGCAGGTTGAAAAATGAAATCTCTTCAGCTTATTCCGGTGAGAAGATATTTTACGCGGTACCCTGCCTCTGGTTCTCAAACTAGTTGACCGAATGCTTGGCCATTTTAATTGACTTAGTGCTTGTAATGAACTTAATATACCCATTTCCATTCTTCCATTATACGTAGAGCAAGGTGACCAGATTTTAGCATTCGTAAAGTGGGACACCATTGACTGGGGGGGGGGGGGTTTTTT
>LYUA01000273.1:1178136-1192220 GCA_002093875.1 Calopteryx splendens | reverse complement strand
TCCGAAATTTTCGGTGCCACAACCACCTTCATCTGCGGACAGAAGGAACTGAGATCTGCACTGTGTAGATCTATGTTTGTGTCGGCTATGTAGCTATGTTAGTTTAACGTTAACAAGTTGAAACTCATTGAAGTTTTTTTTCAAAATTAACTTAAAATGATAATGAAATCACTAGATGCATACCTATCTTGAGAACTCTGAGATAAAAAAAAGTTGTTCCAAAAATATGGGCCAAAAAAAGTGCATATTGATTTCTTGATTTATCATTTATTTTCAGTTATAAAAGTTAAATAATTCAGTTAACCGTAAAATAAAAGGATAAAAATAAGTTTAGAATGTTCGAATCACGTGATATTTTCCTCATTGATCCAAAACAGAAATGAGCAACATTTTTTCCTGAATATTTATGAAAATTAGGCACTCAATGGACCTGATGATGATTTTTCGCCAAATCCCATTTCATGGGTGGTCAGTCGATTTTGGATTCCGAGATGAATATGCATTTCAAATTTTTTTGCGCATTTTTATCCTCCGTCCACCATTACGTTATTGCAATTCCACTGCTGCTGGTACATACGTCGTGCATCCCATGATGTGTCAGACCGGTCGTCCCCAATGATGTCAGCTAAGCAAACCCCTCCCGAAGGAGAGCGAGCATTTAGCCCAAAGGTTTTTCCTCGGATTAACTCCTATGCATTAGAGTTGAGGCCAGCCATGCGGATAAAAATAGTGGACGCTAAGCCGTGCTTTTTGCGACCCATGACAGATTCGCCGATGGTGAGCCTGATTAATTGCCTGTTTGCCCCGACGCTTATCGCGCGCGAGTACCGAAAGCGGACAGAATGCCCGCCCATTTGTCCTCGCGACGCCCTCTACAAACAACCCAACACAACTTCTCGTTGCGCTTTTTTATGCTGAGCCAATTGAATATGGATACAGTTCGGAGGAGCCAATTGTGTGACAGGGGCGTTCAGGGGGGCAGATTTCCGGCTCTGACGCTGGCCTTTTCTCTTGTCCCCCTTTCATTCTCTCCATTCTTTTCCAATGTTCCCTTTCTCTCTCAATAAATATTTTCTTTTTAGTCTCTTATATTTTCACAGATACATTATGTACATCTTTATAGGTACTGATACTGTACTAAATACTCTAAGAGTACTGCGGTGTTTAACTACTGTGATAGAGCTGACTACACTTTACTGATATTTGTTACTGCTGAGCTAAAGGACTGCGTATTACCTGATATACTAATTCGCTACAATGCGTATAGATATTTGAAAATATTTCATTTCATTTTGATAATCTCATCCTCAATTCAACTCTTACTGCTTAGATTACTTGTCGAAGAGAAAACATTCTCATGTTATCGTTTTTAAGGGTAGCGTCCAATACGTAGTATTAGTTAAACATTAAAATCATGAATTCACCAAGTTACAAACACTCTTGTCTTAGACGGATTTAAATCTAAGTTTTTAAGTCAGTAAACTGAACTCGTACTCATCCTGTGTGTATATTAAAATTTGTTTTTATTGTTTCTTGTTTCCTCCTTCAAAAGCATCCCTTCTGTCCTAAAGTAAAAGCTTGTTGCCAAGTTTTATTGGAAATTCAATGATTACTTTAAAATAAAATTTGAACAGGTTAAGTTAATGAGATTGTGAAGAATTATTTCGAAGCTGTTCTTAAATATATTTTTTCATGAAACTCGTTAGTTCTTTCCCAAATCCACGAAGCAATCCATCGAAAGAGAAGATCGAGTCAAGAGTGTTTTGTTTATTATTCTAAAATAATCCGTGGTCCCAGGCTACGATTATAATTATGCATCATCACCATCAGTTTTCAATCCGAAGGTTGTAATTCTGCAATACTTTACTCCATTATCATCTCTGCTGGTCTATATTTCTCCGTAAGTTCCTGCAATCACGTCATCATAAAGTATTCCATTCTGTTTTTCATCTAGAATTATTCCTTTCTTACTTCTATTATTTTTCAGGACATATGTGTCATGCCTTAAAATGATTCTTGATGTCTTGACGCCTTCTTTTTCGCAGTGTTATCAGCTGGTTTCCTGAGCTTAACTCAAGTACTAAATTGGTGATTCTAATGTAATTTCCTCAAACTCCTACCACTAACTCGCTTTCTGCACTGAAATGTTTTATGTCTTCCATCATAAGACGTTTAGGTTCTAGTCGGAAATTGTTAAACATCCAGTATATCCAGTAATGCGTCCACATTAAACGTCAGTTAGCGATTCCTTACATTCAGCTTCTCGCTTTATTTGATGCTGCCTTTTCCGTTCCCGTATCAGCCCCTAGGGCGTTTTCTATCCTTCTCCTTCCTAATTTCTATCGCCATATCCAGATCTATTTTCCTCCATTTGTTCATCCTCTCTCTCTCCCTCAGACTCTCTCCCTCTTTGTTCCCTTCCACCCCATCACTCACTCCGCCGATCCCATCGATGACGTGGCATTTTGTTCCCCTTCGGGCCGTTCGGAAGCCTCTTTCCCACACCCTGCCCCCTCCTCCTCACACGGCGTCATGATGCGGCATCTGTTGACCGCCGACCTCATGCAGCCAGATCACGACTGACCTTTTGCCGGAACGAAGAGGGTCGACGTCCCGCACCCTAGCCGCCGCCAATGACGCATCTGCTCCCTCTTCTTCGGATATTTTTGAAGAAAGTTCCTGATGGGAGATTTAATGTTTTTTTTTGATAGATTTGGAGTGACGAAGTTATTTCAAAGGAGACTAAGTTAAACGCCCCGTCATTTAAGTTTCGTTTACAGAAGAGATCTTGGAGATAAATGGCATTGTAGCACATTTTTTTAATCCTTATAAATTATAAATGCTTGCTTATTCACGTTATCTCTATTAGATACTAATTTATGGACTATTCCGTAATATGTTCGTCGTTTTGTAAAGATCATGGCATGGAAACATGATTTTTTCACATTTCCCATTCTCCAGGAAAGAACCCCAGTCCTATTGTTACTTAAGATGAGGAAAAATGATCAAGAGGTGCAGGAAAATAGTAGACTTTTCGTCATGTTGTAACTGAAGGAGGTTAATAAACCTAATTTCAGTCAATAAATAATATCAGGATTAATTCTGTGATGAAATATGTTTTAGTTTCAATTGATATTATCCTTGCCATGCCTAGCCATGCATATTTTTATTGAAACTATTCCTGATGCTTACGTGGCTTTTTATGATGTGCTACGCCGAGACATCAGAAATCTACTTGCCACGACGGTGGTTTCCTACCGTATTCCTCTGCACCTGCCTTAGCTTTTAGTGGTACACATCACTTTCAGCTGCGGTCGCCCGAATTTGAGGTGAGGTTTTTCTCTCATTATTCATGCATCCATTGCTCTAGTGTGCAACTTGTAACTAGGAGGATGACCGCGCGAGCCCCCTCTCTCTTCGCACTGAATTCGCTCCCACCATAAAAAAGAACAACAAACGTGAAATGTGTGCGCTGTCATAGACACGGCGGTAGTCGAGAGTATCGAGCAGCTAGTGCTCAGACGGCGGAAAATTTCAGCGGGAGGTTTTTGGCGTGCGCACCGGTCGCGCCGGAACCTCATGCCGTCCATCCCGCTCGCGCCCCTCCCTCGCATTCGCTAACGATGAATTAATGCCCTTTCAACTCGGGAGGCGCGGTGTCGCAGAGATATGCGTTTCTCTTGTCCTCCTCATAAGCCCGCGTGTGGAGAAGCCGGGGGGTCGGGGAGGGTAGGTGGCAGGCGCATACTTAAAACTCTTTTGCCCGCCGCGTGGGTACACTCTTATCCGAGTCTCCATTATGCTTCCGCCACCACTGCACCCATTAGTAGGCAGCATCTCGGCGGGTTTTCAACCCTTAAAAGCTCGCACTTTCTCCTTCTATCCCTCCTTTCCTCTCCCATTGCTCGTGTCCACACAAAAACACGGTGACACTCTCTGTTGCCTGTCCTCTACTCTGCTCTATACATTCAAAAGGAGTTTCTCGTCCTTCAAAAGCACCACCATTCTCTTTCTCTCTCGTTCCCTCCACGAATTCTCCTTTTCACTTGGCGAGTGAATATGAGACAGGAGGATGGCTTCGCCGCAGCCGTCCCTCTTCCATTTGCTTAATTCCTCGTTCCCCTCGTCCCGTGGCAAACATATCTCGCCTCGGCTTCATCGTTTTCGAAATATTCCTTTTAATTATTTTAACAGGTACTCCATAAAATATATCCTCGCAATTCTTTTAAACGTTTATGAAATGATATTCAATAATATTAGGTAATTTTCTAAAGTTTAAGGCAAGAATGTAACTGCGTGGTTTATTGAAATATTTGGTATTTAATGTGAAATATTTTTGGCTTATTTTAATTTGAATTTTTAGACTACCATTTCCAGTGAAAGCCGATTGAAAATTCAACCACTTATTTTTAAGTATTTTTCCAAAAAGGGAAATGACGAATGATCATGTCAACGCACAGAGTCGTTGATTATATGTGATTTGAAAATACCTGCACCCGTGCTGCAAATCTGGAAAATACCTAAATGAGACTATAAAGGTAAATTTATTGAGTTTTAGCATTGTTTTTCAGGGCTTATACCTTCACATTGTTCGAGGTGCGTTGTAGCAAGCGTCGTCATATACTCTCTAGTATTGTAGAAGGTTGTTAGAACAAAAACCACTTAAGCAACTTCAGAGCTATGATACCCATGCGTTAAATTTGGATGCGCTCGGAATTATGGCTACCCTAAATTCAGTGCCCGGTTCTATTTAAATAGATTACCACTTCCCATCGCTGCGACTTGTGAGGCAGTGCTAGTAGAGTTATGCCCACCCTAAACTGACTACCAGGATCCACTTAAATAGATTTACGTACGGCCTTGCGGCGACTGGAAGAGTATTTTGAGGATATAGATGTAGACTCCTAATGACACAGTTGTGAACGTATATGGATGCGTTTCACTTTACGCTAAATGACCATCATTTGTCCTTTGCCCTCCAATGATAAGGCGAGTTAAGTAGAATTAAATTGTCGGAGCATTAGGTGCTGACGAAGTATTTGATGTTGCATAAGTGACTGGTCACACTAAAAGTACTCGGTACATCCACCGTAAGTGGAGAGGAAAGGTTTAAAACTTACTACTACAAACCTCCAACTTCGCGAAAATAACTTGGCCGAAAGTAATAAGTTGAAACATTGTTAGCTGGTTTTAATTCCGAGGTACTCTTGTTTTCCATTTCCCTGGGTTGTTGCTACTCGAGCAGTATCTCGGAAAGGAAAGTAGCGTCGTAGAAGTAAACTTGCCGTGGTTTGGAATTTAATGATTTCAGTGAAAATTGTTTTAATAAAATTTCATTATTTCCGTCGATGTTGAGAAATTATTTAATGTTATTGATCTGTGATTAATAATGGTTTACTGACAATGAAACTCGAAATAGAAGAGCTTCGAATTTATTTTTTAAATATCCGCGTTTTAACCCTTCCTTGGGTTATCTCCCCTCCCCCAGCCCTCACTGCCTTAGCCACTGCTCATTCACTGACCAGACCCTCCCCTCCCGACCCCCCCAGGCACGCCCCTCCCCCTCTCCATTATCCCTTACCCCCTGACTCGCTCCTTCTTCCCTGCGCAATCTTCTTCTTTTCGAAGAGGATCCCTCCGTTCAGTTTCCTGTTCCAGTCAAAAGCCAATTGCCTCATGGATCCATTGTCCGTTATTCCTCGCACTCCCAACCCTTCCAACATCCCTTCTTAAAAATGCTCTCCCGACTCTCTTCCCTGGTCAATACAATCCGGTCGGTTCACTCCCTCCCTCTCGCTCTCAAGCCCTCAATCTTGCTTCCAGGATTCGCAATCCCAGTTCCTAACATGACTAATTACTTTCTGGCCTTTCAAACCTCCCCATTGTGCCTTACAGGGAGAGGCGTAAGACCACCAAAATCCTTAATGCCGGTGAACAAGCCGGCAGGCCCGCCCAAAACCCTCTCCCTCTGTCCTCTTGTTTCCCCTTATTCTACTCCTTCCCTCATGGATTCTGTGAGCGGAGAAAATATTAGGGTTTACTGCGCTTATTATGAGCCACAATTCTTCATTTTGAGTGTCTACTTAAACTTTCCTTGAATAAGAAATAAAATTTCTCATGATATAGGTACTCCATTGGGCGGGTTGATTCCATTCTATTCATTACTTAGTACCATTAATTTAAGTCTAGCCAGTGTTTCTATCTAGTGTTTGTGAGACATTCACCAAATTTGATAACTCATTCACCATGTTATGTACTTTCTCCTGTATATCCCCTTTATTTTGTTCTATTACTACTTCTTTTTGTGTAACTTTGTTCTTTCTCTTTCCCACATGTACACACACACTAAAATTGGCGACTAAAATATTTAGGGAGTGTATGAAGTAAATGAGATATGACTATAGTACTTTTTATGCCCCGAAGTATCACTGAATATTCACGGTTTTATTGACACTTGAGAATTAGTTAATAATTTGTGAAAAATTCATCATTTAATTTGAAATGGCGTAATGAGATGTCAAGAGGCAATAGGGCAACGCCATGAAGAATATCTAATGACACATTAAATCGAGAATCCCTCTGATTAGAGATACATGTGCAAGTAGAGTATAAAAATTTATTTCCGGAATAAAACGAGTTAACTACCATTCAGAACGCTTAAAAAATCACCAAAATTATCCATTGTAATAATTAAAGAATTTGAAGATTGATTGTAAATGAGAAGGGTTAAGCACTGGACCATTTTCAAATGTATGTACTTGAATAAACATCTGTAGTCTATATTATAATGGACCTCTAGTTTGGCCACGAGGTAAATAAATAGAAAAAAGATTTCAATGGCCAATATTAATATTACTAATAGCCAACACTAATATTGGTCATTGAAACCTTTTTTCTTTTCTATTTATCTGTAGTCTAGCCATAGTTTTAGTGACATTCAAAGTATTTACGAGTTCACGCGGTTGCTACTTTTGGAGATAAGATCCAAGTGAAAGGAAGATATAGAAGCCGTTTACACCTCACTTTTTATCTTTAAGTTAATATAATTGGTAAATAAATGGCCCAGTATTGACAACTTTTTATAGGATGATTAACCTTAAAACATTTTTTTCAAATACCTTAAATTCCGTAAATTTTGTGTTCGTCCATTTTTTTTACCTAAATTGAAGGCTCCACCATATACCTACCATCAATGGTAAAAAAATCCCCTACTAAAAGACCATGGCTTGATTTATAATGATCTTCGCGTAGGGTGATAGGGTAAATCTCTGCACACTATTTAGGATGATTTTTTCTGAAAGGTGTAATTTCTCAGGTTAATACGTTTTGGATAGCGATGGGAAATATGAGTCACTGGTGTAACTTACCAGGTCATAAGTTTTAGTTATCGCAAAATGGATTCCTCTTTGGATTTAAACCCAATTTAGTAGCGCTGCCACCACCAATTTTGGTGAAGTAGATACGTATCTAGAAGCTGGTAAATGCTCCAACATACTTAGGGTCATCCGTGATGTGTGCTGTAGCACTGAATTATGAAACCTGAAGAATCAGCTTCACGTTTATGAATATATTTATCTGTGATATTCTTATCAATGTAAAACTCTTAATAATATGCCAATAATTCCTCGCATTTTCTTACTTTAAATTATTCATCATTTTTACGCAGAAACATCCATTTTAAATTTTGTGAATGTGTACAATGTTTATTGCTATAAGGTTATGATTGTGGTTCCATTAATTATTCAGTTGAAAGGAATTTTCCAATGGGTAATTCGAAGCACCCTCGTGTTTCTGCCCAAACTTCGAGGGTTCGAATTTTGCATTAGTGGGATAATCTTCTCTCCGGCATGAGTATTTGTAGGTGCACCCTTTGTGTTGACATCCTTTTTCTTGCTTCCAGGATGTTTCAATTTGATTTTAAAACGGAAAACGTTGTATGGGACTGACTCTTGAATAAATAAATAGCCTAAAAAAATATTAGGAAAATAGTGCATGTTAAGATAAAATGTAATAACATTTCAAGTGCTTTGAATAGGTAATGTTACTTAATACATTCTAAATAAATACTAGGTACTTTCAGAAATTATTAACAAATTTGATTCAGCAGTAATGATAAACAAGTACCCTCAAAATGTTTTAAAGGATATTTGCATGGTTTTTGCAGTATTTTTTACTCCTTTAAGTTTCATTACAAAAAAGTGGTCCTGACGACAGTTTTTTCAGTCAAATTATTATGTCTAGTAGAATCTAATAACTTTATCATCGTTCGATATTTAAGAAAATCAGAAACAGTGAAGTAGTATATTGGTTGTAAATTTTTTAAGAGACAATAAATAAATTTCCAAAGGTGTCCAAAAATATGTACTTCTTATTTATATAAAATTCTGTTGACTGCATTACAATAGATAGCTTTGAGACAATCGCAAAAATAGTATTGTGGTACTTAAAAAAAAAGGTGCGAGTGGAATTTCATAACATTTTTTCAAGGTAAAGTTTCAGCAGTAAATAAAATTTTAATATTTGGGATGAAGAGAGTTGTTTTACAAAATTATGAAGTGAATGCGTTCGGCGCAGGGTCCTAAATCTCCGTAACCCCTTTCCCCTTGACTCCACCCGCATCGGAGAAGTACCCATTCCCTTTATCCCCTCCCTACAAATTCCTCCTGGACTTTTTAATTCCCATCTCATTCCCCCCTTCCCTCCTCCAGAGGAATCTCCAGCCTCTCCCCTCCCTGCTCCCGATCAGTCCCTAATTCGATCAGCGCCCTCTCCTACTCACTCCCCCTCCACCCTCCATTTCGCATTTCTCGTTTCCATTGTTCCAAACTTGTCTTGCCCGCTCCAACCAGCTGCATTCTCTCTTTTAAACCTAAAAATGGAACTATCACTATTCCATTCCATCACCCTTCTACCCCGACGAACTTTTATTTCCACTCATCCTCTTTGCCTCTACGTATCCCTCTCTTCATTTTTCCTCTTTGCCCTCGCCATATGCGTCCTCCCAACTAAGGGGAGCCGTCCAGGGCTAATGTGACTTCCGCTCTATCGCTCGCTTTGTCTCTTTCTCATCCCAGATCCTCCACTCTTTTCTAGTTATTCCACATTTCCGGTGATTCTTAACTTCATTTGGGAGAATTATTCGCCTCCCGTGATAGCCCAAAAAGTTTGGTTTTCAATAGTTCTGCAGTTCTCATTTTGAAACATTCTATTGAATCAGATGCAGTGCAGTTATGCCCACACGATATCGGTCCGATAGTAGGATCATCCGATGCCCATTGATGTATTTAGTTTCGATTCAAAGTTTAACACGGAGTTTTCCCACGGAATATTCGCCACGTTTTCTCACTGGAATTCCATATCTGCACCTATTTCAGATACCTCAAATGATTTATTCACTTTTTTTTAATTTTTTAAGATGATCCATTCCCTGAGCAATATCATTTTCCTTTTTCACATGCATAATAATTGCTGTTTTAGCTCAGAAAATCAGCTTTGGAGAATTTCCATCAAATTGTAGTGGTTTGCGTCGCCTATGGGAATGATTTTATTAAAAAATATGTGATTAAGAACACAAGCGTCCCCATCATGGTCAAATGGTCGCCGCTTCACCTTGGAAACCATGCAGAGTGCTTTTAAAACCTTTAATATGGCATTGGACGCTAGAAAGCTCAAGACTTTAGAGCCGTTGTCCGCTTGAAAAAAATGCAGAAATGTGCCTCAGTATCCCTTGCGACAATTGTCGTCGAACTCTTACGTCCAGTTGGGCTCACTGCCCCTCCCGTCCCCCCTCCCCGCCCCGCTCTTGACTCTTCTTGCGAAGATTTATACTCTTTCTCTTTATCCCTCTCCTCCACTTTCCGGTAATGCTTTTCATCTCAAGGCAATTTTCAGAAATCAATGGCCCCCATCACTTCGTTCGACTATTGGAGCATTCAGGTGTCCTCCTTCCAGCTATGGCCCCCGCACCCTAATTCCCTTCCCACGTCCCCCCCCAGCGTCCCTCATCCACCCTCCCCGCATCCTCCCCCACCCCCATCCGCTTCGTACACTCGGCCCCTCCCGCACGAAATATCGAACATTAGTACCTACCGGATGGGGTGCGGCGACCCCCTTGGGAGATCGATGGAAAGCAATAATGGGATCGGTAAACAACTTTTCTTTCTGAAAACCCTCCTCAGGAAAAATTCGATTGGTGGAAGGGAATTTAGAAAATTTGGGGCATTGACTATTTTTTTTGACAGATGAGATTCCATATTTTACGATGGATTCCGATTTGAGTATTCCATGAATATTAGGGGTCTATAGATGATGAGATTTTACAGCCGAATTTCGGGATATTTGTTTTAGGAAGGCCAATAATTCCACGCGTCCGGGCCTTATGTGCTCAATTTGCTATTTTAAGTAATTTATTTCGATAAATAAAATCGTTGTGCATCACAGCGAAAAATTTGGCGTGAAAATATCTCCGATATTAACATAATAGATTTATTTATCGAACGCGCCTATAAGGCGCCGTTTATTGTTCTTTATGACAAAGTAGGGCGGTCGGAATATGGGAAAAATAAAGTGGGGGTATTACATTTTTTGTACTTATTATGTCGTGGTGACGTTTTGAGAACATTTAATTCCGTCTTTTTTCAAAAGAATTTTTACCAGTTAGTTTGTATGCTCGAACTATAAGCATGTTGTCTATGAAAAATAAGCAACAACAACGCATCATTTTTAATTAAAGAAAAAGCCTTGATTCGATATATTGTATACTATTTGGTTGGAGTGAATCAGATGTTAATGCGCTTACTATAGGTTGTAAAATTCTCCTATCTTACCAAAAAATATTTTATACGCTTCAAAAGTGCCTTTTCTCTCTGAGAACTCTCCGAAAAATGGAAAAGGAAAAATGCGATTGGTGGAATGGAGCTTAGAAAATTTATGAAGAATTTAAAAATATGGCTTGACGATAATGAATCATCAAAGAAGAAAACAGTTTTTAACTAATTAAATTTTCTTAACACAAACTTGATTTTTATTATTTAGTCCCCACCTCCAAATAATGCTTGAGGACTAAGGTACTGGGGTTGTACACGCATAAATGAAATCAAGTTATGAAAAATCAACTCGGACAACTCATTTCTATGGGAAATACCTATAACCAAGCAGTAACTGGCATTTTTTCAAGTTTTAACTAATTGGATTTTATTTTCCATGAGTTTTTGTCATTTTCAGCCTCCTCCTTACCTCAAATATTTTTTTCACGCGCATTTCCCAATTAGATTCCTCGTGGTTCCGCTGTTTTCCCTCGCCATGTCCCAACTCACCTTGGTTCGACGGAGGCTGCTTGCTTGTTTTCCATGCCCAGGTATTGTTTTGACGTGTTGATTGAACAAGTCCGTAGCAGCGGCCTGCCCATCACAGCACACGTGACAATATCCCCTTGCGATCCCCGCCGTGGGGTGTGTTTTTGGAATTGTTTTCTCGCGGTTCGTACGTGTCCGGAAATGGTGGGGTAGTAGCTACGGGCAAAAACATTTTTAACGATTGCTGCGGGCGACTTTAGAGGATGGCGGTGGATTTTAGAGAGCCTGTGACTGGAGAATTGTGCTCCATTTTAATAGTTTCCTAAAAATTTAGAGAAATTTCAGTTTTTGTTTTACCAGAAAAATCGGGTGAGTCAGATCCCAAGCGTTTGTGTCGCTTTTTGAAATAGGTATCCGAATAGCTATAATTACTAATTGCTGAGCCTGCGCTGATCATTTTTCTATCATATAGAAAGCGTCACAGATTGCAGTTCTTTGCAGCACTTCTTTGGTTCATAGAAAAATTTGTTTTCCTTGTGGCAGCAATACACTTTTCTCATTTGATTTCATTCCCCGCATTTCAGATTTTGGTTTATGATATACTTCTCTCTCCCTCTCTTGATGCGTAAAAGTCAGTATGATTCAAATTTTTTGTTAAGAAAACATAGTAATATTTTTTATCACACTCTAGCTGTCAAAGTGAATAAAATAGGAAATAGTGTATCAAAAACGATTACTATCAATTTAGATGCAGTTCAGTCGTCATTACTGAAAATATGTTCCAGGAATTTAACCAGTTTAAAATAAAGATGACTGGTTCTTTTGCCCTGGAAAGAATTATTTTAGTGTAGCTATGAATGTAGAAATTGAATTCTTAAATATTTTTTTTAAATTTAAGTCCAATAAATAAAATTATTTCTTAATCGGTATTACAAATAACGCGAGAAAAAATTTCAGTTCAGCATATATTTGCAGCTATTTAAATATGAACTATAATTTTGAAAAATATCGTTATCACTAATAGTAGAGCTTTATCCTAAAGGGAATGTACCAATAACGATCTAATGGTACAAAACTAATACTTTTGTGACACTTTAAAATATAGAACTATTATAATTTTGAGATATCACAGGATTAAAATATTTCTTGTTATTAATTTCTATATAATTTGGCTAGGATAAAGACTATATAAATCCTCTTCGGTATTTATGGATAAAAAATATGAGATGACCTTTTTTGTCATTTAATTGGGTTTAAATACCTACTTCCAACGCCTTGTGCAGGAGAGGAGTTATACCTACGGAATTATGTTCCCGGAACTGCATCACTAAAGAGTAGTTTCTCAGAGGCAAGCATTATTATATTTATTCCCTTCCAATTTTACAGCTACTTGTCTTTATATCCTCAGCACTCTGATCCTACAGCGTAGGTATAACCTGACCCACGCAATTTCCCTGCATATTCCAACCGCCCTTCCCCTTCGACCCTTCCGTTCTCCCCTTGCCGCGTCGGCTCCGTTCCCAGGCAAATTCTTCTTCCTACGCCCACGCCACTTCAATCCTCCGTCCACCCATTTTCATCCTCCCCCCTTCTTCATTCTCCAAAGTCGTCGCATCTAGTGCACACTATTTAGAGGGCAGTCTCCGAGGAGAATCCGTCCCCCTCCCACCCTACACCATCCCCATTCCACCCTCCTGTCTCGCCGCCATCAACCCCAGGCTGCACGCTGCCGCAGCCCCTTCTTTAAGACCCATTCCTCCGCCCCTTTCTGCCGACCCCTCCGGCACTCCTCGGATCCCACCCACCTTCCCGGAGATCCCTCTTACACCATCCCGCGGAATGGGACATACCCATTTCATGACTCGGTTCCGGTGACCCTCCCCTTTGCCCACCTCCAGCTCCCCGACGACGAGCCCCCTATATTCCGCCAACTCCTTCAACCACCTTCCCTCCCTCTTTCTCTTTATAACCCATCTCTTCGCTGCCAAGCGAAAGAGGGCTCTCATACACCCATTCCGATAGAGATGGTTTCCTCTCTGTCGGGCATCGGTCTTTGTAATGGACATGCGGAGTGGAGGTGCTCTAGGGATCATGGGGTTTTTGGTGGTTTACTGAGTAACATGGATGGCGAGGATTGTTGGTTGTAGAGGGAAAGATGGAGGTGGGGTATAAAAGTGGGTAGTATCAGATTGAGGGGGTAGCGGAAGGAAGGAGGAGCTGGGCAGAAGTTGTAGCTGACTTTGTAGACGATTATTAACATGGAGGGAAGAGACGGGAATTGTTTCCTTAAAGTAAGAAAAGATAAAAGTGAGGAAGTGGAGGCAGGAAAGAGAGACCTTCCGGCAGAAGAGAACAGGTTCAGATGTGATTGGTGTGCATTAATACCTAAACCCAGAAAAGATACGGATGAAATCGAAAAACGTCAAACCTCAATTTCATTCGTGAATACTTGCTGATTTCACGTATTTGTTTTGGAAATATACAAATGAAAGTACCTAATATAATTTAATATGAGAAGATAAGTAGCGCTGAGAGGTGATACTAAGGTATAATTAAGGTATATCATGTAAAGGAATTGGGAATCAGTTGATTTCCATTTTCACCTCAAGGATAAACACGTCTTTGACTGCGAGGTATCTGTAATTATTTTGTGAAAATGTGAATTTAATTGACATTGGGCAAACAATGGTTAGTTTTCACAGAGGAACGGCATGAATGGCATAACTATATGAGCCGCCGCATATGTTACTTCATGCTCGACATCATAGATGTAGTATGTAGTCGTAAAAA
>LYUA01000273.1:1155720-1166852 GCA_002093875.1 Calopteryx splendens | reverse complement strand
AAAAAACTCGTCTCCCCTCCCTCAATTGGCTTCACAGGGAAAATATTAAAATCCGTTCTCGTAGCACCCTTGTCCTCAAGGCATATCAAGTTCCGTCCTCTCGCTACAGAGAAGAGGGCATTAGGGATCCCGGCATATTCTGCAGTCCCCTCTTTCGCCATCACACCTTCACCCCTTCCTCGAAACCACCTTTTGTTACTTGAATTTCCCCGTTACGTGATACCGAGAACAAGCAAAGGATCCGCGAAACCCTCATGGAAGAATTTGCCGTCCATCTGAGCTAACGACCTCCCCCTCCAGGGGTTGCGTGAGATATTCAAGGGATGGAATGGAATTGAAGGTGAGAGAAGCGGGTGGTTAGATACAATCCAGGTTTGAAGGAAGAGATGAATAGTTTCGGCGCTGCGGAGGGGAGAAGTGATGGGCATAAGGAGGCAGGGAAAGAATGGTGGGAAGGAAGAAGGTGATGAAGAAAATTTCTGGAAGTTGAGAGTAATGGAATCGATGGTTACGGCGTCGCTCGAGAGAGTGGCTAGGGGAAGGCTATCATCGGAAGGAGCGTATTAAGGGAGGGTGCACGATAGGATGGCCGGGAGTGGTGCGTTACTTTGTACTTCCGGTATTAGGTACATTGTGTTTAAAGGCCAAAAATAGTGTGGTTGTATGATATCTGGTATGTGTATTGAAAGTATATACTTATTTACATTGGTATAAGTTTATCTCATTACTCGGACTCAAAAGGCTCTGTTTAATTAACTTCTGCGAATCAGAGTGGCATAGAAAATTTAATTTTACGGGGTATTTTTAAACCCCTTTAAAAATATCGGCAGAGGGAAAAATTGTGTGGCACTCTTCTGTGTCCATTCATATAGAGTCTAGTATTATGAAATTAACGTTTCACGCTAATTTTGTACCTACCCGTTATGTATGGTGCATATTTGTGTTTGCTCTCGTTATTTTGTTTCAGTGTATTATTAAGTACTCATTTATTTGGAGTTCACAGTATTTGTTAATTTGATGTGACATCCATGCAAATATTATCGACTGTTTTTTCTGCCTGAATTTCCGGTAAATATTTAGAGCGTAACGAGATTAATATTGGCTTTCAAAGGAATCGATTTTATTGGAATTGTATCTAGAAAGTTTTTGGATAAATATTTTCACTCCACAAAAAAATGTTCGATTTTTCGATAAAATGCCCAATTTCATAAACAGCCCAGTTGATTACTATGGCGCCCCAAAATTTCTTTTTTTCTCTCTTTGAGGGGTATTTGATCAAACAGTGTATGAGAGTATCAAAATTTACATGTGTTATTGAATTTTTTATCAGGTATTTGGTAATTTAAAGATCAATAATTACTGTTAAATAGGTGACTGTACCCGTTAATTTTGATGCATCGATATTTTTAATTAAAGGTTTTAATTGCATGACATGCTATATTTCAAGGCATAAAAAAGTCAGAAAGGCATCAAGCTACTATTGTAGAATACGTTATCATTTTTTAATTTATTTAACCGTCGTTACTTTATTCTTCTGTTTTTTGAACAGTAGAGGATTCATAAATTCGATAGATGTTACATTACTTAAAATATAAATCACATATGGTTTTTAATTTTTATCTTGCGATCATATGATACAATTTTTGGCAAAAAATGTCTTCAAAATGTTAACACCCGATGAGATATTACGATGATTGACCCTACGAAGAGTAACCTGTAGAGATATCTAATAATCCAGCATGCACTATCATTCTTTCTTATAACCTTCATCTTCTAGGTCGGTTATTAGCTTAGGTAGGCTTGGACTTCTGAATATACTGGTGGATCGTTGATGTAAAAAAAATTAACTATACCGTTGTAGCTGAAGAAAATTTCTTCTCATTGTTTCCCTTAGTTCTAGGGTCTGTGATCAATGTATTTTGATTAACCTATTTAGAGTCCTTTTCCTACGCAATTAATGTGTAAGCAACTATTATTTAATAAGTCTCTTAATATTTGGGCCACAACGATGTTAAGACATTTTCCCTGTGCCGCGTAACATGAATTTGTGAAAACTAATAATCCTACGCAGGGATACCAATGACAACTAATTGATGAATATATTAATCGGATGTGAAAATTAAAAATATTTTTTCAACTAATGTAAGTTTTAAAGAATTAGGCTAGATTATATCTCATGAATGAATGTTAATTATCAATATTTTCTTCTTTCTTTTCAGGTAAGGGTTTGCAGCTAGTTGGGTTACTATGGTTTCTACAGAAATATTTAATTGGAATTGTAAGTTGATTTTCTTTTGTATCTATTATTCCAGCAAAAACAAATTGAATTTATAGGTATGTACTTAATAGTGGACAGCATTTTAATACTATTTTACGGTTATTAAATTTGAATTTTTTTAATCAATCAGCTTTTTAGATAACTATTTCTTATTGTTTTATGCTCCAATAACTTTTAATACATGCTTACTTTTGGCACATACTTTCAAACGCGCTATCTCTAATGTGTCCACCACGGTGAATACCAGCGATTCATTCATGTATGTTCAATTCTAATTTATCAACCTTCGTAACAAGTTAAGTCCAGGATACTGAATGACGATTCATCCATATAGCTTCATATGGTTGATAATTTTGTTACGGTTATATCATTCACACACAAAAAATTAAGATAATTAATTAACTTATTTCGAGAATGCTTGGTATGTCTACGCAGAACTCTCAAAATAAAGGAACTGTCGAAATATTTTTGCTCTTTTTAACAGACGTTTAAGTGACTTAAAACCTACATTGTTTAATTAAAAAATCATTACCTACTCGCGGACATGAGACGCTATGTTATAATCGTCTAATTATCCAAAGAATGTCCCAAATCGCTTCATATTTTCCCTTTCTTCGATATTTTTTCGCAATCGCATAACCATATCAGGCAAAACCTTTAATGGGTCATTAATTTCCGTCTGCCACTTTATTGCATATACTATGCTTCCAATTACACGCGCGCTTAGATTTTCAACCCAGTTCCCCGCTTTCATTGGTTATCGATCTATATTTTGGGACCGCTGGTAAGAGGTGTATTGGGTGCGCTCACACGACGCCGTGCAATTTATTTAACTACCCCCGGCATCACCTCACCACTATGCCCAATATCGGTCCTGTACCATCGATGAGGGTGCAATCTCGTGGGAGGTTTTTTTGGGACCGGATAGGGAGGGTTGCGAGGCTGCTCACATCCCCTCTTCGTCCCTCTTCTTCTCTATTCCTTAGCTCCTCCGTATTTACTTTCCTTTCCACTTCCTAGTCTAAAGCTACCTTTACATTGAAACCTAAGGACGGCATGTCCCATGCGCAGTTTTTGCTGTCAAAATTTTAGACATTTTTTCCCAAGTTATCAGTCGTGTGTTGTTTTACCTTTTCCTTTCACATCACTGACTATGGACATCTCTAGCTTCACGAAATGACAAATATATTAACACACTAGATTGTCGACTTTGATAAGCTGTTGATTATAAACTTTTACTTCTTCCATCCTTAGAATTTTACTACCCAACCCGTGATATGCGCACGCAGATCTCTCAATTCAAAACCATCGAAATATTTCGTTCTGTAAAATCATCATGCTTTTCTTTGGAGTCTGTGACAATTCATTCGTAACTATTTCACAACTTACTTTCCTTTCTCTTCTACACAAGTTCTTAATAACTCCCTACCTATTAATACGAAGTGATTTGCTGACCCAATTTTGCTATCGCATTATTCACTGTCATATAAGTGTTACCTTCCGTCGACCTACCTTTTACATTTTATTCATCTGCTGCTTTCACGTTGCCCCTCTTTTATTTTCGCTAGGTTCATCCCTTTTATCTCAATCCAAATCCGCCCTTCCCGTCCTTTCACACTGGATTCCGTCCGTGCATCCCTATTCATTTGTTGTACATCTTTAATACTTTCCCACCACTGCTATCGCGCACCCCCTTCATCCCCTCGCTTATTTTTCATTTCCCACCAACACATCCCTCCATGCCCCTCACCCCGTGCTATCCCGAGACTTCATCCCTCTACCTTCCGTCCTTCACCACCCTCACTCCAGTGCCCCACCCCCGACGTATCATCCGTAGGGGGGACAAGGGGATGGTGTCGAGGTTTTTTGCGATCGAGTGAGGGGGGTGGATACTGTGGCGGGTTGTCTGTCCTTCCACTAAAACCCACCCCCGTCCCCCGCAACACCTCCTCCCCCGGAACCTCCGTGACAACGGGAGGGGTGGAGTCAGAAGGGGGGAGGGGGAAATATGCGGTATGCGACGCCATCCCCGTGGTGGGTGTGGGCGGAGGGCCTTTTATCCTCCCGCTCCCTTCCCACCCCTCCCCCTCGTGCGCTGTTCGTCGGGTTTATGGATATTGGGAGCAGCGACAGCACAAGAGGACCCCGCCGCCGCTTCGTTGGCTGGTAGCCGGCCGGCCAAAGGGGGTGGGGGCGGCCCTCGCCTCTCGGCCTTTTCTCTCTCTCACCCTCACCCCTGGCCCGGTTCGCCTCCCCGTGGGGAGGAGGACGGGGGAAGGAGGGATTTTGAAGTGGGGGGCGAGGCGGGGGCGCCGAGTGCACAACGGGGCACACAATGTTGTCGGGAGATCGATTTCCGTTGGCGGATCGGTCGGTCTGTGGGTCGTTCGCCGCGTGCGAAAGGGGTGCGTGAGTGCGAGAGATGGACGGAGAGAGAGAGAGGTTGGCGGAGTGACTATGCTTTATTTTTTATCGTCATATTTTCGTCCCTTCAAAGGATTTCGATGGATGAGCGAGAAAGGAAGGGTACGCCTCGGTGTATTGACATTGTTACGGGATAGAGGATGGGAGACGGCGGCGTATGCGTGTGTAATTTTAAAATGTTCGAAATTATGTTTTTTTTGTGAATAAAGAATGAGGGCTTACGGTAGTGTTTCGGAGCACCGCGCTCGTATGTGCTTGGGGTGAGGAGGGGGTGATCCATTTATTGGGGGGGTTGGTGACTTTGGAAGGAGTATTCGGTGTAAAGTGATGAATATGGAGCGATAACTCGTTGAGCGATCCGTGCTTTTTGGCCTTCGTTTTACTCTAACTCTCCATGGTTATAGTCCCACAGTGGTGGCATGGTGGTCCTTTTTATGTATTTTTAATTTAAAATTCACATAAATGAGAACGTTTTGAGAACCCAAAATTGCGACCTTTTCCCCAAAGCGATTATTTTGAAGTTTTAATACTTTGAAGGGACTATTTTGGGAGATTACTGCTTGCTAGTTAAATTATTATACAGACTTCAGATTCTGGTATTTTGGTGTTTCATTCAAATTTTTTCGCAGATATATCTTTGCAGTGATACGGTATCTTTAATAATTCGTTTATTTTTATACAATGGCGAGTATATTTATTATTTGTGCATTGTTAGGTGGCACAGTACCCTAGTAGTAGAGAGGCCCCAGATGACTGCTCGGTCCTCACTTCAAAATCCTCGGTGGTGCCTTCAGACAACCCCATCTGCACTTTTAATGGCTTAGCTTGGTAGATTTCTGGTCACTGGTTCTTCCTGAGACAGAATGGTGCACAGGGAGAGGAACTGCCCACCTACCCTCAATGAGCGACCTTCATAAGCATAAAGACTTAGTAGGGGTGAGCTCTGCACTCACCTAATAAAAACAAACCTAGAGTTGACTATGGTAAATGTGGTTACAATTTTTTTAGCATTGACATATACTAATTTAGCTTACACTCTTAAAAGTTTTCATAATAATGATTTATTCTTACCAACAAACTCACGCATGCCAATTTTTCTTACCAAACTTCATTCCTATAGCTTGTTGGCTAATAAATATAATTCGTTGGTATTTAGTGGGTGAAATATGGAAATATGTGAATGTAGCATTTGTTTTACATATTAGGCATTCGATGTATCATACAAATATATCCATTCACCACGCCTGCACAACTATATTTATCATCAGGTATGCATACATTTATCATTAGTTTTAAGCACTAATTTCGTGTATCTAATAGAATAGAACCCTGTCATTGATAATATAAAATTCAGAATAAATTATTTAAATTCATGGAATAGGACATGGTTGTGGATGTAGAATAAAATGATAGGGATAGTCCACTGCAAAATGTAATCATATTTACTGTACATATAATTCTCTAAACTTAATTTTATCAACGAGCAGAGTTTACCTGTAAGAGAAAATTTATTTTAACAGCCTATATAATCCGAAATATATCAATGTTTTCTTAGGTAACAACCTAGGAATATAAATTTAAATTTGAGAATACAAATTTTATTTATGAACGTTTCGTCATTTGCTTTATTGCTTCATAAATTTCAATAAAATCATTTATTATTCAAATTAGGGGCGCGGAAGTCCAGTGGTTAGAGAGCTGATCTACTAACCGGAATTCGATTCCGGGTGGCGCCTTTGGGCACCCTCAGGTTGTACCCTAAAATGGTACCCAAGCTGTGTACCATTTTTCGGGTACCAGATCTTTCTGGGAAATCGCAGGGATAGGAACTGTCCACCCTAACCTGATGTGTGAATTTCACACGCCCTTAGAGGCTTAGTACTGGGTGAGCTCTACCCTCACCTACCAACCCGACCTTCGGGTTGATTACTGTGTTTCGATGATTCTCACTTTGAAACGATAATAGCACACTATTTCGTTAGAATTAAGGTAAATATTCGTATTGTAACTTTTTTCTCATCACTGCTATAAATTCAGGATAAATGGGACTATGTACTCATGGAAAAATGGAGAAAACACCATTTTATACCACCACTCTATTTAGACTATTCTGTACTTTGATGCGATTATAACTTCAAAGTAACATAATGATTTCACCTATTTGAGAACCCAATGTTGGTTTAATTTTGCACGCATAGACCTATTTCTGCTGGTCGGGAATATGACCGCTTCTACTTAAAATTATCAGAATTGCACCAAGGAAGAGGATAAAGGCCGTGATGAGACTTTTGAGAAAAGGGTATGCTCTTTAATGTAATAAAGAACTGGGGCTTTTTGTATGACTGATCTGTGGAAAAACAGAAAGGGCCGCGCCCAAAACCACTCTTTTCGCCGAACCCACCATTCATCTCTCATTCCTCCCCGTCCCCGCTTCCCTTCATCCTCCGAAGCTATTCCTTCCCTTCGCTTCCCCGACGGCGATTCCGCCTATTACGTTGGAGGACTGTCGTTCATCTTCGAAATGGCCACTGAAAACCCTTTCCACTCATCTCATTCTCCCCCTTAACCCCAATCTTTACCCTCCTAATCTCTAACTCTTCCATCTCTCATCTTAGGCCGTTCCCACGTCGACACACTCTCAACAACAAAGAGACTCCTCGCAGCGGGATATATCCCCCACTTCCATTTCCACCTCTCGGCCCCCGATTTCCTCACGCCTCCTCCTCTCTCTCCTCTTCCTTCCTACCCATCGCCTCCCCCCCTCTCCCCCCACCAACACACCCCGCAACTCCGGTTTTCTCCTCTGAACTCTGAGTCCTCCCTCCGTCTTTCCCCGTAGCTCTCTCCATATGTCTTGCATCCCGCGCCCCCTCGCATGTCTCCCCACACTCCTAACGCCAATGCCCGTCTTATTGATGTGCGAAAGATTTTTCTTCCGTCCACCGGCTTCGCCTCTGCCGGCCGTACTTCACTCCGTCCTTCGCTAAATGCGCCGCGATTTAGTGCACTTCCCCACAGTGACACCGCTTAAAACTGCTAAATTTCCACTGTCGGCTGGATTACGAAGATCTTAGAGTCAGTATCTCTCCCATGGCATACCGTTGCCTTTATATTTTTGCCGAATTTTTACTTTTTATTTGTTATTTTCGTACCGATTGCTTTATAGCACATTTATGTAGCTCAAACACTATTTTATGAATTGAGTTTGTGGAAATTAGCCTTCGCTGGTATCAAGTTCCTCCGTAAATTATACTATCAAAAATATATTTTTTGTAACTGTAATATCATCTAGAGAAATAAAAGGTGTTTTTTAGGTCACTTACATTCTAACGAAAAAAACGTAAGTTGTGTATGGATAAATAGAAAAGTTATCTAATCAAAGTATATTTTATTGGCTTGATTAGAAATTAAGCTATGCATTCTGTTTCATTTTATAGAAAATTCCACTACATGTGGTGACGAAAATCACATTGATAATTGTGTTCATAAACCTTAAAAAGCCTTAAAGCACAAAATTTCATAAATGATACTTCCTGATCAGATGCCGCCGTAGAATATTATTTTTGAAGGGATAGTTGTGAATTAAATGTTGTAATAAATGTAAATAAAAATTGTTTGTGCTACATGCAAAGGCGTGTTATCTATTATAATGAGATAAATATCCTCGTGTTTTGGTAATTGATGAACCCACTAGCTGTTTTCTTATTATTTTTATATTGCTATGTTCGACTCAAAAATATTATTCGTTGCATCGTAGTTATGTTTGGACTTTCAAATTCTTATTTTTTTTATTCCCTGCTACTATGTAATTTGTTCTTACTTGTCATGATTCCATAATAAAATTTTATGCTTCATTACAAAACGTTTGTGCGCCCTATTAATGCTACTCATTGACCAGGTAGGGATTTTCTTTATGAATCAACTGTGTATTTGATTGAAATATATTTCATTCAGTCCCCATAATAAACCGAAATAAATGGATGCTAATTAGCCTACCTCAATGCAACGGAATCATCTACCCGGCCACCATTTCGGAAGCCTCATCACGATCGGGGAGCGGAAGTCGGAGCGCGGGAGGAATTGCGGGTGTGGGGTGAAATGGGGATCGCGGTGACCAGTGCGCATGCTCGCGCCCTGTTGAGCGAGAGGGAATGGCAGTAATGCCCTCTAGGAAATGGCATCGGAAGGGCCGTGCCAAGAGAGTGGGGGAAGGAGAGAGAGGCAGGCACGCCGGGGGGAGATACATGAAGGCATTTCAGGGTGGACGGGAACCGGAGGGATGCCAGGGAAATAAAAGTGAGGGAGAGGGAGCATGGCAGTGAACGAGTAACGAGAAAGCCTGGAGGGCATCAATGGTTCGGCAAGGCTCCTTAAGCGGCGACCATCGGGGCTTTTAAATATGTATGCAGATGTTGCGGGAAGGATCAGGAGCCTCATGGGAAAGACGCGAGCCCGAGTGAACACTTAAATTTAGCCCTTTGCACGATAGCTTTTGTGTAGGATTTTATTTCAAATTATCTGTATAAAAACTGAGTAAAATGCATAACCACCTCCTCTACACAAGAGCCGCTTTATCTTTACTTGCTTTTCTTATTCCTGTATTATCCGGGTTATTTAGTGAAGTGCAAAGAGAAAATAAATTTTTATCGCCTTACAGTAAATACTTTATAGCATACCTACCTTAGAACGTTATTCATCGACTTTTGCATTATCGTACTCCATTTTTCTTCTTTTAGGTTTCAGTCCATGGAATCTCTATTTTATATCCAATTATTAATTTCTTTAAGACCCTGTTATTTTTTTTATTCATTGTGAGGTGTACGGTAACTGCTTTGTCTTAAACCATTAAGTTTTGAAAGAAATATCAGTCCGCAACGTCAATCCCTTATCTAGTGATTCTAAACACCCCGTGCTTGTTGAGTGGAAAGGCATCGGAGCCATAATATTTTTGCACTAGAAACTCTCCATTCGCCATTTAAGTCGAAACGGAATTATTCTTTTTTCCTGGATTAATCGGTCTACGAAAAAGCTCCACCCATTAAAGAAAATACTATTTTCAATTAGAGTAGGATAAGAATCTCCCTCTCCTTTCATGCTTTAATTCATTACTTCGAGTGTTTTTATTCCATCTAACCATTTAAACTGCGCTCACCGTCCTTAAAATTCCACGCTTCCCATTAATTCCTACCCGCACTTACTTAGCACTTTCACGAGTTTTGAATGCAAATAGAATTTTAATGGAACGATTCCCCCCCCCAACAATATTTGACTCGCAGGACCCCTCCACATTGCTTCCCATCTCATCAAGTTCCATTCTACGGATAGTCTATCCCCGTTCCCACTTCTTGTTCCCGTTTTCCTTTAGAGCTAGTGCTTCTTTCTTTGGTGCCTTCGACACCCCTTATTCATACCGGCTTACGAAGAAGATAAAACCTGATAGCGATATGTTCAAATAGCTATAATTAATGGTGTGACGAAAAAAATTTATTAAATCTCTTAATTCTAGAAAAAATGTATTTTGACACATTAAGACACTTTTATGCAAAGCGTTTTGTATTTTAAACCTTTTAAACTTGATGGAGAAAATTTGCTCAAATTCTAATATAAACTTTCTCAGCTGGATTACTTGTAAGTCCTCAGCATTTTTGTCTTCAGGAGTTAAAATATTACCTTAATTGGCTTATATATACTGTTTTTATTTTCATCTTCATGCCAATACGTTCAATTATATCCTGTACTGAACTTCAAGCATTTTTATACTCTAATTTGATTATAGTTTATTTAAGGCTGAAAATAAGAAATTAAATACTTCATTGTAAAAAGTACCTACTTGGATTTTGGAGAACCACTCAACCACTAAGGAACCATTTGAAAACAAAAAGTTTGGAACCTACACGCTCTATCGTAAATTCTATTTTCGCCTTCTAGGTGTTGTCTTGAAAAGATACTTCATCTGATCATCCTGAGTTTTTGGTAGCCGTAGTCAAAACAAAGTGAGCGATCATGCCTCGGTTCTTTTTAGGACGTGCGAGTTACTTCCATGGTGCCCCATGGAAGTAACCCAACTATCCCATCCCCGGGCGGAACCATAATCTCCCTTCAGCCGCTCCTTTTCCACCAAACCTCAGCCCCGGCCTCTGTCGTCGTTGATTTTGGCTAAGGCCCTTCTGCGGCCTCATCCTCTCTATAAATCCTTGATGGAGAACTCATGTTTGGTTCGCAGCGTAGGAGGCCGTCAGGGGTGGGGGAGGAGGAGGGGTGAAGCGTAGGAGAAGTGATGCGGAGGAGGGGTGAAGCGGAGGAAGGAGGTGGAGGAGGGAGAGCTGTTCTTATTTTTATATTTTTTGTAACCCAACAGCCTCTTTCTCTCTTGCTCCCTCCCTCCCTTAAGCATGGAGCGAGAAACAGGGAGCGAGAGGGGGTGGGTGTG
>LYUA01000273.1:1051339-1063897 GCA_002093875.1 Calopteryx splendens | reverse complement strand
TTTCCTGCTCATCAATCTGAACGGTAGAAAAAACCCGCCTGCGCCATTCATTCAGAATGTATATCTGCTCTCACAAAACACTCATGATTTGTTGCAGACTACTTCGCATGTCACCTCATTCGTTCACTGGTATCGGGAACTTGGTGTTATCAATAACCGTATTCTTCAAAACATTCATCATTAAGAATGGAATCACGAATTAACTTTGATGCACAAATTTTGATAAACAATATAAATAATTTGCATATTACTTAACTTCAGGAGGCACAGTACTTATATCATTAGATAAAACACGATTCCAATGCCATCCGCAGAGTCGAATTCAATCGATGTCGCTATATTATATCACTAAAATTGCTCATATTTTGAATTAGGCATCGTTTTAATATAACATCTTATGTATAGACATTGTTTTAAGAATTTTAATGTTTTAATAGTTCATCAGAAAAATATTTCACCATCACTTCAGACCACTACCAAGTAATAATTGGTTAGATGCAAATATGAACAATATATAAAATTAATTTGTAAGGAAGGGTATAGTAAGTGATAGTGAGAAGAGAAAAATTAAAGTTTTCAAGTATCGTAAATAAGATTGTTTTGTCACTGTCATCAATTTTCACTAAGTTCAGGCGTGTCGAACACAAAATTATACCGACTTATAATTATTTCAATTCAATGATATATTCGATCTTACCTCCTTTTAAATCCTAGATATATGTATACGCGAGTACCTATTTGATGGCATGTGATAACATGCATTGTTATCTTATCAAATATAATATTTTCAATATTTTTCAAACAAGTTTTTATGGGTTCCAGATTCGTGGGATACTCTGAACAAGCTAAATTTAATTTAAATATTTTTTTCATGAGATATAGATAATTTAAATTGAATCACCTCATTTTCTGAACATTACATTCCTAGATCGTGATTTATTTCCACGGAAACATCAAAGAAAGTTTGGTTGGTATAAAATTAAGAAAATAAAGATTACAGAACTTAAGAACAGAAGTGGGGAAATGTTTTTCACCTAATATTTGTAATTTATTATGTATCGCTTTAAATTTTTCTTGCGATTTCAATATTGCACTAACATATTTCGCGGATGATTTTAAATTCGTTAAAACCAAAATTGATGAATTTATGATTCTCAAATGTGAAATGGTTCTCAATTAAGTACAATCACGCATTTATTTTTTAAATTCCAACAACCAATTATTGAATTGAGCATCAGCCCAATTGGTACAGGCTTCGGCTACTGAATGGAGAGGTACCGGGTTTAAAACCGTGTGATACCTCAGGGCATTCCCAGCTGCACGCAAGCTGTGTGATTTCCTTTTTGTACGTGAATTCTACACGCCGCTGCGCAGGGCTTACTTCAAGCACGGGCAACTGCTAGTGTTAATCGCCTATTATAGGACTGTAAGAGTTGCTTACTGAATTTTTTCCTGTCAACAAGGGTACCTATACTAATGTATAACTTCATATTCTTATTGCCTTAGATTTAAAGGTTTATTCCTAATTCAATTTTATTACGTGCTGATTAAAACGGTGTAAATTCAGTATTTAGATTCAATTTTTCTCGTAATTTTGACATGATGATTTGAGCTTACCTATTACTGAGCCCAAAATCGTGAGGAATCTAGTCTAGAGGGATCTATGAGCCGGGAAGCCAATTCCATTTCCTGTGCCTGGGGTTTCTTAGAGAGTTCGGGTACCGATAAAATCGCATAGTAGAAAACCCCATAACCCAGTATGTGGAAAAACACTGTGCTTACTTCGTTTCCATCTGATGTAACATTTTAGGGAAAATCCACAGTTGGGCCTTTGATTCCCGCAGTTCATGATCAAGGTTGTCTTACCTCGACTTTGTTATACTCTCCACCTTTTTATAGTTGCTTAAAGTATTGGAGAGTCTTCAAAGTATAATCTATTTTTTAAATCATTTCTATGTAGAATTTTATTTTTTTCGCAATTATGTTCAAGGGAGATCTTATGTCCTAGTCCACCGTCATGGTACTGCACCGAAAGTGATCAATCCTCAGAGAGCTCAAAAATTGAATAAAAAACTATGGACTTAAAGATATTATAAGAAATTCCGCCAGTTTCTCTTTTCATGTTTTGTATAAGTGGACGGAAATAAAAATAAAGCGATGCGTTATAAGCAAAGCATTTTTTACAACTTGCAATAAGCAAATTATCATAGGGGGATAGACGAGTCATTTAAGGATTTTCGTTTTAATAGACTTGAAGAAATAAAACGAAAATGTTTCGTGATGTGCTGCTATGATCCTCTTATGTGTTTTCCGTCGTCCTCGAGCATACATCCTCTTTCAACATAAACAATGTTTGTGTCAAAGTAAAAGGCTGATTTTACGCTTCCATACCGGACATCAAAGGATGAACGAGCGCCTACTCATCCAATTTCCGGCTCCTTCACTGCATGGAGTTCATCTTTTTGGTACTGTCGTATTTTGTTGCAGTTATTTCACTGCTACAGTTTTGTTTATGTGAACGTATACTTGAGTCCTTAGGAAAATTTGCATAATAAAAAAATGAATGTATCGATTACGTCTAAGCTCCACCAAAATTCAAAGGGAAATAACTTTATGCTCCGTCGTTTTCCAAAATGCTGACTATAATCAACGAGTTTGGAAATAGTTCTGAATATAAACTCAAAAGTTGAAGCTGTTTAAGCAAAATAAACTTAAAAGGTCTTTCATATATCCCGCATCTTAGTCCATCGCTGACTCGTACACCCTGATTCGGGTCAATATTTTCTATATCTTTTGGGGCGCGGCCATTTTCTGGCCTCCTCATCTTCTACACGTTCAGGAAGAGCGCGGCATAAAATATAGAAAGATGGAGGTGAAAAATTCCGATAACTGTAATCCAATTAAGCGTCACTTGTTGCTCCTGCACTGACAAAAATGCGGAGAGAGGTCCCCCCCCTTCCCATCTCTCCATCCGGACTCCTTGACAGCCCCCCTGTCTCCCCCAATGAAGTCCGAAACGACGAATTCATAAACCTTTAATTTTTTTGGCGTAGTTTCCAGCGTGTATCCCTACGAAATATTAATCCCTCTCCTCGTTTCAGTCATTTTTCTCCCTCACTGTTTGTTTCTCTTTCCCTCCTTATTCCCGTTCCCTGACGCACACTACCCTTTTCACCTCTCTCCCTCATTTCTCTCCTCGGTATACGAGATAAAACACTTTTTCGAAGGGCGAGGGGGCACGTCAGTGTTAATCTCCTAATCCATCAACCCATCTCGCATTATACCGTACGCTCCATTTACCACCTCTCTCTTATTATTTTCTTTCCATTTTTTCCCACCCGACATCCCCGCTCGCCTCCCCTTCGTCCCTCACCCCCACCCCCCCGCGTGGCACACTGCATTTTTTTCACCTCACATCTTCTTTTGTAGCGCCTATCTTTTAAGTGTTCCCTCCGGCCTTCCCCCTTCCATCCCCCACGCTGTGCGACATCTTGCTTACTGGATCCCCCACGCCTTCCCTCGCCCGCCTTTGACCGAAAGGCATTTATCTCCTTCTGGATCGACTCATTTCCCTATTAACCCCTCATTTCACCCTCCCCAGTCAGTTCATCCCGTAATTAGAACAAAAGGATTGCATTCCACGACTCTTCAGGAACTTGAGGTAATTACTAAATAAGCGTTTCCATGGACGTGAGTTCTGTCCTCCCCTCCATAGAAATCGGGTCACTTGTCTTGGCTTACCATTAGTTATCCATTTCCTATCCAGCGATTTCCTTTCAAGCACGCCGTACTTTATTTTTCGATTATCTTTTTCTAGAAAAACATATATTTCATCTCACAGAACTCAGCATCTCTGTTCTTGTTTTTCCCACAGCAATACCATCGCAATACTGATAACAACTTTCTCATGGATAAGCCACAAAAACCTCTTGTCACAGCCGGCTCATTCGGTACTTCTTCCATGTTTTCCTCCTCTTTTCGTTCTTCTGCGAAGGCCTTGTCTCATTTCCCTCCTGCCTCGAAACGACTTCCTTTTTATTCCTTTCCCATCCCTTTTCCGTGCCATCCACCCCCTGCTCCACGCGGCCCACCTTTCACTGAACAAGATGAGAGAGGGGCCCCTGGAGGTGGGTACGAGAGCCCTGGCCACTGAGACTCCAGTCATCTGTCTCTTCTGGGTGAAGGGCGGAGGTTGACAGGAGCGTGCGGTGGAGCTGGTGTTCGTCGACGCGTGTGCGTGTGTGTGCGTCTTTCCGTTCGCTTATCTCTCCCTCCTCCTCTTTCCCCTTCTTTCCCTTCCTCTTCCCTTACACTTGCCCACCTTCTCCGCGCCCTCACTTCCCCGAGAACGAGCGTCTTCTCTTCCCTCCGGCCGCGATGGGTTCTGACGCTGAGGAGGGCGCGGGGGAGTTGGGAGGCTGACGAGGGTGGAGGAGCGAAAGAGGAAGAGATTCAGGAGTTTCGAGTGAGAGGCTTCATGTCCCGCCTGTGATGTTAGTTCGTCGAAGGGATGGAAAATGAGCAGGTGCAGTTGAGCAAGTGGTTACCTCTCTTTATGTATAAATTTAATTACCATGCTTCCCCTCTCCTTTTTATGAGCCCACGTTAGCCGTGTCATTTTCTTTGCTTCACTTCCCTCGACTAATGGCATACCTGCTTATTTTCCTTTCGAAGACATCGATTCTTTTGCTGCTCCCTTAAAACTTAGGAATACAAACCTGAACATTTTATTTGCCTTTTTTTCTCGACTTTTACCGCTCAGCCTTCCAACCAAACATTTATTTGTGCAGTTTTCTTATTTTATATTACTCTGAATAGACGTCACTCATATCTCTATGCGACAAATAATTTTTGGTGAACGTTTTCGTGAAAAATTCCATGTCCTTCAAAAATAACAGTAATTTAATGAAATACTATCATGAAATATCCAATACTGCGGTAGAAAATGGATTCGTTTTCGTGACGACCGTAGAAAACTGAGTTAGTCCTTAACGCTTGCGTGTTTTCGATGTATGCAATAATGCACTCACAGATACTCGTGTGAATAATTAGATAAATACGAAGTGTTGTTCAAAACGTAAGTACCATTTTTGTATTAAAAAAAACTTCACACGCTACCCTGAGGATGGTTTCATTGTCGAATCCTGACCCTGGGTCGTGTTAAAATAAAAGTTGTGGAAAAATCAACCAATCCTTGGTTCACAAATATTTTTGTTCATATTTATTTTTACATGAATGAGTATATTTAAAACTATTTTCGGCATAGTTTCCGCCGTTGATGTACTGGTTGTATCTGTATTGATTATTTGTAATGTTCAAGTCAATAGGGGATCCCGCCGCCTGTGAAATACGGTCTGTTATCTTATTTTTGAATGCAAGAAAGCTCAAATCCCATGAAATTCATCGGCAGATCGTTGAGATTTATGGTCACAGTACAGTGAGTAATGAAACGGTTAGGAAATGGGTATGACAGTTCAACGAAGGCTAAATGAATGCGAATGATGAATCAAGGTAGGGGCTTCTGTTTTTAATTAAGAGTTGGTCAGAAAACGCTATAAAAAAAGTACGTAAAAATGTGTCTTTCACGATTGATTTACTATCCGATGAATTTCCCAAAATTTCAAGAGAGCTCCCAATTATCATAATTGGTGGCAAAGTTTTTTGCAGAGGGAAAAGCAAATTGGTCTCCAGCTAACCATTGCTTAAACGCTCGCAAATCTGACCGACGTGATGAGTTCCCCTCCTACCTCTGGACCTTCCAATGCCTCACCATTTCTTCCACGTATACACTAAAAAGCATGGGTGATAACGGACAATCCTCTCTTACCCTCCCTGGCTAATACTTTCCACCCTGTTTCTCCATTCGCTACCCTCTATGCAGTCTGAGATGTGTACTGGTGTCGAATAATTCCACTATCTCTCCATTCTACTCCTATCCTCTTTAATACATTCATTAGTTATTCCTAATTTACTCTGTAAAACGCCTTCACAAAATCCACAAGAAAGCAAACACATCCTTCTTATATTCTATGTACATTACTATCAGTAACCTCATTACTGCTATAGCGTGACGTGTTCCTCTGGGTCTTCTAGATCCTCCAATTTATGATCCTACCAGCCAAATGAAGTTCTACCCTTGCTGCGTGCTAAATAAATTTTATTGACCTATAGGCATTACATGCTGCTGCTTTCCTTTTCCTGGATAGGAATTAGTACGAAGTCTTCTGGCAGCATCATACCCTCAAAAATGCTGAGAATGATCTCATAAAAACTCTTTCTTCCATATTTTCTTAAATTCTCCAGGAATGTTATTTATGCCCACAGCCTTGTTCGATTTCATCTACTTTAATGCCTTCTCTATGTCGCAATATAGTGTTCTTGAACCTAAGCTATCCTCATCAATATCATGTTCTCTTTCTGTCAAACTTACTGGCCTAATATCTTTACCATATAGATCTACACAATACCACATAATCCTACGTAAGGGTATTTGGCAGGGGGTGTTAGGACACAAGCCGTGAATAAAAGGGCTGGAGTAATGTGGTCTGTAAAGGGATGGACCCGGATGCACTTGAAAGCATTTTCCTCTCCTTGTGTTGAAGTTAAAATCGCGCGAGGGAAAAACGAATTCTTCAATGCGTAGGATCGACAAGCTATTTTTCTAATTTTATCATAATTTCCCGACTTGCCTGGGGCTTGGATTTCTTCCTCAATGTCGCATTCAATATCACACGATTAGTATCAATTCAGGTACACCTCTGTTATGATTTCCATCCATCTTGCCTGAATCTCTTCCTCTTTGATTAATTTTTTTCCCACTCTATCTCCGACATTTTTCAAGGATTCTCTTTTCTGATTTCCTGAGAGTTCTTTCACTTGCCAGTAAAGCATGCGTACCTACGTATCTCTGCTATCTTTCTATTTTCTCACACGGCTATTGCCTTTATGTTTCTTTCACCTTATCTCACCTTAATTAAACATAAAGGAGAGGAGTTAAAAACTTATAATTGTCTCAGCTACGGCTGGTTTATCCTATTACGCTGTGGGAGATTTTTGGTCAAGGTAGGAATGAATTAGTAAGATTATTTTCTGAAATCAGGAGTTTAAGTTTAGGTATTTGATACTACGGTTTAAGAATCATTTCGCACGGCTCTCTGATTTTTCATCACGTGTTTTTAATGTCATGTAAATGTATCAGAAATAATAAAATACCAAATAGATAATGGTGGTATTAATTTTAAAATAATATTCCTGCTTTTAATACAGTTTTTTGTTTGTATAATTTCACTAACGTTTCTCTTAATATTATTTTTTATTTTCTTTCTATATGAAATTGGCAATAGTTTTTTTTTACGACGGAGGAAATTGAGAACAATATATCTGAATTTTTTTAACTGGTTAAAAAATACATTTAATGGTGAATCTAAAAAAGATACCTCTATTCCTTAACTACAGTCGTGCAATTTACTGAAGTCCATTGCGCATTCCAATGCTCACGTGTGCTCGATATAAATGAAGGCCAATCACTTTACTGATGACTGCTAAGGATATTTACCCGCTCCATTTTTATTCAGTGTCTAGTGTACCAGTTAAAAATTGTTAAAAATGTTTCCAGTGCAGCCTTGCAGCAGGATAAAAAATAACCAGCGCTATTCATTTCCGCACAGCAGGGCATTCTACGTAGAATACGGTTGCATTGTTTCTGTTAACTGAATTCTAAGCGAGAAAGGCGAGCGAGGGTGGAGAAAGGGGATAAAATGTTACCCGCTGTGTCGTGCCCGTGGTACAAGTCTAATGGAATCCTTCACTGCTATCCCGGCGAGACGCTTGGGTTACGGCTCCAAACTGACTTGAGTGCATGAAATTGTAAAAGAGCAAAATTAATGATATTTAAAAGAAGGAAAAAATGAATGAATAATACAGGAGGGGTGTG
Organism: Calopteryx splendens; assembly: GCA_002093875.1. Lineage (NCBI taxonomy): Eukaryota > Metazoa > Arthropoda > Insecta > Odonata > Calopterygidae > Calopteryx > Calopteryx splendens. Next base: position 1,055,964 of record LYUA01000273.1, on the reverse strand, counting down.
TGGGGGAGAGGTGGGAATTGGCGGGGGATGGAGAAAAATTGGAACGGAAATGCGGCGGCGACCGCAATGTATTTCAATTTTTCCCGTCCTTCTCCCGCGAGGGGGTCGCTGGGTGCCGGCTGGAAGGGGTTCATGCGGGGGAGGTTAGGGAAGGGAGAAGAGAGAGCGAGTAGGAGGAGAGGAGATGGGAAGGTGGTAGCGGAGTTGACATGGGCCAATTCGTAAAGTGAGATGAATATCCGTAAAGTTGGAACAGAAGAAAAAAATACAGGAGCAGACAATGGAATGGAATTTCTGAATTCCAGCATTTCCCACGGGGCGGAAGGGGTCGGGGGAAACCCTGGCACTCCCTCCAAGATCCACCCCTTTATCCCTCTCCACCGCTCCCTCTCCTTTTTGACTGTCCACCCACCTCTCGAGATGTAACACCCTTAAGCATTCGTCTCGTAACCTTCTAGACCATTGTATGTCAATTGGCATTTCTGACAGCACCAATGCTGGGCGAAAACCCAATTTAATTTTAGTAAATTTCCGATGTTTTTGCTGAGAATATTTTCAAAAAAACTGTTTTTTAAGCTACTTGCGCGTCAAAATGAATGCCGTAGAGAAAATGTCTGTTTAAAAAAATTGTATATACTACCATATTAGGTATATCAAACTGTGACGACTCTCTGTGTCTATTTTTAATCTTTATTGTAGGTATTAGTGCACAGAAAAACGTAAAAATACATAGCACTATACATTGATATATGTCCTTTTCTTCCTCTGGGCACAAAAACAGATTTTCAGTTTTAAAACATTTTGAAGCGTTGTCCTGGCAAGACTTCCAAAACTCCGCACTCATCACATTCGCGTCCACGCAATAATATGTCTCCAAGCTTGAGCAACCGTGAGGCATACACTGAAAAAGCTGCGGAAAGTTACGTAAGGACGGGTTTCCCGCGTGAAGGGTGTGGAAAGAGGAGAAGTCGATGATTCGTATGCGTGAAGATATTGGGCTCAGTAAGCGAGGCGTAGTTCAGAAGCCGGTTGAAAGAAAAAATGGCACTCAGTGTTGGTGTTCGATATGAGTGAGCGCGTTTACGAAATGAAAAACACTGGGGTTTGTCTTTTTTGGACAAGGTGTGTGCCTGTGGAAGGGTGTGGGTGTAAGGGGAGGGGAAAGAAGCATGGTGGAGGGGTGTAGGTGGAGGCTGGAAGCGAATTTATGAGAGCCCGCACCTCTTTGGGAAGGAAATACATCTTAAGGTATCAAAAACGCCTGGGCACAAAAGGGGACAGCAACTTGGAGAGGGGTGCGTCTCTTCAGGGATCCACTGAGAAATTGAACTTACTTGTTCGTCTCTTTTGAATACACATGATAAATATCAAGAGAAACATAATTTATGATATAGGTGCATCTCAGCGGTCTTCAATGTTTCATATCAATTTTTAGTCTGCATATATTTCCTTAAGGGTCCCGCCTTAATATATATTTCCGGTAAATACCTATGCGCCTACTTCCATAAGATATTCATATTTTTCCGTTAAAGTGCGCCTACTTCTAATTTATTTTCGGTGAAATTCCATTCTCATAGAAGCGTTGGCGATACAGATCATTTAATTCTTTGATGGCAAAAAAGTAGTGTGATATTTATGCTTTGTGTTTCGCCTTTAAACTAATTCCTTTCCATATTTCAATATAAGCTGGGAATTTCAGGGTGCTCCAAAAAAAATGTTTTACTAGTGATGTATTTTTGTGTTCATCGCATCAGTATTTAAATACATTTGTGGCCATTCACATAAAATATGAGAGTACACATCAAGTTAGATGAAATCGATAATTTAATTGCTCTTGTAAGCCTGGTTTTTATGTAGCACTTAGGGAATAATACATTCAGTGGTTTTGTGTCACGAGACCCTGGCGTTCCACGGGATTTCTCTGGTATGACATAAGCCTTTATCTCATGTGGCGTGAAAGAGTAAGCACTACGTAGGATCCGACGTATTTGAATATGTATCTCATATCTGCTCTGTTTCACGGTAGCCGAGTCGAATACACGAGCATCTGAATCTCGCACGCTTTGCATGTGTGCTCTCTGCACCTTGTGCGGACTTCCTAGGGCCATCGGCACTCGTGCGCCTTACTGGCGAATCCTATGGCGAGGGAATCTTTTCGGAGCCGGGGATGCGTGAAGCCGCTGCATCTCTCATCCGTCGTGTGAGAGGGGTAGAGGACGGGCAGGGGGGCAGAAGAGCAAGCAGCGCGGCAGAAGAGCAAGAAGCGCTAATTTGTCTCCTCGCCCCGAGGGATTCGAGACGAGGCTCATGAACCTGCGTACGTTGGCTCAGAAGGATAGATGTCGTGCTCGGGTCGACGTGGAGGTGGAAAAATACCTCCATAAGCACCCCAAAGTGGTGCGAGGCCATCCTTTTGATGCCGTGCGATGGGATGGATCTTCGATGAGGCTTTCACATGCACGTAGAAACGAGCAGACATTCTGTAGCCCCTTTAATTATGTGTATTCCATCTTATGTAAAGTCGGCAGGAAGTAAATTGCTGGCTGCCCTTGATCCCTCGATTATTGAATGCACATCTCATCTTTGCGTCACTCTGATGACCTTATGTGAAGAATATATCCTTCACTCCTTAAATCATTTCATTACGAAATAGCTGTAGGTATGTGAATATGACATGAATTATCTACAAATAAGTTTTTGTTCCCTATCTGCGTTTGCTGTCTATGCATCAATTTAATTAAAAATCTGTAAAGTTCTATTCTTACTTATACATCATCAGTATTTAAATACTTCGCATTCATTATAGTCATATAATATCGAATTCCTAGAAGTTTCATTTGCAGCAGAGGATTAGAGAAAAGGAGAAACAGACATATGTATATACATATATATGTCTGTTTCTCCTTTTCTCAGGGAAATATATATATATATATATATATAAGTGGTATGTGAGTGTCCTTTTTCGTGTGTCTTTGTTTATTTTTGTGTGAATTTGTGACGTCCAAGTGTTATATATATATATATATATATGTAATTATACATACATACCTATATATAGGTACGTTCTTTCTTCTTTTTAAATATATGCTGTTATTTAGGTTTATTGATGCCTTGAATAGTTTACTCTTGCACGTTAGCAAATAATGTTGATTCGGAATCAAGCGGTTCACCCGACGGAAAAATTAAAAAGCTCGCGAAGGAAATAACAAGCGTTTGGGTACCTCTGGATATTTTCGATTGGAAAAAATAAACAAAAACAAAAGATATGGGAAAATTGACGATAAAATGCATTTATTATGTAATCTGAATAAATCACACAATTAATTCCACTAGGTTTAAATCAATGTTTATATTAGAAGTGATTTCAACTCTTATGGCAATAACTTACCAAAACAAATTTTGTTTCTAAAGGACAAACTGATAGCTTGATGCCTGCGGTGATTAAACTACGTATTCATTCTTTAGCAGTTGTTAATATTACTACAAATTCACGATTGTCTTTCACAGAATTACCCCAGGGAGTGTTGTGATTGATTTGTCAGATATTGCGTTTTCAAATTAATCAAAAGCTAGATATTCACAAACTAAGGATATTCTAGGAGTTTTTCGGTTGTGAAATATCGCACTCCCACGAATTTTGTTGCGTTATTCAACATGACCTTCTCAAAACACTATCTCCTGCTCCATATTACTATCGTTTCATTGTACTTACTCCTATCCGCTCCAAAACACTGACTGGTCGTCTTAACCATTTGAAAAACCACCGTCCTCTGCAAATTCTAAGACCGCAGATGTATTTCTGTTTTTACTTGCATACAAAAACCTAAGTTCCAAGATATCTCTTAACCTCTCCTAACATAAACATGTCTCATATTTGAATTGGAGGTTTCTGTTCGGGTGGAAATAAAGAGCTTACAGGGACCTTACAGGATGCACAAGGGCCTAACGACCTCGACCAATCCATTAATCAAATATCCCTAGAAAAGTAAGAGATACTTAAATACTCCTTAGCCTAATACTTTTAGCAAATGGAGGAGTGTAAGGAATGTCATGGAAGAAAGCCCACTGCCAATCGTGGGTAGCCGAAGGTGGCATTCTCCTTTCCTTACGGAATCGCCTATCTGAGAGCGTATTATAATTTCTTTCTTGAAAGCGGTCCCATCACATTCATTTTGTTCTGCAACCAAAATGAGTGTGTTGAAGAATCTAAATAATTTTGAAGCAGACATGTTAATGGTATTCTACTGGTTAGGGTAGGTTTTTGATGGACGCCACCGATACACTACTAACATGACACTAACATCACAAAAATCTTAATTGATCTTACCCATTCTTCAATTCCGAGGACGAAGTAGGGATAAATATTTTAAATCAGCCTGAAAATAATCATCTTGAAATAATCATGGCTTTGGCATCTCTAATAAATGGCTTCTTTGAACCAGGTGGGCAGTCAGAAAAATTGAGTATGGGAGGGAGAGGTAGTACAAGAAATTCTCTCTGAATAACAGAGTTGTATAGTCCGAACTTTATTTTTAAAAAGTATCCAACAATCAATAGTAGCTATATTTAAAACTCACGAGTTGGCGTTCCGTATGCTTAGTAATGCACATTTAAATTCAATGTGG
>LYUA01000273.1:896905-907545 GCA_002093875.1 Calopteryx splendens | reverse complement strand
CGAGGAGGGTAAAGTGGCGGTGGGGTAGGAGGTTGAGAGTTCATGGGGGCTGAGGGTTCGGGGGAATTACGAACTCCAATAAAAGTCACACCTGCAGAGAGGCGCAGAGGCGTCAACTGACGTTTATATCCGAGAAAGAGAGAGAGACGCAGTTTCCCTCCTTTTCGCTACCTCCTGAGCCCCACTCCTCCGCCGCCCTGCAAGCTCCACCTCACACCCCGCGCCCCGTCGCCCCGGCGCCCATCACGACGCGGCGTGTGCACTACCTTAAGAGAGGACGGTGGGAGGCAACGAGGGGGGACGGGAGAGGAATTACATGGGGTGGGGTTGACAGATGTGAAGAGAGTGGGTGGGAGAGGTGCAAGAAGGCGCGGTGGCTTATGGGGGAGGTGGGGTGCGGAAATTTCCGTTAGCGGGGACTCGAGAATGAAAACGCCGGAGGGTGAATGCATCCATGCTTCATCTTCCGATTCCCTACCGCCACCGTCCCCTCCGTCTTTCACCCTCCACCCCACCTTCACACCCCTTCCCCAACCCTCTCCTCGTTCTTTTCCATCCAACTTCTCCGGCCGCTCCTCCTCCGCTTGCCTCCCCGTCATTGCCGTTATCTCTTCTCTCTCTCCCTTCCCTCCACTCTCTCTTCTACTCCCTCCAATTCTCGCCCTCTCCCCATCTCTTGCCATTCGTGCCGCGATGTAGCTAAGTAGAAATGGATTACCATCACGTGAAATTACTTTCAGAGGCACACTTGGAAGCGGTGAATAATGAAGCTCCTACCCATCCGTACCCCCGCCTCAGCTATCATTTTGAGTGGAGGCAAGAAGGAATTAGCAAAATGTGCGTGACTGTTAAGTGGATGAAATGAGTCGTTCGGATATGATTGTCTAGCTCGGATATCAAGCTTAGCTTCCATTCTGGACTATATTGTTTGAAAATCCGTAGATAATATCTCTTCTTGTTTTAGGAAATGTCACCAATATTTTAAGAGGGAACCAGGGGCTTGAGAAGCTTTTGCTACAGTTGGAATATGTATGGGTATAGCGGCCATATAGCTTCATCACCTACTAGTTCCAATGCTAAGTTGCTTGCTCATTTACACCTTCCCCTGAAAAATTATTAAACATGGATGATATTTAAGTCATATTGATTTTCTTCAATTAATTATAGCATGCAATTAAAAAATTAATTCACCTTTAAACAATTTTTTGCAATTATAACCTTTCATTGAATGTTACTATATAACAAGAAAGGAGTTTTTAATATAATTGCGATAGTCTTTAATCAAGTTTTCCATCTGTAAAGGGCAAAAAAGCGTTTATTATTTGGCCTTCAACTTTCGGTTTTCAGCTCATTTTATTTACCATTTTTTATAATTTGGTATGTTGAGCATTATTTTTAAAAAGCTACTTTATCTAATTATTGACGAACGTCTAATTTAAGAATGAATTAAATTGCATAATTAAAAAGCTGTAATGAGATCATATTCGTAGCGCTTTTGGAAGCAAACTTTATTGAAATGATAAGATTATTCTACCTATTAAAATTTGAACCATTCCTGGAATAGAGGTATCCATAATTATAGTTTCATTAAAAAATATACCAAATCCAGTTTTTGTTTCATGAAAATTCATTTTTCGAAAATCCTCGAATCGCTATTACTTGGACTCGAGCACCACAGTGTGTATGCAATGCATCATTCTCTCGCGTAAATTAAATCCTCATGCCTTGGAGCAATGCTAATTAACTGTGATACATGCATAAAATATTGTGTTGATCGCACTTCAACGTGAAGTTATCTGTGTGGCTATGATTCGTACCAATGAATGCTTTCAAAATAAAAAGTGCGCGAAGATGATAGGAGAATAGGTACAGTGACACATTGAGATTTCATCTCATTTCTTCTTGACAGGATTAAGGAAGATGGCTAGCTGTTTGGGGTGGAGATAGAAAATGTTTGCTTTCCGCAAAAGATAGCGGTAAAACATCTGGGAACGGTGAGATATAAAAGGAAGGAAAGTGAAGGGGAGCATGGGTATTAGCCGAAGGCAATGAATGCCCTCGCCTTTTGGCTAATTTATTTATCTCCGCTCTTCCCTTTTCGTTTCGGAAAAATAAACAGAGGGGGATAGAGAGAAATAGGAAAAATAAGGCGTTGGAGATAAAGGGTGGGAGGGTGAGAAAAGTGTGCGGGGAAGGATGGGAGACGGGCACAAATCCATTACCGGACGCCGAGTGGATTTATTGCCGCCACGACGCCTTACGAGACGTGCAAGACACATGTCATGGGAGAGATGGGGAATCCTTACCAACGAGCGACCGCCTTGCTTGCACTCTGTCAACGCCGCGCCTCGATCCGTCTTCTTCCAACTCTCTCCCTCTCTCTCCCGCTCACTCCCTCCTCCTTTTTCTCTCTCTCTTCCTCCCTATCCTCCTATGGTGTTCTTCTCCACTTCTCATATCACTCATCGATTCTTGCCATCCAAGGCGTCCATCCTTTCTACCAACCTGGGCGTAGAAACATGTCTCCGGGAAGGGAGGTTTCAATGATGTACCCGTAGGATCTATGGCAGTTTTTTAGAGTACTGAAAATTTGAAACTTGTGGATTAATAGCACGCCACTTAAGAAAATGCTCTCTCTCTAAAAGAGCATTTACCATCCTAGCAAGTGGGAATTACTCCTCCAAGTGTTTTATTCAATGAAGAATGTAATAACTTAACCAGAAAATGGGCAGGGAAGACTTAATTTTGTGCTTCTATTTTCCGCCCCAAGATTTAACTCCTTTTGCAGTTTCTAGGGTAAATATCAGTGTATTAACGACACTTTCATTCCTATGTTTCGACGATAATGAAATTTGTTCACAGGGAGCTCAGAATTCTTCATAGAAGTTTAGAAGAATTGAATTCGAATATAGGATTAGAATTGATATGACAGTTAATTCTAAATTCAACTCATACTTTGCAAATTTGGAAAAGATATACTTTTGTGGAGGAATATAGACTTGAAATAGTTCAGGATAATCTAGGGTTAGGTATCTGTCCCATATTTGAGCATTTTACCGCGTGACTCAAAACATGTTTCGTTATAGGTACTCATCGGTAATATTTGAAGTTTGTATCTGCACGCTTTCTTGAATGTTGCAAGTGATTAAGTTGCAAGGAGTAAAATGGAGCTCTTAACATATATTGTGCTGCACGTGGCACAAATATATTTTTCATACAGAATAACTTAGTCCTCCTTTTACAGTTTCTAAATTATGCGGGTAGATAAAATTGCGTTTTGATGATTAGGCATCCTTAAGCGTTTAACCATGTTAGTGTGGGTAATTCTCTTAAACTCCGATCTTAATTCTCTACTTCTGGTAGTAATACTTATTTAATGGTTATTTTATTTTCACCTCCTCTCCGTATTATATTGCATCTATGAAATTTACAGTAGAATAAAGACAAAAAAAATTTAATGGACAGGAAGGGGGTGAATGTTCTCCAAAATTGAATGCCTGCATATTTAAAATCCACCAAATACCGTCTTCTCCCTCAAAAAAATAAAACAAGGGGTATGATTAATCATCCGCCTAATGGCTTTGAGTGCCGAACGCGTCTCTCGACTCCGTGATACTCCCGATGTAACCACTCACACAGTCCTGTCTTTAATCAGTTAGCTTAGTCGACCGAACCGTTCCCAATTCAAAATTTGCAATAAAGCCGCACTCAAATCCAACTCTGACTAATCAATGCCGAAAACATATTTGGTTTTTGGTTGAAGAAATGCGTGTTCAGTTCGTAACGGGACCCCACGTTCCCTTCCCTTCGGAACTCGACAGCTTCCGTAATCTTTGCAACCGCTTCGCAGCGTTTACCAAACACGATCGCTTCCTCGCTCCCAACCTTCCCTTCCCCTTCCTCATCGCCTTGAACATCTCATCTCCGCCCGCCCGCCATCCGAGCCCTCACCAACCCCTTCCACCCCCTACAACCTCCCTCTTCCCCCATGACGCTAGCCCTATCTCGTCACCGCACTACCCCCAGACCGTCAATATTGACGTCTCTATGGTTAGCCAACATTTCACCCTATGGCGTCGTTCGCTTTTTCCACTCCTCTGCAAACTTTCCCTCCTCATCGCTATTCCGAAGAGTGAAAGTAAAACTTTTTTAAGTGTCGGCGTGTTTTGATTGGCCATATAGGAAAAAAGGGTGCTTGTCTTTCGATAAACTTCAAGGAAGGAGTGGAAGGAATAAAAAAATCTGATTCGCTATTCTCATGACTTGTGGCTAGAGAACGCCTGCGACATGTTTTAACGGATGGTTAGAGTGCACGAGGATTTCATTCCATATGCGTAAAAATGAAGTTCTGAGGCAACAACTGAAAATTGTCCGAAGATGTATAGTTATTTCCACAAGGTTTAATTTAACATATAAAGGCATTGCATTAAAAAGTAAAGATATTGATGTATTGTGGTTTTTCGGGTTCCTCGTCCGCGTAGGTTGTTGTAGGAGGACAACAGTTTCCTTCGACCTGAAGACGCGGGCAGGATGGCCAGCGAAACTGTTGTAAACCTACAACAACCTACGCGGACAAGGAACCTGAAGAACCACATTACATCTGGAAAACGCTGCGGAAACCTTCGCAAAAAGTAAAGATATTCTTAGAAAAATGTCGATGGTTCGGTTGGGTCGGTGACGATAACTATGGCATAGCAAAGGGTTCATTATTTTACCTATGGCTAATATATAAGTTTACATTCCTAATCATATGAGTGCAATTTAATAATACCCTATTATTATTTAACCCCTTCGGAAATTTATTATATGCTCTCAATTTTCCATCATATGGATGCTTATGAACATGCTCATCACCCCGTTCCCTTTTGGTTTGGGAAAAGTCAATGAAAACTTGATTTTTAACATCGCAGGGACATCCCGTTTACTAATTTCCTCCACATTGCCTTGTTCTCTCATACTTCTTTCGCCGCTGCCGCATTAAAGCATTATGTCGTACTTGTGTTTTTGTCCTTAAAACTTACAATTTTAATTGCCTGGATAGTTTATTCAACCACATTCACCCCTGATTTTCTCGATCTATACCTTCCTCTCATGCCATTTACTCCTCTCTCAAAAGTGCTTTGTTTGGTGAACCTAATTTAATTCATTATCTCACCACGGCCAAACGAACGTAGAATTTTCCCGTCATACTCGTCTATTACAACTACATCCAATCCACATTTCATCTCTACGGGAATGTAATAAATCCCATTCCAAAATAGTTCGTACTCCACCTATTAATTACCTCCACCTAATAACTATTATTTTTTTTATGAATTTCATATGCTACCAACAACCTTTCTCACGATATCCACACGCCTTTTAATATCCTCATCTATCCCAGCGGTCGCAAGCCGGTGGTCATCAAGAAAATGTTAATGTGTATTTTGTGAGGAGTTCAGCATTTATTGGTCCCTGAGGTCCTAATGTTGGGCGATCGCTGATCAATCGTACCCTTTCCGAAAATATTCGATGCAATTTATTGCATCGAAAGCCCTTTATGCTCCTTGAAATGAATGATTTATTTTGTATGTTCCAGGTACATCTCTGTGAAGCTGAGGCAATCCCGGACTACGGCACTTCAACTTTTCATAAGAAACTGGTGATCGTGAAATCACTATGGAGAGGATGCAATGACGCAAATAAGTAAGTGTTGACAGCGTACCTCAAGTTTTTTAAAATCCGAACCACATTACCACACATTTCCTAAATTTACTTTTAATTTACATCATAAATATTAGAAAAAGTACATGACCATTTTAAGTTTAATCACTCGGAATACCTTCAAACTTTTTATAGCAATAACTCATTGCGATACTCCTTCGTTACTCCCTCAAAAACAAACGCGCATCGTGTATGCAATTTTATACATTTTAAGTTTATATCACGCGTTGTAATAATATAAATATAAGCTGGCAAACACGTGGTTCACGACGAGACACGGACGCATGAACTTAAAATCCAGAGTATTTCAAAGTATCATTGATCTATTAGAAATAAGGATTATTATTGTGGTTTTTGTATAAATAATTGTCATAAACAAGAAGTGTGCCTTCGTCATTATTTTCAGGCAAGAGTTCCTTCGTGAAACAAGCTGGTTAGCCAGTGTGAGAGACGTAAACGTCGCCCGTGTCCTGGGTGTGTGCACGTCTGATGAGCCATTCTGCGTCATTGTGGAACACGCCGAGTTCGGGGACCTCCCCCGCTTCCTGCAGCAGCAAGCGAGATTAGCGGCTGCGGGGGGCGCCGACACCAACTCCATCACAAATGGAACGGGACCACTGAGGTGAGCGCGAGTGAATATTTAATCCCGTGGTCTTCCCGTGGAAGCAAAATCTCCCTTTGACGTTGACACTGCGTGAGTTTACTGAAACTGTTCGCCTGGTTTTTCTATTGAAATGCTGTCTATTTATTTAGAATTTGGTGCAGGAAAGGTTACTGCTTTCGCATCAACTAGCAGAAAATAGACTGCAGAAGATTATGTACGAGAAATTCCTACTTCCTCCTGCCCCTCTAAGTATGTGTTCTTTAAGTCGTAATCATCAACCGTATAAGTTAATGGCTTTCAAAACAGCATTTTCAAGCGTAGTCCCTTTCCTTTCTCACTCCATACACAAACTTCACGCATGGTATTTTTGTTCAAATTTTTTTTAAAAGAAAGAACATAGTACTTTTAACTATTTTTCGACATATTTTTCACCGTTTTTGAGGCAAGCGTCGTAGCTGAAAACCAGTTTCTTTATTCCGTCCTCAAAGAACGGCGCCGCCAATGAAGACAACCACTCCATGCTGAATGCCAACGAGCTCTCTAGAAATTTCGGAAAATTCAAAGTTAGGAAATCGTGTAACGCCTCTTTCTCACGAATTTTCTCATTAATTTCCCTGACCAAATCATCTTTGACAACAAAAGGCCGGCCACTCCTTGGTTTATAATGCGTGTAGCCTTTAGATATAGGTAAAATCTTTAAAGAAGTATTTTTAAAGGCGTCAAATGCTTTGTAACAGAATTAAGTATTTTCGAAAGCAACTATGAAATTTTGGTCGAATTCCTAGGGTTCGCCTGGCTCTCTTGAAATAAGGCATCTCACAAGCACTCTTCTTGCAAGTCACACGCATGCATTCCACCCCCTTTAAGAGAATCTGGAATCGACGCCTCCTAAGAGTAAGTATGATTGTTAGGATTCACCTCACCTATTGGTCTCCAACCAATATGCAAGTTCGGTATTAAGTCTAGCTCTAGATATCTTTGGTACCGTGTTCTACAGGGTGTTTTTTTAAATACTGTTCAGCACCTGGAAAGAAATGCATAAATGTTCCTCTTTAATCCTATTTCCATGTTTACCTTCCACGGTGCGAGCAATTACCATTAATCCCTTCTCCAAACACTTCGTGCAATTTCCGAGGCATTCCGAAGACTGAATTCAACCCTCTTCCCTTATTTTACTTGTTTGCTGTCTCAACATGCGTATCTCATTTTCCAGCATCTCGTATCATTCGATTTGGGTAGTTTTCCCAGGGATCGCTTTCATATGACGCTTTCACTTTGTTTCCGCTATGCATTTTCTTCCCTTGTCATATTTCATCTATTATCTTCCCCATCTGTTATGTTCAATCATTATTCAATCACAATATTCTGTATTATGCCGCTATATTCTTCGAATATTTTTCACATTATATGGATTTTTGCGAACAGGTTTTATACATAATTATCGTCATTCGATATGTCCAGGCATTAGCAGTCTCTGCACATTAGATACTCGTTCTTGTACTCTTGTGATAACTGATAAAATGCTTTTTTCGTCGAATTTCTATTTTCAAGTCACCGTAGAAGTTGAAAATCCCACAATTTATTCAATTAATTTGAAAGGCATTAACTTTATTTTACCTACTTCAAATTTAGTCAATTTTTATTCACCTTTGATTTGAAATTCTTTTGCTGAGAATCGGTCCGGTTATCAGTTGACCGTTGAGCTGCTCTTTCTGTCCCAGCCCTATCACGGAGTCAATGCTACTTCGAGCTATCGGATAATTTTATTTTAAAGACGGCGTAAATCCGATATGTTGGTTGAAAGAGTAGGCTATAGTGGTTAATGATAATGACACTAAATTTTTGATGTAACTCGAGATCTTGCGATTTTAATTCTTATGTTGGTGGTATCTACGTATATGAGTAACAGAAAAGTGTGAATCCACGAGAAAAATTGAAGAAGTGGAGGAACAGTGCGCTCCAAAAGTGAATGAAACAACAAACAGATGAGCGTCGTATGCGCTCCATAATGTGCACGTATGACGAAGCAGCTCAATCAATCCAGCATTGCAATGACCGTAGAGAGGCGGGAGAATAAAAACAAATGCAGTACCAGTCAACAGTGAAGCTGCGAAAGGAAATGAAGTGTTATGAAGAAAAACGTGGTCGGTGGAAATACAAAGATTGAATGAAAACGTTCACTAATTCGTTCAAGTGCCGCACACAGAGAAGATCTCATGAATAAAATAACCTCTATAAAGGGTGAAATAAATGGCATTATAAAAAGCGTCAAGCGCCAGTGGGTATTGAAGCACTCCAACACACATCTGAAGCGAACTGAGATCAGCTTGGAATACGAAATTCTATAATTAATGACACTGATAGAGAGGATAAAAGATAAACAGAGTTTAGCATGGAGAGAGACGATCCCGGATTAAAGTAATATAGAGAGAGAATTAAACAGGGTTGAAGGTGTGCCGTTTGGTGGGAAGGCATCATCGCTATCTTTTGGATGAAAACTCTGTTTAGGATGAAAAACACCTGATTTTCCAAAGCATCGAGTACGACTCAGGCCAGCCATTTCAGCAACGATGCTGTAATTTTCCTATGTAGATTGGCATGTAGTAGCAATAAAAATGAAAAAGGTTGCACCACTTATAATTAGAAATTACGGGACAAATAGAGAGTTATTTCCATTTGCGCCGGTTATTGTTCCGGACATTTTTGACTACCACTAATGGCACGTGCAAATGTTAAGAAGACAGTTTATTTGAGTTCATTAACAATATTGCGTACCTCGAAATTATGCACGAGAGTTTTTACATTTTCTTCAAGGGGATTATAAATACCTGTTTTGTTTCGTGTATAGGTTCTCATACGAGATATGTTCAATAACTAAGCACCGTTGTTGTGTTAAAATTTTTTTGAATTCCAACTAAAAAAACGTTAGTATAAATGCATTCAAACATTTGTTTGAATTTATTTTTACAAGAAAGATGATTAGTACGTGAAAAAATTTTTCGACATAATTTCCACAGCTGTTGAGACACTTGTCGCATCTGAGGGCCAAATCGTTTATTCTCCCTTCAAAGAAAGACGTGGTCAATGATGAAAAACACTCCTTCTTGGACGATGACGTGCCTTATTTAAATTTCGAGAAATTCATCGTATAATAAAGATTTCGTGAAATGCCGATTCTCACGAATTTCTTGCCAAAATTCTTCATTGATAAGAGAAGGCTGCCCACTCCTTGGTTCATCATGCAAATTCATTTTTATCCATTTCATTACTCAATGCACTATCATCATAAATCTCAACGATATGTCGTTGAATTTCAGTGGGTTTGACCTTTCTTTTATTCAGAAATCGAATAACATACCTACCGTATTTCATAGTCGGTGGGTTCTATTGGCTTAAACATAGCAAATTATTAAAACAGATAGGAAAAGAGACTTTAAAATGGCGAAAATTGTGTCAAAAAATAGCCTAAGGTATACACTCTCATTTAGAAATAAATTCAAAGAAAATACCAGACGTAAAGTTTTTTTTATATAAAAACGGTATTACATTTTAAAAGCTCCTCGTATTGGTATATGCATGCATGTGGATATATATTTATGATCATCATTGGAAAAAGTAAAATAAATACAAACTACCTTGGAGTTTCCGTGACATGATATTTAAATAAATTCAACATATAAAAATTGATAGATAATACACCCTTGTTTTGCAATCTTGTCCATTTTCATTGGGAATTTAATGTTCCAGTGACCTTAGCATTTTTTGATTTGTAACACCAGCAAAATATATTATTATACTGATAGAAGTATCTCAGAATGCCAGTACTATTCATAGGCATTATTAGGTACACTAGGGTTTGTAAAAAGATAGTGCTGTTCCTGCATAACGAGTCGCGTAAATCGTGAGCACACTCGTCTTCCATCCAGTTTCTCCTGCCCCTGCTGGACTGAGCAGGGCTGCCCTCTCAGTGCGGGGTAATTTCGCCTCGTCGTAAAAACATCGAGTGAAGGTTGCTTTTGCCTCTGGTGCTCATGACCGCATTAGCTTTTACTTTCAAATAGGCCGTGCTTTCTTTTCTAAATAGAACATCCTCATCGTGATCACTTTGGGCACTACGTTCATTGTTCTTATCAGTTCAATCGTATGATTTCAAAAACGTTCTCAATCATTGTCAGTATCTTCAAATTCCTCCTTGGCATTATGGAATGTAATAAGTATTTGAAGCCAAACAAAATGCAATGTCAATCTGTCAATCATCAACCAAAATATTGGCTTGTTTTATGAAATATAAATATAAATATATATATATATATATATATATATATATATATAT
>LYUA01000273.1:875539-896849 GCA_002093875.1 Calopteryx splendens | reverse complement strand
TATATATATATATATATATATATATATATATATATATATATATACATACTGCATCAATATGTAAACCCAGACGGCGAGGGAAGCTGATACATTCGTGATAGGGAGAGCAGTTCCTATTCCTGTGCCGCCTGCGGTCTTCTCGAGATTTGTAGCCTTCATAAAATCAAACACCAAATTTAGCCAGGAGATTCCAGGAGCTTTCCCCAAATTCGATGCAACCCGGGACCCTTGGTCAGTAGCCAAACCTAGACACTCGTCTACCATGGGAGCCGCAAATGGCTTATGGTTTCAGTATTTCTTTTTGCTTCGTGAATTTTAAATTCCCAATCTTAGTGAAGGAGTTGGATGATTTTCTACTCGGTAGTCAAATATTAAACATTGTAATGAATGTATTGTTTTAATACAGTTACTTCAAAAAATACCACATGGTTTCTGTTCTTGTATAAATCCTGCAGTCCGTCTTTCTGCCTGGTATGCGAAGCGAAGTGAAAGAGAAAGTTGAACGAGTAGTCAAAGTACTGTACATTCAATGACATAAAGAAATGCATGATGCATTTCTTTATTTCATTGAAAATACAACTCAATAGATACATTGTAATATAATTTCCACGTTAATGTATGTACTTGTCTAGGGGTAGCACTAGCTTTTCTATTTCTTATGCAAAAATCTGCCATCCCACACGTTAACCATAAAACATTCTTGCGTTGAAAACTCAACAATTTTATCAGTGATATCAGCGTTTACAGTGATTTGTCTATTTTCACGGATAATGTTGTTTTATGAGGCGAGAAATGCCGCCAACTCGTTGTCGTAGTGGACAGCCTTCCCAGCCGGTGATCGTCGCCGTCGATATCCGCCCCCCTCTTCTTGAATAGCGCACAAAATTTGGTAGTCACCTGCATTTTCACCGTACAATTTAAGCATTAACTATTTCAGGGGGGGTTACATGTTTTCCCCCAACATAGGTTTTTAAATTAGACGCTACTGCAACGGACACGCCATCTTTCAAAACTCATAAATAACTGTCCCACCCACTTTCTCAATAATGTTACCTTGAGATGAATTATCTACACGCTATGTTACCACGTGTTTAGAACAAAACAACCCTCGTATCCAAAAAGTATTCTTGGGGTGCAGCTTAACTTTTGACTGCTCCTCGCAAAAGAATCTCCAAGATAATTTCTCTGAAACCAAATAATATGAAGACATGATTTTTGGCAATCATAATATAATAGAATGTGCTCAATATGTACCTATTCAGCTTAAATTATGCTGTGGACCAGGTATTGAACTAGAGGAGATATATTGCAACTATCCGACTATTAAAATATCTAAATTTCAGTCTATTCACTCGTAGTGTACAATATAATAATATGAAAATACAATGATCGATAGAAAAGAGGACATTGATAAAATATTTCGATCTTAAATTGAATTATGTGTAAAACAATGTCAATTATACCTTAAATTTAAATATTTATATAATATGTAAAGAAATAGGAGAGTAAATTTATTTTTTACATTTTATTCTTCCCTGCAGCTACGGCTCTCTCATCTACTTGGCAACGCAAATTGCTTCTGGTATGAAGTACCTGGAATCAAGAGATCTAGTTCATCGGGACCTTGCAGCTCGGTAAGAACTATATTATTTTTTTCATTATTTTCATTCAAATTGCTGTGGGTAATAAATTCACGATAGTTAATGATAATAAATAATACTTTCACACCATTAATACCTATTACTTATATGTGTGTTAATGATATTTTAATGTTTGGTGATCCTTACACCGACATCCATTTTTCTTTACTTGAACATTTATTTCATATTGCCAAAGTTATATCTTGAATTTCATATTAGATAGTTATTGTTACTTTTACTGAATTTGATTCCATCACACTAAAAAATGTTAAGATGCAGAAATCATTTCAGGCTTAACTTTGTGTAATTCTATTATCATTAAAGTTTAAGACAGTGGCCAATGCAATTCCTCATAAAATTATTTTTTATTAACGCAGTTTCGCCGCAATACAGAGCATCTTTGCCTTTGGTTATAGCAATTTTCTAAACATTTTTATTTACTTTAATTTTTCCTCCGTACGTCTATATTATTCATTTTTACTGTGAGGATATGTTTCATATTCTCACAGTTCTCCCTTTAATTTTTGCCAGTTCTAAATTGGTTTCATGAACTTTTTTGCTAGATCTCAGACTACCTACTACGATTTGACGATTCTTTCATGAATCAAAATTCTCAAGATATTTACCAAAAGGAAGCAATTTTATGCGACCGATTGCTATATTTTAGATATTATACCACTATTTTCAGAGTTTCTATAGGAAAAGTTGTTTCTACCTCAGAAATAATAATGAAGTGAAGTGCTGATTCACAAGGTATCATTTAAGTTACAATTTAACACTAAAGCTATGGAGCCTCTTTCGAAAAGAATCGAAATGAGTTTAAAACTGGAGTTTATTATAGCTTAAATAATGAATCTTGTAGTGTATTGTTTCCGGGGAAGGAAAACATGTTTTCCATTTTGTCAATAATTCATTTTCGTTACTTTTCACGGCTATATGAAATAGGCGATATCCAGGAAAAATATACAAAATCACCTTCACTTTAGTTAGTAAGCGAGTTAGCAAATAAAAGTGGAAACAATGAGGTGATTCATGCATCTTGTGCAATGAATAATGCATTTTTTCAGTAATTATGTGTTTGTGTATTATGTTCCCAAGGGTGAAACATGTATTTTACGTACTCATATTACTTATATTTTGTTAATTAATAACTGGTTTTTGAACTAGGTAATCTCCCGAAAAGGCCATTTTGGAATTGGAGAGTCCACTTCACATTACTGTAATTACTAACAAGGAGAGCAAATACAAGACAGAGAAATTTGGTTGATTAATTAATGTTTTCAATTTTTTTCATATCGTATTCCAATTCCATTTGCATTTAATATACTCATTAAATAGATTTCTTTTCCAGGGAGTATGCTATCAGAGTAAGAGGGGAGAGAGCTGAGAGTAGAATGAGCAGGAAAAATTGAAGAAGGTCTAAATTAGTCAAGTAGAGGTATGAAGAGTGAGTGGGAGAAATGGAAGGGGTATATTTAGCGGAACGGAAAACAGATGCGCGGCGGAGAACGATAAATCTTGCGCCAGCGGCCGTCGACTCCGCGGTTTTACTTGGTCGGTAGGCTCTAGCGGGTGGGATATCCGCTTGGTTATTTTTTGCCCGTGTGCGTACTTATAAAATCGCCTTTTTTGTAACCCGCAATTTTTATAGGCTTGTTTTATGTAGCTATCAGCTTATGGCCCTTTTTCTGTCCTTGCCCCTCCCAATTTCCCCCCTGTCTTCGTGGCTTTAAGGGGCCACCTGATGCTCCCAGTGGCTATGGCAGGCCTAAAAAAATACCGGTAGTATGCAATTTATAAAAACTTGTCCTCTCCTTTATCGAAGTATCGTAGAAGTTATTTCAAATGCTACAAACCTAGTTTGGGATCATGTAGTTCTATGTAATCTCGTTAGCCTTTAAGTGCTTCCTAATTTACTGTAATTTTTCTCAATTCCGACCGACCAACCGAAAAATATACCGACTAAGTCGAAGATTATTTTTTATAAAGTCGTTACCATGTAGTTTTTATTCAAGAAAAAATATTAAATTAGAAATTTTCTTAATTATTATGTCTGTCTTATTAATGAGGGACTTGTGGGGAAAAAACATTTTGTTTAATAAGCAGAATACTTGGTTCTCAGAAAGTTAGGAACCTCTTTTTTTCTTTTCCCCGTGTTCGCTGGCTTTAAATTTATCGTCATCTAGAACTATATTTTAGAATTTAAAAAAAATTTAAATTTTCTTTATCTTAAAGCTGTCTTATTGCGCAAATTTTTCTGTCAAATAAACTTTGTTTTCTTTTCTAGCTGTTGGATCTATTCGCAAAATTGAAACATGAATCTATAACAACTATTCTTTATTACTGTTATTTTATTAGGAGTTGTTTTATTTTTATCGTTAACCTGTCCTCTTCTTCCCCTAGGAATTGTGTCGTCGGAAAAGGGTATTCTCTGAAGATAACGGACCATGCAATGTACTGGAGTAGATTCGAGAATGATTATTACGTTAGCGATACCAAAGCAAGACTACCTATACGGTGGATGGCGTGGGAAAGCCTGTTACTTGTAAGTATAACTTTTGAATGTTGTGTGTAGTTAAATACAGTATCAAATCTGAAAATCGGGTAACTAGCGACTAAAAAATAACTTGCGTCAGTTATGTTTTGATTGAAATAGACTCTTGGACGCCAGGGGTACAGGGATATTCAAATTATGTGTTACAACGGCCTAATTTGTAAAACAAATCTTTGCCACTTTATTTTAAAATATATCCATTTTATTCGCAAATCTTTTTTTAAAAAGGTTTTTACTTTAAATGATATTTTAATTTGGGTCTTAAATATGATTTTCAAAATCTTTACACTCATCCTTGATAAGGTTTTCTCAATAAATAGAAGATAGTTTTTGGTTGATGCTGAGTCAAATTTCTTCATCATTTTACTTCTTTCTATGCCTTGTTGTGGTAATACTTTTGCAATAAGCATAAATAGGAAGTTTTTATTCATGATTTTCAAGGGAGGTTTTATCAAGCCACAATTTGAAATAAAAAATGACTCGGATTTCAATGCTTGAGAATTATCATCTGGCCTTGAAACCAGAGTCATTGTTTACTTTAATCTGTGGTTTAGGATAAATTTTTAAAGATAGCAAATATTTATTTATGGAATAACCCAAAGTTTCCCCATAGCGAGTTTATTTATCGGAAGTTTTATTCTCCAGAACTCTAATATATATGTAATTCAGAAGAAAATGTTAAGGTTAATTCAAAATAAATAATAAAACAAACTTTTTTTTATAAATTATTGAATTTTATAAACCAACTTTGGTCAAAAGTTAATGAGCAAATAAATTATTTGTTTGACTGAACTCAAGATATTTTTCGGCTATGCAATCATTTATGTGCAGGTACTGAGTGGTAAAATCAGGTTATAAAGTCAACCAACATAAGCTTCACTTCAAACACTTTGGAATTTATCTTAATTTTTAGTGTTCAATCTCGTAAATTTAATTTAAGTAAATAAATCCATTCTTATTAATAAGAGGACCCCGATTTATTTATTTATTTTTTTTACTAATCGTTGTACGAGGTCAAACCAAATTTAGTTTCAAGAAACCTTTTCGCTGATAAACCTTTGTGTCGTATAATACTTCGTGTCATCGCATTCCTTTGATCTGTTTACGACTTGGTGGCTCCTCTAACGGTAGCTTCGTTTTCCAGGGACTGCACAGCAGCAAAAGCGACGTGTGGTCGTTCGCGGTGACGCTTTGGGAGATCTTGATGCTTTGCGCGCAGGCTCCTTTCTCCGAGCTCACGAACGAGCAGGTGGTCGAGAATTCGAACCACTGGTACCAAAACGACGGGCTCCAGCGCTACCTCACGAAGCCTCCCGCCTGCCCGCGGGAGATATACGACCTCATGGGTGAATGCTGGAAGAGGCACGAGGTAGACCGACCGAGATTCGTCGAGATCCACCTGTTCCTGCAGAGAAAGAACCTGGGCTACGTTCCAGCGACCGTGTGAGAATGGCCTAACGGATCGCAGACCTCGAGACGACGGCGGCTGAAGCGTGCCGACGGCAAGGACAACGCGTCCACCGAGTCGGCGAAGAAGAGCTGCAGCAGCGGCGAGAGAGATGCGTCGCTGGATGGCAAGGAGAAGCTTCAGCCGAGGGAGAACACATCCCCGAAAGTGGAGGAGGAGAAGGAGGGGAGGAAGGAGGAGGACCAGAAGTCGTGTTCTGTGATGGAATGAGGATATGCGATCCGTCTATCATCTGGGCCAATGGCGTCAGATGCTTAGCACAAACCGTAACTGCTGAAAACTGGCTCTCACACGTAACCATAAACGGGAGAGAAAAAACTGTCAAATTTGATCGCCTGCTTGTCGAGGTGCTAAAGGCCCCTTTTCAGTTTAGATCGCCGGCATAGGCTGGTTGGTGGTTTATATTTTTCCAGGAAAGGAATTTATTTCAGAGCAATATTTAACGAAGGAAATATGGTTGAAGTAAGCGTGGCGGATCATATTGCTCACTATTTATCTGTAAATATTTTTAAGAATGGGGTACATGTTTTTGTTTCGTTCAGGCGATAATAAAGGATTGGAGTTGTTCTGGCGGAATAAGACTGATAGCTCGGATAAGGATGTTTTTCGTAAAAGAATGGGAATGCAATTGATATTATCATCTGTGAAAGATTTCCGAGAGGGTTTTTGAGAGATTGTTTTGGATAAATGGGAATTTATTTTGCCGGGAACAAAAACCTAAGGTTACCATTACTATTATCTACCCATCTGTGTTTTTAAAATATCTAATGCAGATTTTATGACAAACATGAAGAGGATAAGAATGACTTTGGGAGCCCAATATGAAAGGCTTCGTTATAAAAATTTAATATTTTTTATTTGCGTCTCCATCATGAGGTAACCAGCTCTGGTAAAATTCACTGTGTAACAAAGGGGTGATCTTCTGTCAGAGGTTGATTCATAATTCTTTTCTCGAATAAAAAGAGGGGCTCTTTCTGTCTCCTTAAATTACTGTAAAAATAAGAAATACTTCCTGATCGTGCCATATTGTATTGACTTCTTTCGTTCACTCTAGTGTCTTCCGATGGTCGTCAGGGAAAAAGTGTGGTTCTCTTTATCTTGTCGGTGCCTGCGGTTCGTGTAAAGAATATTTATGAAATAGACATAGAAATACTCCAGTGAGTCCATCAAAGAATTCTATGTGGGTACTTCGAATCGCTGGCTCATGATACTCGATCTAAAATAATAATCAATTAAAAAAGCTCAGATGTAAAGGCATGTGGATAGAAAAAAATCTCGAAGTATGTCTCAACTGTCTATATTCTTTTAAAAAAAATCTCTTTTTTATCTTCTCTCCCTATTTTCATACGCTCAGTTCTTCGAGAAATTTCGATGACGTGATAAAAAAGTGAGTGGTGTTTGTGTGTGAAAGGCCTATTCTGATTGCGTGCATCTGTGTTTTTGAAATATTATTACTGCGTGATTGGCACGAGTTTAACAATAAGGAAGTTTGGGACACGTGTTGATGTTTGGTCATTGCTGCGAATATATTCTTTTTGTGAAACTGAAAAATAACGTGTGATTGAGTTGTTCGTGCGCTAAATACCCGGTGGTACATTAAAGTGTACATGGGATTGATCGTGCACCATATCTTGGTAATGTTCAAAAGATATATTTATAGGCAATATGTCTTGTCAAATGTGGAATATGAAAATCACTAGAGGGTGGGTGTTACCGATTGTTCAGATTCCTGTTGATCAGGGAGGCCACGGTATCACGGACGATTTCCTACTGAGGGCTAGTGGTAATTTCAGCGAGGAACATTATATAACCAGAACGAGTGCATGACCGCTTGTCCTTCGCACCATCTCAAAGTGTGAAAGAACAATAAATATCTTAATTGCTCATTGGAACTCGAAATGAGGGGAAAAAATTTCACTTTGAGCGGAAGGGGATTTTTTTTCATGTTGAAATGTATCATTAAAATGTGAAAAAGCATGTTAAACCGGATAAAATACTATTGAACATAAGATCGAATGCAGGTTTAGACATGTAACAGTTTAGTGTTCGGTCATGAGGACATATTCTGTGAAGTTGTTATTATTTCCTTATAGTGTTTTATCATTGTTGGGCTTCCTGAAATTGGTATGAATCCTCTCAAAATAATTAAGTCATTGAAAGTGAAGAAGCTGGAGCAATACGAGGTAGAGTATATGACGAGCTCGCATTCTCTTGATCTGTTTGAAATTATTGGGAAAAATCTCAATCGGCTCTCACTTGTTGTCACCTTAACAACGGGAGAACTTAGCCCACCGAAGCGAGTAGTGAGAGAGCCATGGGTGACAAATGAGGGTGGTCGATCAAATGATATCACGTTATTTCTAGAGAAGCTCGGACATTACAAGGGTAGTAGTTAGTGAGTTGTAAATCGTTGATGAAACAAACGTCTCAAGGTAATTCCCTTTGATATGCGTTGTTTTCATCTGTGTGTAAGCATTATCGGTTTTGGAAGCCTTGAGGCGCATTAAGTAAAGGAGAGTGGATTCGATTTAAAGTAATTAAGAGAATCACTTCGAGTAGTTCTTCTTTAGCTGTGTAAAGCAAATATATTTTTATTTTCACGCAAAATCTTCACCCAGGGAAAGCTTCGTATGAGAGTGTAGGTTTTTAGGGGAAGGCTTACAAATCTGTCAGCTTCGTTAGATTTCTTTAAGATGTCCCCAAAGTAAAGTTTTAAAAGGCGATCGCGAAAATATTTTACCTACAGTCGCTTCTTTGTTATAAACATCCAAAACTGGTGGTTAAGCCTCACAATTTTCCTTTAAAGACAATTATTGTACTCACGTAGCTAAGTGTTTTAGAAAAAGATAAAAGAGAGAGAGGGCTGTCGGAAGCTAGACTCTCACATTGCCGTAAGACAATCAAGTGCAGTGAAAATTTGAAAAATAACGGTCCCTGGTTGGCCGAAGGAATAGGTGTGGTATTTTCTCCTGAAGAAAATCCCACCTATATCCATTTCGAACGAGAAAATCAAGTCGTGAATTTTTTAATTCCTTATGATATTAAAGTTAAATATATAAATATAAATAATTATGTAACGAATTCCTCTTCCATTCCTAAAGTCTGATGTATCTCCGAGACGCTCGCTTAAGATGGCTAAAGTTAAATGGCCATCTCTATTTTCCATCAGTGGTGCCAAATACCCGGATGGGACTCGCGCCAACTTCTCTCCATCGCCGCGCAACATCGAAAAAGTCAAACATGCTACGTGAACTCGGAGATCCTGCTGGTATACGTGAAACGAGATCATAAATCACATAAAATATTGGAGTTGGCACTGTAAAAATTATATGAATGGCATTCCACCGAGGGAGGTCCTTTCATTTCGACTAAACTTTTTTGAGAGAGATTACTTATAACGTCTGACGAGGGAGCAGTGTTTATTCATATCTATATGTTTGAAATGTATCAACGTTTTATTTCAAACGCGCAAACTCTATTAAATAGTGGAGTTGGAATATAAATTGTTTGACGACTACACTTTTTCCATACCTAATTGGTGTAGATAGATGTAACGTATATTTTTCTTTCCTTTCTTTGATATAAACTGATTTTTAAATGGCGAAAAGTTTCTAAAATTCATAAAAGTCCACTTAAAAAAAGGAATATCTAAATCGAAAGGTATTTCACTGTATATAAGAGTTAATAAATATTGTCTATGTAAAAAGCAAGAACATTCTGAAATGGGATGAAGAGTGTTCTATTCTCACTACAAAAGCTGCGCAAGTGGCCAAATCATGCTCATTCGTGGACTACTACTGAATATTTCGTTGATATGTGCACAATTTTATGTCATCCAATTCACCAGTGAAGGGAAGTGTGAAAGTTGTTTTTAAAAATGCTTAGTTTACACACAAGCAGAAGTGTTCACACAGTGATAATGGCAGTTTCAAGTCTTTCCTTATTTATATCAGTCGTGTGGTGAATAATACAGGAATAAATGGACAGCACTTTCGGGAGAATGTTTACAGTTAAAAAAAGGTACATAGATTTGAAAATTATCCTATAGACATATCAAGTTTCCATTTATTAATTTAGGTAGCTCCCAGTAATAAGACTGTAAAAATACTACAGTTGAGTAAGAATGCTTTTTGTATTCCTTAATGTCGATAATAAATGTGTTGGCTTCTGACTATCGACTTTTTTTATGTTTCCCAAATGTATTCAATAAAAGTCATTTATTGGTGCCTCCTAACAGTGACTTTAGTGCATAGATGCCGAAAATTGAGTATACTAATATTTTATCTGAAAAACCAAAACACCATGGGGCCTGAGAGAGCCTAGTGGGCACAGCGTTCGGATACTAAACGATGTGTCCTGGATTCGTGCCCCTGCCGATGACCTTTGGACGCCCTCGTCTAGAATCCAAGTGGTGCGGTTTTATGTCTATCAAAACTTCGTGGAAAACCGCAGGCGGTACAGTGAAGGAAACTGGTTCCCCATACACTGAATGCGGTTGGAGTGAGCTTCGCCCACCCCTGTCAATCC
This sequence comes from Calopteryx splendens, assembly GCA_002093875.1. Lineage (NCBI taxonomy): Eukaryota > Metazoa > Arthropoda > Insecta > Odonata > Calopterygidae > Calopteryx > Calopteryx splendens. The sequence continues at coordinate 886,660 of LYUA01000273.1, read as the reverse complement.
CAAGCTTCGGGCTGATTACTGCGGATAACGTGGGTTATAGCAGGATACAGGCTTTATATGGGTGCATTTCCTCCAGTAGAGCAATTTGAAAGTTGGATGAATCAGCTGCCTCCTAAACTTTCAATGCACCGTTGTTCCTCGAGGAATATGTCCGACGTTCATTGCTGCCCACTTACTGTACTGCATTTTATACCAGAGCCAGTAATAACCTTGCATGCCATCCGCAGAAGTGAAATAACAAAATTCATCTGAAGATTCAATATTCTCTGAAAGTACATTCCAGCGTACATTTTCTATTTAAAAATCATGATTTATTTATTCCTTAGTACACCTTCAAGTGAGAATATCGTATAGTATATATAGTACTATGATGTATTTAACTATGGAAGCGTCTCTCTTTATGTTAAGAGTTCGGAAAATTACTATGAAAGAAGTGGGAGCGGTTAAAAAGTTTGAAATAATACTTATATGCTCAAGATTAAGTGAATCTGGGAGTAGACAAGCGTTTAGGTGAATCACCCAAATATTTGGAATAACCTTTCTGAACTAGCGGACATACGTAGTTCAAACTAGTTGGAGTTATGAAAAAATACATAGAACATGCCCCCTTCTAACTTGCGTTTGGCCCTCAGCTCATTTTCTCCCGACGAGCGCAAGACATTCGCGGATAACATCCCCCCGCCCCTCTCCCTCTCGCCGACCGCAGAGCTAGTCCGCAGTCGGCGGCGTCGTCAGCTCTTGAGCACCGTGTAGGTGGTATAGGGTTTGGCAGGGCGTAATTTGAGAAGTGAGGAAGGAGTGAGTGAGTAGTGCCTGTGGAAGGCTGAAGAGAGTGAAAAGACGGAGACGGGTAATCTGATGGAACTTTGGAAGTGGAATGTGCACAGGGGGGGTGGGGGGGAGGGTCGTAAGATGGGGCCACGACGAACTTGGGAAGTTGGGATGGTGAATTCGGTAAAAGGGGGGCGTAAGAGGTGATTGGATGGGAATCTGTCGACCTTGAAGCTTGAACGGAAGGCTGTCATATTTTTTTCCGTGAAAGCAGTTGAGGTTTGGGAGCAGGAAAGGCAATGAGTGACAAGAGACTCTGGAATCGAAATTCGGGGCTACCACATTTATTTTTTCAGTCTTTGTCACTTTTCTGCACTCATTCCTTCGTGTAGGAATATTTGTTGAAGTCAACAATACCAACAGAAATAGTGCATGAATTACGCTATGTAAGGCTAATTTGAGGAATTATTACTTTTTCATAATAATAACTAATGGAAAATTTGGTCTGTTGAATTTATGGCTATGGAAGTCATCCTTAAAATAACGTATTAGCAAGACATGTACCCAAATATTTACGGTATGTTATTACGCAACGTCACACGCACTAGAGTGAGATAATTCAATTCTAAACTTTCATAAAAAAAATTCAAAATTCGTCATTCTTGGTGATTTCACTTCCACACCTAGCTTGCCATTCTCAAGTCCGTGTTTGAATTCCCCTGGAAACTTTTTCCAGGCAAATTTCTGCAGAGTTAAAAGAAAGGAAACTAATTGTGAATGGTAGGACCATGAGGTAGGGGTTGACGCACGTGAATAACATGGTATGATCTCCACAGTTGATTACGCTACCCAGTCCATGGATTAAGGGACTACTGATGAATTATTTAGTTTCGTTTTTTATGCATGCATGTATATAATGATGCTGCATTTTCAACTGTTTCTGATGACGGACTTGATTGGATGATTAAATCTTCTGCCCGATAATATTTATTCAAATAACCTCGTTCTCAGCCTCTAATCTATGTATGTAAATAAACCTGATCTTGACGGCTAGATTTTGGGCAGTTGGCAGAGCCTTCTGAGCCTGACCGACTTACAAAGAAACTTAACTATATTTTCACAGGTAAAAACAACTCACATATAAGGCGGTTGATTTGAATAAACAAAAATCACTATATTACGGTGCATAAATATAATGCTGTGAATAATCACCTTTATATGTTATCTCACCCGCCACATCGTTCACCCGACTTCCCTGCAGCAATCACCGCTTGCGTTTTTCGCATCCCATCTCTCTTCGAAAAATAACATTTTTTACTCCAGAAAAAGAACTAATTTCGCCAGATGTCTCGTCTCCTTTCCCACTTGCGTCAAACCTCAATCCTTAAGCCACGCTTAGCTTTGAGACTGTAGCTATTCGACGTGAAATTGGACTTAAACTGTCGTGGTTTGGAGTCAGCAGGGTAGGTTGGTAATTTTCCTTGTTTCCGAGTCGTGAAGTCGTTAGGAGTCGGAATATTACGGGAGTTGGGCTTGGAGCAAGGAGGCGAAGAGAAAGGTATTGTCGCGGTGGTGGCGTTGTCAGCATGTGTCACGTTTGTATTTGTGTGTTCAAAGGAAACGAACGGGAGTATAACTCGTAGAAAAACGGCGTAAATTCACGGAAGCAGGAGTACCTAAGAACTGATACAATTGAAAAAGTTTCATTTGGAAGCGTCACAGTACTTTTTTTGTGGTAAAGACTTTGGGATGGGTTATATAATAATAAGTAACCTCGTAGCATGTGAGCATTAAGGCCGTCGATATGAGAGAAAATAACCTTTAAAATTTATTTTTAACACGTTTAATTATTAATCATTAAAAGGAATAACCTTTGAAATTTTCATGCTTTCCTCCCCTAATTTTTATGTCCAATTTCGATATCCAGAGAGCGTAGCTATGTTAGGCATCACGAATTCAATATTTTTCTTTACTGGATTCCCTTTTCAAGTAGCTCTTTAGATGTCACTCCTCCGTAGCTATAAATAAACTTCTTCCTGTTGAGAATGCTTCATAGGTGACATTCTTTCTTTATTGCTTCAAACCTGTTGCTAGACCTACCAAACCCATTGCGATAAGTACGTTATATATTTATTGTATTGATTACTCACGAAGTTTGCTAATTTATTGTTTACATTACTTAGTGATAAATCGCATTCATTTAGGTGTCAAAATATAAGAAAAACAGCGTAAATGTGTACAAGGAATCTACCATATCCAGCTCCACCAATTACGTTCTAAAAGGAGGGTTAATCAAGATGCTCACAAAATATAGCAAATCCTACATTTTGTACTTTATGCGAAAAGGCAACACTCTATGGGCATGTTCATGGAATGAATAAAGCCAGTGACAAGGACGTAAGACGAAGCGCCATGTTTTAAAACAGTAGTTTCAAAACTAAGACACAGAGAACAGACCCAGGCCTCCAAACACTTTAATCTGGCCCGCGAGGATATTTGTCGTAGTATTTCTAGTCATGAGTGTTTAAAAATAATAATGAATTTAATAAATTACAAATTTCTCCAAAATTTTTAACTTGTCTTCTCTTATTTCTAGTGAAAGGAATACTTCACATCATCTTAGAGAAAATTATGTTCCCTGAGGATGATGTTACCACCAATAGATGATAATTGCAGTTTCATACATTTTGCGGCTGAGGAAAAAGTGAAATAAATAAAAATCTGATGTTCAATAAATGTCATTTCTTCAAAAATTATTTTATATGAATATTTAAAAATGTGGCTTTCCTACCCTCGGTTAATGTGTAATCCGGCCAACCGATCAAATCGTTTGGGCACCAATGTTCTAAAAGACTGCCCATAAAATCCCTCCGAAGCTAGTTTCATTCACATAATGAAACGGAAATGAATGGACGCAGATGTGGAATGAGTCCTTGAAGAGGTGAGATGGCAAATCCTCGAACTACATATGGACAGGTGTTAGTAAGATTCTTTTGTTACAACTTCCGACGTCATGTCACCTCGAAGCAGTGTAGCCGAGTCTTGGCACAGACAAGAAAGAGAGGGAAGCGAATGAAACAGGAAAGTGGAGGAAAATAGAAGAATGGATAAAGTGAAGGAATGAAAAAATAGGGTGAAATAGGCAAAGGGTCTAGCGAGCCTCAACGACAAAGGAACAGACGACAGTGGTATCCAAGAGATAGTTTAGGTGGGCGGGGGGAAGGAGGGTGACGTTCTACCCAAATGGTGAAGGCGCCTAGAAGACTCCTTGGAATATTGAAGATCATGAAGAGAGCTTGTTTTTTACTTACTTCCTTCTTACTTTACTTGCGCAACATTTCGGAAAAATTGGGTAAAATTACTCGCGGAAATGTGAATTCCCAGGCAGTAGGACTGGGAGGGACCCTTCGGAAATATTAAGTATGGTGGAAGAAGATGATAGTGAGCACTCAACGATTTACGATGAAGCCCGATCGTGTTACTAGTGAGTGACGTAAAAGCTCGTGGCAGAGATAGGTAACTATGTCATGAATGGTGGTGGCCAATTGAGGAAGATAGATGTTGAATCTCTCAAACTTGTGTTCATAGAAAGATTCATGGGAAGGAACTGAAGCCAATGGATTTAGGGAGCTCCTACTTAATGCAAGTTCATTGTGATATTAAAAATTATGCTGGTGGACAAAAGTACTTTGGATCAATGTTAATTCAACACATCTTTTTTTCCCCGACCAATAGTTCTCTAGTTTTCATGAGGTAACTGAACAGTAAAAGAAACTTTGTGGTTCGCCTTAGTGGAACACCTTCATGACTGTGTCACAGGGGTCGGCGACACAGGGAGTTTCGGGTGAATTGAAGAACTAGGCAGAGTTATCTCAAGAATTATTACAGGCATATTCAGCCATAGTACATAGCATGCATGAAAAAATCACATGAGAGCAATAGAGAGCCTGATCTCGGGGAGACGCTCGGCAATCGATGTGGTGCACCGAAACGGGGCTTGGTGGTCTGGGAGGTCTGCAGACGCGGTCACGGCAGGCGTAACCTCTTCGTCGGCCGGAAAGGGGTGCGGAGGAAGGCAGGTGGTCCAAGTGATCGGTGGACGCAGTCACGGCAGGCGTGTCCTCGGCTGCACCGTCGTCCTTCTCGGGCAGGATCAGATCGCCTAGTGTAACGCTGTAACGATGGACGAAACAATGGCTTGGCATCGTACTTTGTGTGGTCTCCCGTAGGAACCCACTGGCCTGGATTGCCTGTTGGAGAAGGGTTTATATATGATATTGGGTTGGGGGGACACTTGCCCTTCTGACGTGCGCGGTCCTTTGGGGCCACCATGCGGGATTTTCCTCCAGCTTCAGTCTGAGGTGACAATGCCTCTTCTCGCAGGGTCCACCTCGTGGAACTCGCACTGCATCCTCAGGAGCACTAGTCCATCTGACTCATAAAAACCGTAAGGGCCCCTTCACGGAAATATGGGTCGTATGAAATGAATCAGCCATGAAGGTTTGGGAGAGCATAGGGATCGGGTATGAAGGAATAAGAGGAGGAAGAAACTTAACGTTATCTGGTGAAAAAATTATGAGGACACTCATATAGGTACACACTGGGGTGATGAGGAAAGGAGAGGGGCGGTTAGAGGAATGGGTGCTGTAAGTTTATTCTCACCCAACGCACCGCCCACCTCCCTCCGCCAGACGACCCTTCCTATTGCGGTGATTCACGGACACCCAATTGGCAAACATGAACTCCCTTCTCCATTCCTAACCACCCCTATCCTTAACCAGCCCCCAGACTAGTGCATAGTTATTATGAACTCTGTACAAATATTTTTTTCGCCGGATCATGTGACGATGTAAGAAGCCTGATCGTGAAGTAAAATATTATTGTGAAATACTTACCAAGTTATAATTCTTTCAATTATTAGACTATGTCTGTTAAGACTAGTATTTATTTCTCTATGCATCTCATTCTTAGTTTCCAATTGATATGCTTCCTTATGGTCGATGGTTTTATATTATTATTGGTATTCTTGGGCATAATGGAAGAACAATTCTATCAAACTGTAACTACCTGCACCTAAATCTTGTCGTGATGGGTGATTGTGAGCGGCGCCATAAATCTCTTAGGAAAACAGTATTTGAATGAACATAGGTATTCGTAAAGAGTGAATCCTATTTTAAAGAAATGGTGGTAAAAAATTTAAATGGGTCAATGAGAAAGACAATTCAAGACATGGAAATTCACCCTTCACTATCTCCCACCCAACCTCGGAAACCTCACTCGTATTGGCAACCATAGGAAAAGGAAACATGAAGAAATTGTGGAAATTCCTCCTCCATCTCTGCTGTCACACTGAATACCTTTGAGAAGCTCTAATGGAGGCTCCTATGCCCGGAAATGAACAAATACTCCCTTTAAGCTCGAATTTGGTTTCGGCAATAGTTCAGGGAAATAAGAGAAAAAGATACATCGATTACCAAAATGAAAACATTGTTGAAAAACGACCTCCTATTAAAATCACAAAGTATAGAGCGGAAGCTCTTTCGAGAAAAATAAAACTTCTGAGCCAGGAATGATTAAATACAGTTGGAAAGTAAACGGAGGCTTCGGTTTTTACAGCAGTGCACTAAGCGTAAATTTTAGACAAGAGCATTACAGAGAAATATAAAAAATATTCATAGATATTATAATGGAGAAAGATAATATATCTACGCATTAATATGGACTAAGTCACATGGAAAAATTTGTTTAAGTCATTCAAATAAAGGTGTGATATTGGGATACGGAGATAATCAAATCTCTGAACTATGAAAGACAGTTGGAGTTAGAAAGATATATAAGAATTCGGAGATTGGGCAGCCCTCGGTAGGGAATAATATCCCATATTTAATGGATTCAATACACTCCTTTCCAAGTATTCATTCATAAACGTTAGATACACAATGTCGATAGCGATATTCATGAACAGAATTCGTTACTGGTCTAAAATTTCAGGTTTACACGGGAGCGATGAAAGCTGATATAATTATTTATGGAATTGAAGATATCGAAGCAGTTATTTTTTGCATTCGATGTGAATGATCGACCTTGTGCCGCACGAAATTCGACCCGAGGCACATGATGGTTTGAAATTACTGTGACGTTTAGGGCATTATGAACAGTCGAAAATTGAACAGGATGGCTAGGTACCCATTATGGAGTTGAAAAAAGTGTTATTCTACTTTTCTAATAAAGCAATATAAATGTGTTTGAATAATTGTTTTACGTTGTTCTCGGCATAAAGGGGGCCCGGATGGGGCATTCATAACATAATGAGTTATTCAATAACTATTGGCGCGACCTAATTACGTGCGCTATAAAACGTGAATTTACAATAATAACAACGAAGAATGTGAATACATATGTGTGTTCAAATTGAATGGCAACCTACGTAGCCAAACGGAATTCAAACACTTTTTCCTCTGCCACAGACCGATGACACTACATCACGTCGAGGTCAGGTTTATTTCCTGGTTGTGGAGATCCATCATCAATCTAAATACTTTTTCGAGCGCCGGGAAGCAGGGTCGACTGAAATAGTTACAAATAATAGAGAGGAGTTGGCGGACAAGCGACAATGGTGAATAAGTAAATATTTCCTTTCTCCATTTCGACTGATTAGAAATATTTCATGAGCTATGTGATTGCTAATTCAACCCCCCATAGGTTATCCACCACCACAGTAATCAACCCGAAGGTTAGTTCGACAGGTGAAGGTGACTACACACACGAGACTAAGCCACGAGACTAGGCATGTGAATTTCACAAGTCAGCGTATGGGGGGCAGTTCCTATCGCTATACCGCCAGGGGTTTCCCAGAAAGAACTGGTACCCGAAAATTACACAGCTTTGCTGAAACTGAGGGTACCCTGAAGCATCACCCAGAATCGAACCCGGGCCCTCCAGTTAGTAACCCAACGCTCTACCCACTTGACAACCACGTCCCTCCATGGATCAGAATGTTTCTTCTGTATAGAAATTTTCATAAATATTATTTCCTTGGCTTAAAACGCATTGAATGTCCAAAATTTAAATTTTTTTGTTCCCTCAACAATGCGCCCATTGGGATAAACTTTCGGAATTGCATGAGTAAAAGGAAATTATTTCTTTTAGGATTAGCTGATTTTCCCACGATCTGAAATAACTGAAAACCTCATCACTCGGGCTTCTACAATTTACCCTGCACGATAATTACTCTTCATTACTCTAACCCAAATGCATCAACTTTTACAGCCTCGGAAAAATCCTCTATTTATTTTCTTCTAAGCTCTCCTCTGCGTCATCACGTTTCACCGTTGAAATAAGCGAGTGAAAAACGCCTCGGAAGCCTACGCAAGAACTTCGAGTGAAAAACAACTTGCCCTAGGGTTTTCAGTCAAATAGGACCGTCAAGGTCAAGGGAGGGAGTCTGGATATAGACTCGCTTCGGTGTCCAGAACCATTTTACTAGCGACACGGTGGTGGAACATACCAGCTGACATTACCTCGCCACTGCTTGGCCCACCCAAGGTCGAGCGGAGCCAGCTGGAGCGAGCCATGAGGTTTTCGTCTCAGACCCTTTCGTCAGGTTAGTAATGCGAGTGTCGTCGCCGGGTGCAGTCGATGTTGGTGTAGTTCTGTTGCATGCTGTACGTTATTGGCGTGGTGAATTCCTATGGCTAAAATCAGTGCGAGAATTTGTGTTCTTAGGTGTTTTAGGCGTCTTGAATCAATTGATTCTTTCAGAAATGTGTTCACCAAACATGGCTTTCTATCGATATATTCAGCACGTTTGTCGACAGTGCATCTGACCTGCTGTTCACTTCTACGAAATGAGTAAGTACAATTCTCCTGTATTGTTCCCTTGACATAGGAAGAAAATTGAGTGATTGGGAACAACACTCCCATTAAAAATCCTAGATTGGGAAACATTTATCCTTCATTATCATACACTAATGTGGCCTAAATAAAACGCCCTTTTTTATTTTTCAAGTCATTATAAATTTTTAGGTATTTTATTTTTTTGATATTTCTCAGTATCGATTTATCCATCTCTAATGATATTAAAACTATCTTATTTAGTACCTACCTAATATGGGTCATGCCATGCCGAATTTTCTCGTACGGTGTGGGGACGATGTTACCTAATGTGGGTGTATGTTAGTCACCCAGTTTTATATCGGTTTTACTGATTTTCCCCGAAGTGACGGTTGTATTCGAGTTTTATACGAATTATATTTTATAAGAATGCCTGGCATCATTTCTATCCGTGAATGGTTATATACCAATGCATTCATACAATTAGGTATTCATTTTTATCATGTGTAACCTATCACATCATGTTACATAATTTAATAATATTTTTATCTGGTCAAGGAGAACCTTGATTTTGCTGAACTCTTTGTGCTCTCTTGGCAGGTGTGTTCTGTAAAAAGTTTTGCATCTGGAATTTATTCTACATTAAAACTGAAAAACATTTTATTAAACTCTGCTGTGTAGGACACATATATATTTATATTAACTTAGCTATGGTTTTATTTGATGTTATTTTGTAACCTACTTATATTTGTTGTGCTATCACTTTATTATCAGCCAACGTATCAAGTTATTGTCTTCGCAGTTCGTCTCACCGCTATGAGTCGGTTCGATGTTTTCATTTACTGGTGCACGGATTTAAGTAAAAGAGAATGCGAGTGTTTGTGAGACGCTGTCAGGTCACTCATTGGACCAATATCAACCTCGGTGTAGTTCATTTGAGAATTTTTCGTATTTTGGTTGCTCGTTATTTTCATGTAAGACGGAGGGGTTATAGTTCCCATAGTCAAAAATCTCTTTTTACAATAGCATGAGTGCACCGTTCTTCTTATGTTCCATTCAAGCAATTTTTCTATTGGTAAATACATTTTATTAGTAGATAATTATTTTATGAGTGACTAATAAATTTTTCTTGTGGTCCTGGCGTTTTCTTGGTGAGGATAGAATTCGAAATTTGGGTAATTACACACCTTTGCGAACAATCCCAAACAGGCAGCCGTGTTGGTAAAAATGGTAATATCCTGTTTATTATTCAGCTCTACTCGTTTTTAGTTCTTACAAATATTTCCTTGTGTTGTAAATTAACTTTTCTCTTCTACAAAATGTGTTTCACGCTTTGCTAATTATTCGCTGACCTAGATTTAATTTCGAATACATTTCAAAGGTCCAAAAGAGAACGAGTTTTAAAGAGGACTCGATACAAGTATTTTTGGGTGTGCTTTTAGTAAATTGTAACACTTTCTTCAGAGTACTGGCTATTTATTGGATATGATTAACTTGGCTCCTTAATTTTCCACACGTCGCAATTGAGTCCTGATACGATTGACCGAAATGATACTTTTTGACGTGACGGTGGTTTAAAAGAGACTTCAAAATGAGGCACTTAGAACATTTATTCGCAACATTCGCTCCGATAATTAATAAAATGTTCTTTTTTGCTAGTTTGGAAAGGTTCATGACAAAGTTTTGTAGACCATGTGGTGTGATGCAGCTTTTACTTTTTACGATATCTCTGAAAATAATGAATATTTTCAGTCACTGACTGTAAGTGTACATTTTTGTTTCCGGTAAATTTTTAACGACGGTAAAACGCGATTTGGATCGACCAGATAGTCGACATTTGACAAAAGAGTATTTTCCCTTCTTTTTCAGCCACTGTATGCGATTTTTCTCTCAATAAAAGGTAATAAAGTAGAAATGGCATAACTAATTTAATCATAGAAATATTTAAACGGATATGGGTACCCTTTCGTTACATTTTGGGAACATTTTTATTCTCTTTTTTCATTGAACCATCCAGTAAGGTCCTAATAAATGTAAAAATCATCATAACGTTGTAGCTCGATCGGATCACAGAAAAACGTGCCCCTTTGGCCTTGTGTTTTGCACATTTCAATTAAAATAGTTTAAAAATAGCATGAATTGTATATATCTTTTATTAAACCCAGATTTATTTTCATGGTTCAAAACGCACTTAGAATTAAAGAATTCATTTGCACAATTTCGTAGCCATAGTCTTCTTATTGCAGGTTGGAAATCAGTGGGGAAAATTGCATTGGCAGTTACTATTTGCATAACTAATATTGTCTTTTTTTGTGTACGAATGGTCCAAGTCTTCCATCAATTTCACTTCTCACTCTTGTGTGTCAATATGAGCGACGTCAATCTGCCACAATTGCTTAACTTCACCAAATCAAGGGGCAAAGATTAAAAAGTGTAACCTTACGTATATTTGTTTACAACATAATATCTAATCAAGCCAGAAATACAAAAATAGTATCATTTGAAAGATAAAGGTAC
>LYUA01000273.1:827087-841853 GCA_002093875.1 Calopteryx splendens | reverse complement strand
ACCCCCGGCCAAATCCACCCGCTCGCTCTCCCCCCTGCCCACATTAGGCAACTCCCCTCTCGCCTCCCTCCCTCTCTTCGCCCACGGCGGATGAAACAGATATAATAAAAAAAACAACGAAGCTTGCCTTTTTACTTTCGCTCCCATTTTATTTCGCGAGCCGATCATCATCAAACATCCTCTCAATTATTCAATGTGCCCGCTTCAATGATCCAGCACAATGATGCTGACTCATTCTTTAATATTTGAGAGGTTTTGGGAGCGTACGGAACGGCGTGTGTGGGTAGGATGGTGTGCACGCCAAACTGGAGGAGGAGGAAGTGGAGCGGCGTAGATGAATGCCGTAGTCACGGGAAGATAAATTGGATGGACCATGCGGGGGTGGATGGGTGGTGGAGTTGCCGATAGATTGGTGGGGTGTTGGAGGGAAACGAATATGCATGTATTAAATATATTTATAATTATTATTCTATATTCAATATATATAAAATATTTTATTATTTGTTAAAAATACAGAATTATATATAAAGACCTGCGTCCAAGCTTCTTGAAAAAAAGGAATTGAAACTATTCGTGAGATGGTTGTGAATGTAAGAATAATGTTTTGTGTAGAATTTCTGTGTTCAGTAGGTCAGAACTACCCGTACGGGAAAAAAGTGATGAACCAGCCGAATTAAATTACTTTCTTAATTGAACCTAAAATTTTCTGTAACATTATGTTTTATTATTCAGGCAACATTAGCCCTACTTAGATACTATTGTGTGGTATGAGTGGATTTTTGTATCAACAACCGAATGTGAATATGACACTTACTGTCAAACATGTTAGGTTCTAGAAATATCCTTCACCACTCATCACTGCATATGATAGTGAAAAGCATTTCATTGATAAGCGATATCATGAAATAGCATAGAGCGATAGTAAATAACCAATTTTTCCATAATATTTTTTATGCTCTATATTTTGTCCTCAAGTTTAGGTTTTAAATATGGAATTGAATAAGTAGGCATTTATATGAATGTTATTGTAGAATTTATACATTTTCATGTGCTTTAGTGCTTAGCAGATGTTTTTTATTCTGGGCACATAAAGTTATCCCAATCATCCATATTATTATTTAGTACATAAAACAATTATCCTATGGACGGAGATATTTTTTAAAAACTTTTTTCTTTTAAGACTGGTAAAATATTTCATTGCTACAAATATAACCATTAATCTCAGCTGGCATGCATCATTTTTTTGAACACACTTATGATCCTACGGAATGTATTCCATATAAGGAAATCATTTACCCATGATTAAATGCTTTATCTTTTGACCAAGAGATAATCCGTATGCTGTCGAAAGGATAATTAATTTTACTGTTTCCCAAGTAGGTTGCAGTAATGAAATCCATTCGAATTCGTTCCTATTGCCATCAAGCGAATTCCTTATGCAATTTATGCGAAAAATTCACTATGTAAAAATCATTCGCCTGCAGCGTGACTCGAACCCGGATCCCTCGATTTCCGCCCGAATGCTTTTACCATTTAAGCTACCCAGGCGTCCTCCTACATTGTGAATGTTTTCCGGGTCCCGGTTCGAGTCCCGGTTCAGGTGAATGATTTTTACATTGTGAATTTTTCGCATTTGTATGCACAGCGGCGAGTAACTTTGTTAAAGTCACTGTCGCCGCATTTACCGCAGTTTCCTTATGCAATTTCTAGAGTAACCTGCGAAACAATTTATACATGATCACATTTATAGATCCACACACACATTAAAGTAGAGGTGAAACACTTGGCCCGTTACCTTGATGATGAATGAGGAAGGAAGAGTGCGTATGAGAGATGGAGAGTGGGAGATAATAGGACGGAGATTTAGTGTGTGTATGGGAGGAGAAAAAGGCGGAGGAGTTTGTGTTTAACCCATCACATTTCCACGGAATAATTTCAGTTGGAGTTAGCGAAATGGGAGAGTCAGGGAGGGAGGATGTGGTACGAGGATGAAGAACACGGAGGGAGATAGGGTGGAAGTGAAATGGAGGGGTGTGTGGAGGAAAGGGGAGGGTTGGGGTTGGGCGAGGAAATGGAAGGGGAATGGAATGGAGTGGATTGGGTGGAGCGTCCGAGCAGGGGATATATGTATGTATGTGTGAGTTTATAAGTGTGTGCGTGTGAATATACGTACGTACCTTTTGTGTTCGGAGGGCATTGGGGGGGAGTGCGGAGGAAGTGAACAGTATGGGGGAAGGGGTTGGATTGTTGCGGGAACCAAAACTAGCTATTTCGTAATTTTCCGATGAATTATTCAGGATTCAATTAGCGGGGCCTGCGTTTTACCCACTTCCTCCATCTCCGAACACCCTCCCCCATCCGACCACCCTCTTCCTCCCCACCTTTCTCCGTTCCCCCTCCCTCCATCCTCGGGCAACTTTTTCTCCCGAAAAACCGCGGCCGGGAGAAGCCTACCTACGCCCCCCTCTACGGCCGTAACGCACTCACCCCTTCAACCCTCAACCATTTCACCCATCCGAAATTTCTGAAATTTTAGGCTGCGTTACTGCCGCAGAGGTAGGATATGGTACTTGGCCCTCGTGAAAAAGATTTATCTTTGCCAAGAAGCTCTTATCCCTTAAATGTTTTAAGGAATGTTCTCTGTATTAATAGTCTCTGACAATAATCCAAAGCAATGGTTAATATTGAGAAGATTGTTTAATCATGGAGGAATCTTATTATTGGCCGTTGACACCCGAAATAAAATGAGGATCTAAAATACGAATTATTCCATGACGCTCGGTACATACCTACCATTTCAATTCACCGTTAAATTTCCCCGTAACCTAGAAAGCAAGGGGGCATGCTTATGGTCGGGTCTGGATGCTGAAGTCGGTGCAGAACAGAGCAGATACGTCATCGCTTACCCATTATATTTACCTATATTATTTTCGTGAAAGACACGGATGTAAATGAAGTAGTTTTGGGCTCCAGATGATACTAGACACTACCGTAAAAAGAAGAAATTCGGGCCTATACATGCTAGTGAAATTTTCTCAATGAATTTTCTGGTACTTCCCTGAAATGGAGACCATAAATGGGGTTTTACTGACAGAAAATAATAGTTTAACTCATAACTCTGGTAGTGGATATGCTGCCTACATTTTGATTACTTTTTAACATTTTTTAGAATTATGAACAAGCCTACTCAGTATGTAGTGTGTCGTGTCATACTACTTTACTAATATTGTGCTTTTAAAAGAATCGACCTAAGGACGGATGAAAGTAGTAATAAAAAGAATGTAATTTTGTATAAAATTACGATAAATTGTAACGGTTGTTAATAATAGAGTGCGGTCGACCTATCTACCTTCTCGTCATCTTCGAATTTATTTGGATGAAATAACCAAATTGTTTAATCGTCATTATTGTTTTTAAAAGTATCTGTAGCTTTACAGTCTTATGTTATAAACCGAAAATTATGCTATTACTACACATTTTTTTTCGAATCACCAAGAAGAAAGTCCTATGGGATACTTCATATCTATCTGTATATGTTCCAGATTAATTTGATTTCCTTCGCAATCACAAATTTACTATAGAGCATAGGGTGTTGACAATAATGACGCATTGTAAAAGTCACACATGGGACGTTTCTAACGTAATTTTTTTTTCGTTTTTAACAGTGCAGCATTTTAATTTTTCTCTCCTAAATATTGACAGGAAAAGGGCCTATGTTACTAACAATGGAGTGTGTATGGTGTTATTTCACAAGTGGTAGCTGATTGTATTATATCTAGATTTATTTTATCTAGATAAGTCCACGAGAAATACCTATGTTGATCGTTGGAACTTAAAGTGTATCATGAAGATGATCAGATGGAAGCCTATGGTGTAATAAGAGATAGTAGAGGTAAAAGACTAGCTTTGTATGCTACTTGGAATCTGTCATGTGTAGAACCTAAATGCGTTACGTCCTACATTATTTTCATTTTCAGTTCCTCATTATTTCTACCTTCCCTCAAGTCAGTCCGTATTACTATGCATTGATGTCCATTCATTATTAATTCTATCAATGTTTTCAGATCCGCACATTAGGCCAGTATATCCCCATTATTTTTTTTACCCCCTCCCCCGATATCTTTTCCTCTACAATCATATTTATAGTTCATTTTTTGTCTTTATCGCTATTCAGCTTAATTTCTCAATTCTTCTCCGCACTCTTCCACTTTGTGATCATATTTTCCCAAGAATTAGGTTGCAAATTGTGAAAGGCTATGCTACAAGTTGGTCTTGACTTATCTCTTCTTTATGTCTTATGAGTCCTCGTCATACATTCTCTCCATGGTATAAATATTTCTTGTGTTAACAGAATTTTACTCCTAATGCTTTCATTTTATTGTCCAAGAATACCCAATTAGGTGATCTTTTCCACCTTCTCAAGATGTGCTCTCCTACTTGATGCTAACCTTAGCCTAACCACTTTCTCAGAAAATAATGAATTCCAAATTTTAGTATGCATAATATTGACATTATTTTACCTTAATCCTTCACTGCGATCAATAGTTAGATGAAATCTCTTGGCTTATTGATCAATTCTTTATAATCCGCAAATGTACCTTGTATAATCAGCTCCTAGCGTACTTACATTTTAACACCTGCGATTTTCCGTGCTTCTCTTACCATTTTCTCATCGTAAAAATAATAGAAAATAAAGTAACCAAACCCTTTTCTTTCGAAATAACTGCGTAACACTATTCTCTGCTCAATAATTTTACTTTTATTATTATTTATGCAGTGATTTTATACCGATTTCTTTCTCTTTAGCCTAATGCTACCAGATATATATTCCTTAGATGAACTAGTACCACTGTACCGTATCAAATGCTGAAAACCATAAAATTTCAATTAGATTGTACTGCTTCACATTTGGGTTATTGAGGTAGATAATTACTTGCGCACATTCACCAATGAAAAAAGGCTTCCCAAAGGCTTTTTCCCAAAAAATCAATGAAGACTTAATAATCGTAATTTGTAACTTCGAAACTTACATTTATCTTCCCTCGTTTAATCAAAGATAATACTGGGTGAATAAAACGTTTCGTTCACAAGCGATTGGTCCATAGGGTAATAAAGTTACCGCTAAACGAGTTATAGGTCTTGAATTCGATTACGGCTTTGTAGGTATTACTAAATAGAAATCTAGTTCATTCATACAACATTCCCAGTCCTGTCACTGCCAGACGGTTACCATTTTGGCTGGAGAAGATACATATTAACATTCAACCCATTTCGTATTCGATTTTGTAGTAGTAATAGTAAATTTATAATGCACTTGAACTGTGAAAATCATTGTTAGGATTAGCTATTAACCAGTGTCTTGAAATGTTATGAGAATAAGGTAAGAAAGGGGGAATGGGAAGACTTGAGGGTAGTAGCATCTGTGCGTGAGAACCCTATTAAGTCTGTGTGTACGATTAAGTACTATTTAGGCAATCAGCCAAGGATTTGTCTTTATTTTTGAGTGACAAACAGGATCAGTTAAAAATTAGTAAGTTGGCGATAAATACATGAGAATACGAAAGAAACTCAATAAATGGGTAAGCTAAGTTAAAAACATTTATGTAGAGTATATAAGTTAAAGCGGAAATTTTTACCATTTTGGACATATTACAATAAAATGTGAAAATTAAAAAGGAGGCCAGAAAATTACATAAGAAAAAAAGCAATCACAAGGAGAATAAAATTGATGCCCTGTAAATCTATGAAAAGTTAAATTGCTGCAGATTATACTAGGTATACAAAAATATTGGTGCAGATTATGCTCTGAAGTGTCACCGTTAGTTAGTTAGTCGGCGTTATAATATTCTAAAATTGAGCCTGAGATAGATTATGAGCCTAGATAGAAGAGAATTGATAAGTTGGTATGGACAAGAAAGCAGAAAATAAGCTGAAGATTGGAAGATGGGGGAAAAATGATATTTGGCTGAGGGATATGTGATGTAGAGAATTCGACTGAGATAGAAAAAGGGGATGGATTAAAAATTAAGAAATAATTGCATGCTGAAAGCTGTTACGGAAAGAATATTATTTTTAGAATAGAAAATGGGAAAAAGATTGAGCGTCCCGTACGAATAAACTGGGATTAAAAGTATTAGTTTAAGAAGCAGGAAAAATTGAATAGCATGAGGTTGGTATATTGTGAATAAGTGCCGTAAAAGTCACGATGATTTTTATTGATTTCTGTTCAGTTACTGTCTAGGCTCTATACGTTTTCGTTATACTACCTTTATAAAAATATACTCTTAATTCTTAGGTCATTTTTTCTGTGCTAAAAGTTTATCGGATCTCTTAAGCTGGCAATGTGTTTTTTTAGAATATTTTCGATAGTGCATGAAATTGCGTAATACCTTAAGTATTATATGTCACTAGAAAGAGGAGATATGAAGAATAAATTGGTAAGATTCTAGTTTATATGGGAAATGTACGTGACTCTAACTTCAGCAAGTATATGCAAGGCCATTTAAAATTATAAGCTAAGATGAATATTAAACTGCATGCATATTTTGTGAATAGCACAGGTTAAAGGCAAGATTTTTAAGTTCACTTAAACACATCTCTTATTTTATAGATTTACCTGCAAATCTGTTCCTTCTTTTGAGCTATCATGGGCTCTAGTTGGTGCATTTTTCTGCAAAATACTGATACCAGAATTCGGTGGAGAGGAGTTATTTACTCAGTAAATTTTAATGGCATGTTAGGATTATTAACACTATTAATTGATTAATAACACAAAATTTATGTTATTCTTTACAAAACGTTAACACCATGGAGTTTTTCTCGAATATTTACGTACTTCACTGAAATTCACCTATTTATTTTTTCCTAGCAAATCTACTAGTGCAGGATAGGTAGGTAGATACACTACTAGAATATTCTTGCAATAATAATTTCCAATTAAAATTAGTATTTTCGCTGACCCATTGCAAAGTACATCCCGATCATTGCTATCTTGCATAAAATCGCTTTCTTATTAGTCCAATCCCATCCACCATTTTGAATGCTGTTTGAAATTTGAAAATCAGGAAGTTGAAGTTAGAGAAAAGGGCACGGTAGATCTGTGTGTAAAGCCCGGAGCTACCAACCGGAGGGCCCGGGTTCGATTCCGAGTGACGCCTCTGGGCGCCCTCAGCTTCACCCAAGCTGTGGGATTTTTCCGGAACTAGGTATTCCTGCGAAAACGAAAGCGGCAATGGGAAAGGAATTGGTGAAAATAAAATAGTTAAATTTCCATGTTTTGGAAAGAAATCTTTTGGCATCAGGTCAGGGAGTATCCATTGTAGCCATGAATTACTCTGCATTTTTATGATCGTCATCATAACTCCGGAACTTGTGTTTGTGTTGAATGTTTAAAGGAATAAAAGAAAAGTGGGGAACTGTTCATGTTTCTCCATATTTAAATGTTAAATTATTCATTAACTGAATTACTTGAAGGTGGTTTTAGAATTTTTCGGGATATATAATGATTTCCTTATCGCAGCTTTACGGGAGGGTGTGATATATCCCCTCTCAATAAACAGGATATGTGTAAATGATTATTACGATTTTAATGCTTTTTTTATTAAGTTCAATGACTACACCCTGAGTAACTCAAGCGGTGCCATAGCTATATCCAATATGCTGCCTCGAACTGTGCTTCCTTTCGTGATCTACTTTACCCAAGGTCTCTCTGATCCTTCCAGCCGTGTAGTTGCCAGTGAGAGGTACGTAGTCATAGATAGTCCTTCACGTAATTCCGCTGAAAGAAATCTTTTGGCATCAGGTCAGGGAGCATCCATTGTAGCCATTCGTAGGGCTTCCACTCCCAATCCGATGTGGAGGTAGATGCTCATTCGGGCACGACTTCGCTTCATTGTGAAAATGTGGAGGGGAATCTTTTTTTCTATAAATCTCATCAGGAACGTCCTGCATCAATGACATTAATCACACTAAGCATGTCTAAGTAGAGGAACCCTGTCACCATCGACTCGATGAAGGAGGAGGACCCGCACAGCTTTTATCCAGAAAATACGGGATAAAACGTTAATCATGTTGCAACTCCAGAAGCTCTGCGCAATGGGCAGAACATGAAGCTGGTAGTTGAGCGTCAGATTTTGATAAAAATATTTTGTGTGCACAACTTGTGTTTGCTGAGCCCGAGCACATCATGAATACCTATAATCGCTGTTTATGCTCAGTGAGGTGTAGCAAAATGTGTTGACGATATAGGTAGTTCATGAACTCCTCTAATCCAAGCCTGTTTGTCCACCTTGATTACGTAATTTTAAAGGCTTCAGAATCATTACTTTTCATTCCTAGCACTTTGTATATGATAGGGTTGAGGTGTAGGCTTTATCAATTTCCTCTCGAACCTGGATGAAATTGAAGTAGGATATGGTGTGTGTCGTAGAGTAAACAATCGTCAATTCTCTCAATTCGAAGCGTGCGCATAAGCATGGAAAGGGTCTCAGAAGAGTGGATGGTTAAAAGGGGAGGAGGTGCTCGGGTTGGAATGAATCCCGAAATATTGAGAAAGGGCTTCCCTTGTTTATTTCTGTTCACCCCACTTGGTTTTGTAATTTGAATAATATTTAATTTAGGCCTTGCCTTAACTCTACTTTTTATGAGAGTAAATTGGTCAAAAGAACAAAGTATTTATTCAACTAGGAATTATTTTCCAAGGGATTCATAGCCTAATGTAGAGTACTCAAAGGCACATAACCTGAAAGATGTGGTTGCAAGAACACATTTTAACCAAAAGTTTAAAACTTTTCCTTCAGAGATTTTGTTAACACATATTTTATAAATAGAGTATATTATGAAACCATTAGGATTGACAAATTCATTTGGAGATAAATATTGAAATACCTTTTCGGGATTAATTGCTGAAAAAATCTTATCTTGAAATTCGAAGCATTATTTAAGACGTTTTACGGAGTGATTAGGGGGGGTCGTCGACGCTCGCGTTGAATATAATATTTGAGAAAGCAAGAGAGTATATGACGCCTAACGTGGTTGTGGTTTCATAATTTGGGTCCGAGGAAGCTTGGCTTGGGGTGGTGGATTGGGAAGCCTTTTAAGTATGAGGCTAATATTCGTTTGACCAATTGGGTGGAGGTCACAGAATGTTTTTTCACATTGTCAGATCATTTCCCGCGGTAATCTGGGATCCACTATGTAACTCTACATCAATGTTCGAATATCAAACTGTTGAGTGACTTTATTCAAGGAGTGTTTAAAAGTAGAAGAACTTTGTCTTTGAGGACGATTGTCTCTCCCGATTAGTAGAAGTATTGGTAGAATTTTTAATGATTTAACTTTCCTCAGGTTTGTAATACTCAGTGACCGAAAGTCTGAATTTCGACAGGAAGTGTTTTCCACTGGTCGTCCGTTATTCCCTATATGATGGTAAATACTTGATTGATGAATTAAAATGAATATGATGAACAAACTTGAAATCATTCGCTATTTAGGATATATTTATTACCGATATAGAAGATTGATTGATCATTAGACTTTTATCGTTTGTATATCTAATTTGCAGTGCATGGGGAATGCCGACGTAGTAAGTATACGGGCAAGGGAAAATATTTTTAAGGATATTCTGGTTTATTTTCCAGTGTACGCACTCAGTTATGTTCCTTCATTGATTTCATTTTACATGAGTCGAATTGAGTCCTTTGGAGTGAGTCTACCGCAAAATTAACGAAGAAGGCGAAGTTTGCTTAACGAAATTGTTCTATTTGAATTGCATACTCGACATAGGGTTGGTAAAAATTAAAAGTCTGAAGAGTATTGAAAGCAAGGAAAACATAGTATCAAAAGATTCGAATAAATTAAAAAACGAAAAGAGTTAGAGATCAATAGTTGATAAAACGAGTAAAAATTACTAGTTATTATCGGATTCTCAGAGAAAGGTAGAGGGAAAAGAGGGAAAATGAGATGAAAAGAGGGAAGAAGGAAGTGGTTTGGTAGACTTTGTTGAGAGGTCGGAGAGGGCAAGGAACGCTGGGCGTTAGACGGTGGAGAAAATTTAGTTCAAGTAAATTATTTGGATAACCTTTGAAAATAGTATTAGATAGTATATAGTAGTAGATTTATATTGAGAATGCTCGGAGGCAATTTACACATGCTTCAATTTGGAAATTTGATCTATAAATAGGTTGGGTTGGTAGCTTAGAAGTGAAGTATTCACTTTATGTCATTGTATAGCCATTATTAATAAATTTCCTTGGATGCTACGCGTGTGTAAAATTTTTGTTTGAAAAAAATTGGGTTATTTAAGTGTAATTTGTTGGTATAAGTTACATAGAGTGTGGAGTGATTATGATTTCTGTTGCCAGATCCCATGAGATTATAAGTCTATTATGTGTAAATGTCGAAATTCGACCGAGAGCAACGCTATTTTTGCGTTTCGGTTGGAGATCTTCGGATAAAATATATATTTCGAGTTTAAAAGAAATTGTTTTACGTAATTGCATGCTTAAATTTAGGTCCATTAAATCTACATAACATTAACTTATAAAGCACTTTAGTGGTCCCACGGGTCCATTAGTACCATTAAATATTTTCGGCATAAAAACAATCTTAAGAGACTGATTGCTATTCAGGAAAGCCATTAAGAGAAAACGGTTACCAATAAGGTTATGGACATGCATAAGTGGATTTGGAAATCAAATTATAAATTCGGTATGTTTTCGACTGACGCACAATATTAAGGTAGTAGTAGAACCATATTAATTGTTTTTAAATGACTCCCCCAGTAGTTTTACAAGCCACATGGGTAAGGAAGAATTTTTTTTCGGGACGCTGGATGGGAAAATTGATTTTAAGTACTGATAAAAATTTAGCATTTCGGGGGTGGTTTAAATATGAAATATTATTTTTGGGTTTAATATAGGTTTTAGATATTTCCTAATCTGAAACCGAGTAAATCCTTGGGGAGTAAATTCAATTTATCCCCAAACTATTGGGTAGGTGCATTGAAATGGGATAATTGGTCGTGTAAAATAAATACTAAAAAGAAATAATTGATCAATTGGCGGTCTTAAGTGATAATAAATAGGCTCATATTAATGAGAAGATACGTCTCTGGTGACGTGATGAACGTAGCTCATTTTGGCTATGAATTTATTGCCTCATGTTGGATCTTCATTAAGGCTCCAGAGGGCCCTTAGGTAATACGCTAACATTTGTATGTAAACTGCGAACCATAATCAGTCATCAATCGTGATATTGATTTGACGCAGATCTCTGCTCAATTATTCTATCGGTTAACGTCTTCATCTCTACATACTCCTACTCTTTCATCTCTGAGGTATTCCTCTGTAGCTCCTTCCGTTCCTTTCCTCACGAAAACTGTCTTCACCAAGCCGTACTGTTCCCTGTTCCGACCATAATTCTTCCGATGAGATGAGGTTGTTTCAAAAGTTATCATTGGGCTTCATTCCTCACATACCTACTCTTCGTAGAACTTCTGCGTTAGCTATCCGTTCCGTTCATTCGATCATCATCATTCTTCTGTATATCACCGTATTTCCAAGGCTTCCGATATTATCATTTCTACTGATTTAATTGAAAATGCCACATTACCTTCCAAAAACACGCCGCCGGTGTATGTTTTAATGGAAAGCTTAATAACTTCCAGATTTATGTTGCCGGTTGTCATTACACTTTTCTTCTTTTATAATTCTCTTTAATTCTGACCAATATAATTCAATTATAAAAAAAGAATGAGGTTGTTATCAAAAGAGACTTGATTACCCAGATGGTTAGTGCAGCTTTCCGAA
This sequence comes from Calopteryx splendens, assembly GCA_002093875.1. NCBI lineage: Eukaryota > Metazoa > Arthropoda > Insecta > Odonata > Calopterygidae > Calopteryx > Calopteryx splendens. The sequence goes on along the minus strand of LYUA01000273.1, from coordinate 830,046 downwards.
GTGGCATGAACGTCATGAGATACCAATTATTATGCTTAGGAATCAGTTTTCACAATAGCCAAATAATCGAGCTGATATTATTTTGATGGTTGCAGATTCTATGACAAGCTTTTACAATAACAACAATTGAGGGTTTTGCTGCTGCATATCGAATATGCTTAAAAAATTCAGTTTTCTTCAGGCTTCCGAGAACGTCACCTCCCATTTTATGGTAAGAAGAAAGAAAAGTTAAGGTTTTTTAATTACACGGATATATATTTTACTGCTCTCAGCGATCGTTGCTGTAAAGATATGGTGTATATTTTCTTCTGAAACATTTAATAATATGCATCAAGAATAGAAATAACTATTTATAAAATATGTGGACAAACACTACAACGCTCATAATTTAATTTCATTAAAATGCTATTTTTCAAAATAAACATTAGCAAAAGTAGGTGAAATGTAACAATTTGATACAAAATGATTTCTTCATAATTTGATTTCTCATTTTCAAGACGACCGATCCGATAGTGCGACACGCTTTGCCATTCTAGACACATTGATTTTGAAGTTAATGCGCAGTTTCATAAAATAATTGAGAATTTTAGTTGAGCTCTGGACGTAACCTGCTATATTTTTATAGGTGCAGGGAGCTTGTCTTCTCTTTCCAATCTAAAATGACTTTTTTTATTTTCTATAGCTCCGGGTATTCAAAATTATCTTTAAATTAGGATGTTCTTTTTTAATATTTTTATTCATTTAATCTCCAGTTTGCGATTTTTATTAGAGAGATTCAATTTCATTCCTAGTTCTATTTCATTTCTAAGCGTACCTATTTGGAAAAGTATGTATATTACAATAATGAGTCGTAACTACTGTCGTATTAATAACGTTCTTGGTTTATAATATACTTCAGCATGTAACCAAATTTTGAAAATTTAATTTGTCCAGTTCAGCAATCCTTTACTTGGAGAAGTTGGAGAAGAGTTTTCTTTTTCACTCGTTGATAATACTCCAAAGTATACTCCATGGACTGAAAACAACTGTATTTTTTTACGGTTTTCTATTTCTATCATCGTTTTCTTGAGTAAATCTTATTTTAACTACATCAAAATCCTACTTTTTTTCATAACCATTGCGATTGTATCGTTTCAACCCCATGACCTCTCTCAAAGTCATTATTCAGAGACGCATCTCAAAGTAATTAGAGCTTGGGAGAGCACGGTAAGGTTTTCTGATTCATTGAGAATAATCTATCATACACAATCCCAAGCAATTTGTTTTACTTTGCTTCAATTTTCCTCAGTCGTGGATTAAAACTAAGCTTAATCTTTCGGGATTACGATGAAATATTAGTTTGTTGCTGAACGGATTATTTCTTTGTTCGTAAGATTGGAACTGGCCTTCGCCGTTCTTCGACCTAATGTACTCACTTTTTCAAGGAAAGCATAGCTGTAATTGAACTATCAGGTATATCGATTAAAATACTATCTTACTTATTAATGGGCATAAACTCAATTTGAAATTCCTGGCGATTAAAGAGATTTAAAGACCAGTACTAGTATATTATTATTTGTGAAAAATCCAATAGACCCTTTATTAGCCAAAAAGAAATTATATTTATCTGTATAGGAAACTTAGCCTTCACCTCACATGGTCCCTTTCTGTGATTTGTTTCTTATTTACAGATTAATTGCATTTTTGTGGATCATTTCATTAGACCCCTGTTGAGGTTAGGGCATATCTCACTTTACTTTCATGGATTACTAAATCTTAAGTTAGTAGGTACCTCTGCAAGCTTGTCATTAAATATCATTTGGCCCAATATGACTATGCCAAAGTACCAATATCTGCCATTTAGAGAGGTAATAAAAGATTTTCCCTCGATTATAACCTTGAAGTGGTGGTATGGCTTACGTGTTCCCATGACCCCTAGAGCAGTGCTGGCGGGAGCATGAAAATGGCTCCTGGTAGGGTTACCCATGCCAGATAGAACTAGAATTAGGAGTAAAAGTAGGCGGGAAGCTGATCAAATCATTCAGATTTGCAGTCGATCAAGCTTTGGGTAACCAAACAGCTAAGGGATGACAATAATTGCTCAGCTCACAACAGAGCCCGTGTGATATGTATGGAATTAAAATAAATGGTAGGAAAACGAAGGTAATGAGGTTCTCGAGACAAATAAATCCTAACTTTAATATTTAAGAGGACATAACCAAGAACAGATAGAAAGTTTTAGCTATTTAGTTAGTGTTTTGGACGAAGGTGGGCAATGAAGTAAGGATATCAGAAGAAGAATCGCGTTAGGTAAGGAAGCTTCGACAAAGAAGAGGTAGTTGATGACGAAGACATTTGGCTAGAATGTAAAGAAAAGACTGGTGATGATAACACTGATATGGATTTCAGTTTAGTATGAGTTGGGAACTTAACCACTGAGCAAGAGGACAAGCGTAGGTTATAGGATTTTGAGCTGTGGGTTTAGAGAAGGATAGAAAAAGTGTAACGGACAGAAAAATGAAGGAAGAGGTTTTACACTTGGTGTGAAAGCTAGAGAAAAAGCTATTGGGAGAAATCCAAAGAAGACAGGAATATTGGATTCAGGGCGCACTTAGTGGCAATGTATAGTTGAAGACAGTGATAGAGGGGAGAATGTTGGGTAAGTGAGGTAGGAGAGGAAAAGATGGGACATAATGGATGTAATGAAGTGTGCTGGAAAATATGCGGAAATAAAGAAAGCATTATTGTTGGGTTGAGGTTGTGTCTCCATCAGAAACCTACCCTAACTGATAAATTACCAAATAATAATAATTAGGGATTCTCGAGCTCTCATTTCAGAGTTCTAACTTCACATAACCCTGACGCTTGCGCTTATCAGTCTGAAACATTGGGTATGATGTAACTTAACGCGTGTCGTCGTGTTGTCACGTGAAGATGTTACTATGTAACGAAACCTGGTCGTGAAAAATAAAAGTGCATA